>VZTX01024181.1:6331-39610 GCA_013400915.1 Pardalotus punctatus
GGGGGGGGGTGAAAAAAAAAAAAAAAAAAAAAAAAAAAAAGGAAAGAAAGCAAGCTGAATAAATCTGAATTGTAACAAAATTATAGCCTGTATTGAAATCTCCACATTTGGAATTAATTTTTTCCATCAGACAAAAGGCTGAGGGTTTAGCTGTTGAAACACTGATCTCTTTTTTAACTTGTTCTGAAGGGCATGTCCAGGGGAGCTGCAGGTGAACCCTCAGCAGTGAAGGACTGATACAACCTGAAATATTCCCGTGTCAGGTGTAATGTGATGCTCATCCCTTTGTTTGGGCTGTTTCCTTCCTGCTGGACAGGTTTCCTACCTTGCCGCAGGTTCACTTGTTTTTCTGGCTGCTGCCCTTTCTTTAACCCCCCCCAACTCACTTTTAGGGAGTGAAAACCCATTTCCCTTCACAATGGCACCAAAATTTCCCCTCAGCCCTGTGCACAGAAGGTTTCATGTCCATCCCTGGGATATTCCTGAGAGTGCTGGAAGCTGCAGCACCTTTGGGAAAAGCTGCTCGCCCGTGCTCCATGATCTCCCTGCTCCCTGTCCACATGGGACTTCAATTGTTTCACTCCAGCTCTCCATTGTCTCCCTCCAGAGCTCTATTTCTTTCCTATCTGGCATTTTCCTCCCTGTCCCCAAACAACCTCTTTTACTTGCTCTCTCCTACAATAACCCCATTCCTCATGATTGTTTCCATTCCCTTTTCTTGTTTTCTTTTTTATTTTTCACTTGATGGAGGCCTGGGGGCCCCTGCTCTGCGTTGGGGGCTCCTCTTCCAGCCACAAAGACGCTGGAGCTGGTGCAGCATCCCCTTCCCATCGGATCGGTGTCCTCAGCACTGCAGAAAGGACTCTCCCCACTCCAACGAGCCTTTTATATCTGATATATTTTATATCAGCCATGAATCAGGTCTGGGATGCAAACAAGAAGCAGCCACATGGGGTGAGAGAGTCGGGAGCACTTCAGGCTAAAGTGGGAAAAAAAGAACCCATCCTGAAAAAGGCAGAGATGCAGCTGTGAAGAATTCAAATATTGGCTCCTCCAGGAAACCTCCGCGTTGTATCCATTACCGAAATCTATTTATTTGTTTGGGGCTAATGATCTCCAGTTTGAGATTGGCATGGGGCAGGTTTCCCACCCCCCGAGGGAAGGTCCAAGCAGTGATATTCCGTGTGAGGCAGTGGCACAAGGAGCATTTCTCAGCTGGCAGAGCAGGTCTCTGGGAGGGAACCTGTGAGTAGAATTATTGAGGACACTTTAAAAGAGAAAGCAGAAAAAAAGCCCCAAACTGGCCCCTTCCCACCTTCCCCATCATCTCTTGCCATGAAAAACCATCTTCACTGCCTTCCCTGCCACTGTGCCTGGTGCTGGAGGCTGCTGGGAGCGAGGAGTTTCAGGGAGCCCTTCTGAAGGCTCCGCTCCTGGAGCACAGACTTTGCCATTCCCATGCTCTGGAGAAGGGGCTGGTGGCTCCAGAGGCTGCAAATGGGGCCTGGAGCAGCTGCCAGCTGAGGTCATCCATGGGGATTGACGGGGGGATTGCCTGTGATGCTCCAGAGGTGAATTTTCCAATCATCTGTGAGAAAAGCAGAAGGAATAAAGTGAGGTGGGAGCGGAGTATGGAGCTGTGAGATTTTGTTGAGTGCGCCTTGAAGCTGCCTCTGCAGGGCAGTGCTCCTGGTCACCACCCCAGTGGTGAGCTCAGGATGAACTTTCCAGCTGGAAAAGATGCTGGAGAGGAGCCTGGTGCTCCAGCATCATTCCCTGCCCCACTGCTTCGCTCACACAGCGGGAATAAATCGCTCCCCACTTCCCAGGGCAGTCAGGAGCCCTGGCTCGCTGCTCTGTCAGTGTGATAACGGGTGAGATAAGCACAAAGGATGAGGATAGATTTGTGTTAGAACTTTGGGGGGGGGTCAGGAGCTCCTGTGCGGTGGAGAGGGATTTGGGATTGACCTCGGAGTTCCTCTGCCTGGGTGAGGGACGAGGCTGCCAAACCCCAGTGATGGCATTGCCTCGTTCCCTCCCTCTGAGACACCGTGTTTGAACCAAATCGTGCAATTAAAAGCTTGGAATGACCCTCTCTGATTTTTTTCATCCTCAGCATTCCCACTGGAGCCAGGGGAGAGCCTCCAAACATGGGATATTTGTACCTGTGACCGGTCACCCCCGAGAGCCACCAAATCCTTCCCCCAGTGCCACGCGTGGCCTCGGTGTCTGTTCCTGCTGGTTCTCCAAAAACAAACACACGTTTTGAGAGAACTACAGGGCTTTTGTTTCATAAAAAATGAAGCAATGTGCTTTTCACTTCCCCTCTTTGCTGTTACTTCATCTTTTCCCCTCAACCCGTGCCAGCAGCGTGAGTGGGACATGCGCAGGGCTGGCCTTTTGTCACGGTACCACTCAATGAGGTTTGGTAATCCCTGCTCTTATCAAAGCTTACGTGGCTTTAAAATCCTCCTTCTGATGGATAAAATGCTGTCAGTGCCTCCTTAGGGGGCCCTGACCCCTTTAGTTTTGGGAGAGGGGACAGAAAATGCCTCACCAACATCAGGGTCTTGCTCAGCGTTGCCTTTTCACCACTACCTTGGTCTTCCTATTTATGTATTTCTATATAAAATCAAGCAAAACCAATCAATAAAAGTCCTTAAATATAGATCTTTCCATCCAAAAGGAGTGCAAACTCTGTTTCTGTGAGCTGGGATGGCAAAGGGGATGCTCTTCTGTGGTGTTGCTGCACTGAACTTAAGGAAAAGCCCCTGAAGTTTAACATAAAATAGAAAGAAACAAAAATATTCCCCAATTTACTGTTTTCTCAAACATCCCCAAATCTCCTCCCTCTCCCTACAATCCCTGCTGTTTGTATTGACACAATCCTTGTAGTTTGGATAAAGAGCTGGAATTTTGTAGAAATTTCAGTTTTCCAGGGAAAGCAGGGGTTGAAGCATTTACATTTTTTTTTCCCTGTGATTGAATTACATTTGGGGTTGAAACTTCAGCTTTAACTTTTCGTTATCACCCTCCTTGGTTCGTGGGCGGGCAGTATTTTTCTGGCCATGTTGTTTTTCTAGCTTTGATGACTAACAAACCACATTTCTACTTTTTCCCCCCTTGCAGCTATCAATTAATTCTCCCAGCTTCCTTCTAAGAGTCACTTTACCCAGGAATTGTCCCTCTCTGAGTATGAAGTGCAAGAGCTGCCTCCTGCTCCAGCACTCCTTGTTGGAGCACAGTTGTTTTAGAGGATCATCCAGTAGAAATAAACAGAGAAAAATCAAAATATACAGCTCTGCTGAGGGGTCAGTGCTGGTGGAGGAGGCCATGAGCTTGGGCACCTCGCTGGAAGCTGTGGAGGCCGATGAGATCTGTGCCTGAGTTTACATAAACCCCGTGCAATATTGGATGTTTGCTGCGCTTGTTGCATCAGCAGAATTCCCACCATGGGAGAGAGTTACCGGAATTAGACATTTCATTGGAGTTGAATCATTTGGACCATTTTCTATGGCTCTGGCTGCTCCTGCTCAGCACTGCCCGGTGCCTCCAGTGTCCTCTGCCACGGGCAGATGCACCAGGGACATTCGCTGACCCTCAGAACAACCTCACATTCTATTGATTAGTTTAGTTTTAATTACAGTGGGAGCAAACTCGACCATCAGCTGGTGTTAGTTGGACAGTTTGGATCTGAACAGGCTCCTGGTAGATCCCAGAAGGATCTACCCCAGGATCTGAGGCTGTGCAGGACCATCCCCCAGAGCTCTGACATCCGCTCCCCAGCACCTCTGTTCCATTAGTTCACATCCTTGAGGGCTCTTCTTCCTCCCACAGGATATGATTAACCCTCACCAGAGTCATTGCACTGCATCCCGAGAGGAAAATCCACCTGAGCTCAGCCTCTGGCCCGCCTCGAGTCCTGCCCAGCCTGGGATTCCTCGTGCATGGCTTGGGAATCTTCCCTGGGACGGGTGTGGGATGCCTTTGCCAAGAGGTCTCAGCCTTGCTCCAGTCTCTTTTCTGGAGCTGGGGACCACAAGCCCTCCCACACAGCTGAGGAAGCTGCTCCAGGTTTGTAGGGAAGCTGCTGCCATGACCTTCCCACCTGGGCATCGGGAAAGGGCGAGGAGGAACCCAAAGCCGCTCTGGAAAGGGCGAGGAGGAACCCAAAGCTGCTCTAGAAAGGGCGAGGAGGAACCCAAAGTCGCTCTGGAAAGGGTGAGAAGGAACCCAAAGTTGCTCTGGAAAGTGTGAGGAGGAACCAAAGCTGCTCTGGAAAGGGTGAGAAGGAACCCAAAGTCACTCTGGAAAGGGCGAGGAGGAACCCAAAGTCTCTCTGGAAAGGTTGAGAAGGAACCCAAAGCCGCTATGGAAAGGGCGAGGAGGAACCCAAAGCCGCTCTGGAGTCCTGTGAACCTCTGGCACAGTGAGTCGGGGTGAAGAAGGACGTGAGGAGCGTGGGAGGAGATGCTGCTGACAGGAGGCAGCGGCTCAAGGCCAGTTTGGGGGAACTCCTCATTCCATTTTCCTTGAAAAATCGTGGTTAAAGGGCAGTGTAGCATTTTCCAGCCCTCACTCACGTAAACAGCTTCCTGCCGTGAGTAACGTGGGGAGAACAGGGCAGAGAGAAGAGGCTGTCTCAGGGTTAATCAGAAGGGAAATAAAGCCTCTCTGATCCTGGGAGAGATGCAATTCTAACAGTCCAGCCACAGGCTGCCTTTTGCAATAACTGCTCCCAAACCCAGCAGATTTGAGTCAGCTCTTTGCAGCCCCCTGGGCTGGTGGGACAAAACACCTGCAGGAACCTCCTGTGCTGTGGGGAGAGTGATTCTCACAGCAGGGACGTGGTGACGCTCTGCTTCCCGTCCCTGAAAACTCCAGGTGTGACTGGGGGGCTCATGGGGCTGCAGGGAGCCTTAGAATCATAAAATACCCTGAGCAGGAATGGACCCACAAGGATCATTGATCCAACTCCTGGCCCTGCACAGACACCCCAACAATCCCACCCTGTGCATCCCTGGCAGCGCTGTCCAAACCCTCCTGGAATTCTGGCAGCCTTGGGACTGTGCCCATCCCCTGGGAGCCTGGTCAGTGCCCAACACCCTCTGAGGGAAGAACCTTTTCCTGATATCCAACCTGACCCTCCCCTGGCACAGCTCCAGCTGTTCCCTGTGTCCTGTCCCTCTCACAGGGAGCAGAGATTGGAGCTGTCCCTCCGGAGGAGCTGCAGTTCCTGAGGAGTCTCCCCTCAGCCCCCTCCTCTCCAGGCTGAGAAACTCAAGTAACCTCAGCCTTGCTGAAATTAAACTCAAGCAGAGCATCAAGGAGTCATGTTCCTCACAAATAAATGGATTTTAACAGGTCAAACCCAAACCAGACTCTGTTTAGTCTTTGTCACCCCCAGCAGAGACCTGCAGCAGTGGTCCTGGAATTGGAGTTTTTATTAATGACCAGAACAGTGGGGTTTTGCTACTTCCTTCCTTCTATCCCTCCCAACCTGGTGAAGATCCATCAGGAATGTATTTACTGACCTAACAAAGGGCCCTTCCCTTGCTCCCAGAGCAGCCTGGTTTCCTCTGAAGTGTAAGAAGCCACATTGACAAGAACAAAACGGGCACATTTCCCCCTCCAGTGAAGTCTGCAAATATTCCAAATAGTTGTTTGTACATGTGGCCACTCGCAGGGCTGGAATTAAGAGTTTGGGAGAAGCAGGGTTGAGTTCCCAACCTTGCTGATCCCAAGAGGGATTTGTAACCCTGAGTGTCAGGCTGGGCTTTTCATCCCTCAGGTTTGCTTTCAGGAATGTTTCTAAGACATTTTATTGCATACTCAGTGTTTCTAATACATTTTAGTGCTGATGGTATTTTAAAATCTGATTTGCTTTCCTTTATTTTTACTCCTTAATTTTTTCCCTGGTAATTGGGTCATACCCTGTGTAGGTGAAGGATAAAGGGCCTGGTGTTCTCCCTCCTGCCATGTGGGACAAATCCCTCTCCTAATGTCAGACCACAGTGGAAATGGGGAAAAAAATGGCTAAATTAAGATTCAGCTTGAGAATTAACTCCTGCTAAGGCACCCAAATCTTAGTGCTTGGATCCCTGGGGAATCCAGACAGTGAGAATGGATTGATCCCCTCCAGCCCCAAAATACATGCCCAGGGATGGGGGGGCAGAAGGCACAATGCTCAGAGCGGGTATGAGAGGAAATCTCTCTTTATTGCCAGTGCTTGGAGTTTATTGCTCGTTAAACTGAAGGGCTGTTGGCTTCTCACATCCTGCAGGAGTTTTATGGGAAAGCAGTTTATGGAATAAGGGTGGGCACCTCCCGTGTGCAGTTTCTGAACTTTCCAGCTGTGCCCGTGTGGCAGCTCCTTTTCCTTTGGTGGCAGACGAGCAGGAGCATTCCATTCCCATCTGGATATCCAGTTCCTTGCAGAGCTTCTCACCCACAGCAGTCCTGGTTTGGTCAGAAATAGCCCTCCCAGGCTCGAGGAGGTGATGCCCAAGGGCTGTACTCACCACCAGCTCCCAGTGGAAACTCTGCAGGTCCATACTGGGACGCTCATCCAGCGGACAATCAGCATTTTTTAGGCAAAGTCGAGGGTGCAGCTGGAGCCCAAGGCAGGAGGGGGACCCTGGGTCCTTCCGTGGCTGCGTGCTTCCCAGCTGGAGCATCCATCCTGAAAAACAGGGAAAGACAAAAGGAAGGCAGAGAGGGAAACCCGAAAATTGTGAAATAAAATGCAGGCAAGGGTGGGAGGGGAGGAACGGGGGGGTGAAAATCAGAGTAAACAGGACAGTGTGACCGGAGGAGCTGGGGCTGGACTGAAAAAAAGAGGAAACCCCGGCAGCCACAGGCGGCGGCTCCGGGAATGGCTCAGCACTAGGGGACACCATCGGACCAGAAACTGCAGCAGAAGAAAAGCCCAGTTCCGAGCAAAAACCCAACCCGCCGGCTTTCGTTTTCTGTGCACGCCTGTCACGGCACCAGGGTGGCACTCGGTCCCCTCCTCCCAGCTCCTGTCACATTGTACAGCCCATAAAAACGCCACAATTCCTACCTTGCCTTATCCCAGTCACAATTCCTGTTTCTCTGCACAGATTTCTCTCCAGCTCCCTATTCCTGAGCAAAACCCGCTCCGGATTTGCTGCCAGGGTGGCACTTTTCTGTGCCCACGGGGCAAAGGCACACGCAGGGACATTGCCTGTCTGTCACCTGGAGCTGATGGCGAAGTCGCTCCTCACCACTCTGGGCTGCATGGAGCTTTAAACTGAACAGCCCACTGCAGATCCTGCACCTTCTTCCTCGGGAAAAGCCAAGGAGAAAACATTCCCAGCAGACTTTTCTGTGCAGGAACCCGTGTTTGAGACGTGTGACCACACAGGACAGCCAAAAAATCACCCTCGCCAGGAGCATCACTTCCCTCCAAGCATCTTCCAAGCATTTTCTGCCTGTAAATCCCAATTTATCCAGGTTCCAGCAGCTTTTTGTTGGGCTGCTCCACCTCTGCAAGGTCTGCCAAGACCATCAGAAGTGTCCTGTCCAACAGGTCCCCAGCAACACCTCCAGGTGGTGGTCTGAATCCAGGGAAGTTGGGCTACAGCAAAGGGCAGTTTGGCTGGGGCAAAAGAACTCCAAAATGCTGGGCCAGGGAGTGTCCCCAACATCTCAGCAAATTCTGTGCTGCTCTGTTTATTACATCATTATAAAGTATTATTAAGCAAATATTAGACTCTGGTGCTGTGTGCAAATAAAATTTTATTGTGGGGAAGAAGGATCTGTAACAGAGGCTTTCAAACAACACACACAGAAAAAGCTGCCATTTCCTTTGCCATAACCGTTCTCTCATTCAAATAAAAAAGGGCAAAAGGTTAAAAAATACCTCTGGTACAATAAAAATGCTTTGCAATATATACATATATATATATATATACACACACATTCAGCATTACTGTACAATATTTTAAAATTTGGGAATGGGCATATTATTCCTACATATTCTGAAACTCTCTTTCCCAGGATTTTTCTTACAGTTGCACAATGCCTTTAAAGCCTGAAGACACAAGTGGAATACTCAATGCTGACCACTGAAAATAAGTTTTAACCAATTATTCCACGTTTTCCCTGAACAATTTGCAGTTCTGCCTTTGAACTCTGGGCTCTGTCCTCCTGGGGGTTTAGGGGTCTCTAACTCTCCTCTACAGCAGCAGCTTTCAGCTCTCTGCCACTTTATCCTTAAAATGTAACAAAGGAATTTCAGATCTCCTTGGGAATTCACATCCATCATTTGTCCTGCAAGTGAATTTGGTTTTTTAAGTGCCTTTTGCTGAGGCACGGCTGTGGTGTAAAGAGTGAATTCACACTGTAATTATCTGTACAGATAATTTCTCAAGCAGATCCCTGTCCAAGCCAAACTCCTTTTGCTCACTGTTATTCTTCACCACTAAAACTGTTTTCTTTATTTGAGATAACATCGAGTAACTTCATAAATACCATATCCAAACACACTTGCTGTTCATTTATCAACTCCTTTTCCAAATAAGAGGTTTAATCCTACAAGAATTTCTATTTCTATTGGGATGTGTCACTCATTTCTGGCCAGGCTCTTCTCCAGCTGAGGCAGGAGTGCTACCTTCCCGCAGACCCCCTGGAAAAGTACAGGAATGTTTCCTTCCATCCAAGAGTTTGAAGTTTTTCTTTACAGGAGAAACACAGCCAAATGTTTTTTCAGCCTCACATCTCATCCAAACTCACATTTTGGATCTCCAGCTCTTCCTAAAGATCTTTCTGAGGGCCTCATGTTGCCTCTTTGCTGCCAGGTGTGGGTGAGGTGAACACTCTGGAACAGGATCAAACATCCTAGAGAGCTTTATTTTTATTTATTATTGATTTAACACCTTTGGCCAATAGTTGAGAAGAGCAAATCTAACTCCAAGCACCCAGAGCTCCACTTTAACCTAAAAATTCCTGAAGAACTGGAGTGATAATCCAGATCCTGCAGCCATCACTTACAGGACAAATTGCACTGAAGCAAGTCTCCCTCTTATCCTTGCTCCTAAGTCATCCTGCACAGTAGGATACTGCAATTTTACAGGTGACCCCATTATTTTTCTAGAAATTGGGAAATACGAGCAAATCTGCTGCTCACCAAAGCATCTTGAGCTGCTCACCGGGGGTGGGAGAGGGGCCCATCCTGGTTTGCAGCCCAGGCACAGCCTTGGGAGCCTTAAACACACATAATGATCATAAAACCCAAAATCCAGAGGCAGCTGGGAGCAGGGCAGGAATTATCCCAGCCTCTCAGCATAAATAACTTTGTGGCTGTTGAGGGTCCAGTGAAAACTCTGTCCTCGTTGTTTGTCAGGAGTTTCCCACGCATCGCAAGCTCTGTTTACATCTCCCACTGTCTTGGGGAATTAATGCTCTTGGAGAGCTGCGAAATGAAGCAAATGCCCAAATACAGCCTTGGAAGGGGTTTTGGGAGTTTATCAGCAACTCCACAGTTTGCTGGGGATGGCGGCCCTGTCCCACGTGGCTCTGGGGGTCCCAGGGGCTGCCCAGCCCCAGCAGTGGCTCTGCCACCCAGTACCACAAACCAGGGACTGTCCACAGTTATTTAATTGCAACAAAGGCTTGCAAGCCTCCATCCCATCTTCTGGAAGAGTTCTGAGATCTCCATCCCCCACCAGAGCTCTCAGAGGAAGGTTTAACCACCTTACAAAGGGGCCACCGCTTCCTTTCCATTCTCCCTTTGGCTTTCTCCAAAGGGTTCCTCCTCCTTGTCCTTCATGGAGATCTTTTTCTTGAAGGCTTGCGACAAGCTGGAGGAAGACGCCTTCCTCAGCGTGGTGAGCCTCTGCCGGAAGTTGCCCCCGGAGAAGAAGTAGAGGAGGGGGTCAAAGCAGCAGTTGGCGGCTGCCAGGGGCAGGGTGACGACGACGGCTTTCTGCAGGAACACGGTGTCGCTGCAGCCGGGGCCGCGCAGGCGCAGCACGTGCAGGTGCACCGTGCGCAGCACGTGGTACGGCGTGAAGCTCACCAGGAACGTGGCCGTGACGATGACGATCATCCACACGGCCTTGCGGCGGTTGGCCTCGTTCTTCCGCAGGGAATTGCGCAGCAGCGTCCGGATGATCATGGTGTAGCAGACGGTGATGATGATGAAGGGGAAGATGAAGCCCACGAGGAGGGCGATGAGATCCAGGATCACCACCATGTTTGTCTTCTGGGAGTTCTCCGGCGGTTCGAAGCACTTGGTCTTGTTGCCGTGCTGGTACGTCCCGTTCCGCAGGAACGGCGCGCTCGTCAGGGTGACGAACACCCAGATGCCGATGCACACAAACTTCGCCTTCTTCTCCGACACCAGGCTCATGTTGCGCACCGGGAAGACGATGGCGATGCAGCGGAAGAAGCTCATGGCCGTCATGAAGAAGATGCTGCAGTAGAGGTTGACGTAGAGCGCGTAGGACGAGAGCCGGCACAGGAAGTCGCTGAAGAACCAGTGGCCCTTGTGCACGTAGTAGATGACGCGCAGGGGCAGGGTGAGCACGCACAGGAAGTCGGACAGGGCCAGGTTGAGCATGTAGACCTGGAAGGCCGTTTTCTGGCGGTACGTGCGGATCAGCACGTACAGCACCACGCCGTTCCCCACGAAGCCCGTGATGCTGATCATGGAGTAGAGCGTGGAGTAGACGCTGTTGCGGAAGTCGTCGATGGAGTGGTGGCAGGACAGGTTGGGGGACGGCGCTGTCATGGTGCCCGGCTGAGGCACCAATGCCCTGGGGAGGAAAACTCAGGTGAGGTGAAGCGGCACAAGAAAATAAATATCTGTGATGAAATAAGAGGCAAAACCTGTCACTTCCCTCAGGAGAGAGCTGGGAAGGGATGTGGACCTGATCCATCCCTACTATGTCCATCTTTCTTCATGTGGTACCAACAAGCGGTTATGAGTGACAAAATGTGACAGAGTCATCACGTCACGGGACCATGGAATCCTAAAGTTTGGAAAAGACCCTTGAGATCATCAAGCCCAGCCATCAAGCACCATCGCCATGATCACCACTAATCCATGTCCTGAAGTGCCACATCCATACATTTTGGGACATATGATGGCTCCAGCACTTCCCTGGGCAGCCTGTTCCAGGGCTTGACCACCCTTTTGGTGAAGAAATTTTTCCTAATATCGAATCTAAACTTCCCCTGGTGCAACTCGAGGCCAAGCCCTCAGGACATTAGAATTACCAAAATACCTCTTCACTCCTCACGAACTGAGGCAGCTACTTTGAAAAACAGCAGAGAGGGATAACGAAGGTGACAACAGCACCATGGAATTTAAAATAGGAGGAGCAGTCCTGAACCCTAAAAATTTTTCAGCCCTGACTCTCCTCTTTTTTAAAATTAATTTTCAGTTTCTAATGGTTCAAATGCAGAAGTTCTGTGGCAGCCTGAGACCATGAAAAGCCATGAGATCAGAGCGGAAGGACAGGAGCCAGCTGAAATAACAGGACACCACCACAACAAAAGCAGAAGCTGGGTCAAGATCAGCCATGAGAGTCCACAACTGTACCATGAATATGCTCAAAACTGCTGTTAAATGTATTTTCATCTGTAAAAATAACTTGACAGCATTAGAGTCTCTGTCTATCCCTGGGATTTACTGCAGTCAGAATTCAGAACCACTCTGCGATGCTCAAGGCTTCCAGCTTTCAGTCAAATTTCAGCTGTTTTGGTGTTTGTACTCTTTTCAAAGAGTCCTTTGATTGCCTGCCATGCACAAACTCAAGCTCAGCAGGTATCAGCGAGGGGACTGTCACCACCCGGGGGCAGAGGGGGTGATATTCATTAAAAATGCTCCTCAGGCTGAACAAAGCCACTCCACATGTCAAGGACCTTTTATTGCATAATTGCCTCAAATCCAGCAACCAGCCCACAATTTAAACAACCACTCAAGGTATTTGCCCAGAAGATACACAAGACTTGTTTGCTATTGTATTTCTAAACATAATTTGACTTCCACAACTGAAAGGAAACTTGATGATTACAATCAAACTGCTCAAGCGTGAGAGAACATCACACCTAGAAATGGATCTGTAAAAACCAACACAAATCCCGCAAAGCAGCATTTCCCAGCTGAGGCTTTAAGTTTGCATCAGGAATTGAAGAAAAACATCACTTCTGCCATATTTTTTTTTTTTTTTACAGTTACGGTTCACTGAATCATTTATTTATGTGCTGGTAAATTCAGCTCACTGGGAATATGCAAAAGTGAAAGGAAAACACAGTGGATGAGAAAAGTATCCCAAAGGAGCAAAACCCTAAACTACTGCTATTCTCCAAGTCTGATGCAGCACAGAAAAATTTATAAATTTTCACAGAATCGCAGACTGGTTTGTGCTGGAAAGAGCATTAAAGTTAATTCTATTCCACCCCTGCAATGGACAGGGACACCTGCCACTATCCCAGGTTGCCTGGACACTTCCAGGGATCCAGGGGCAGCCACAGCTTCTCTGGGCACCCTGTTCCAGTGTCTCACAGGGAAGAATTTCTCCCCAATATCCCATCTAACCCTGGCACTGGGAAGCCACTCCCTGTGTCCTGTCCCTCCATCCCTTGTCCCCAGTCCCTCTCCAGCTCTCCTGGAGCCCTTTTAGGCACTGCCAGGGGCTCTGAGCTCTCCCTGGATCCTTCTCTTCTCCAGGTGAGCACCCCCAGCTCTCCCAGCCTGGCTCCAGGGGGGCTCCAGCCCTCGGAGCATCTCTGGCCACCAGGAGATTACACTCAATTTAATTACACAACCGAAAAGCACAAAGTCGCTGCTGTCGCCCGTTCCAAGCACAAACACGAAGCATCCCCATCCCGAGGAGCGCTCCGGGCGCTGAATGCCCCGTTTGGGGAGGGACGGGAATGCCCCAAAACACCAAGTGTCCCCCACGATCCCCAACTCCCCTCTGCAAGGGGACGGAGCGGGGACACAGGACAGGAACGGAGCGACCATCGCCGCGAGCGGCCGCTAATTAACGCCGCAGCTCATTAGCGGTGCGGGGATTTAGCGGCTCTAACCGGGACGCGGCACAACCGGGGGGCACCGAGGCAAAGCCCCCTCCCCTCGCCACGGGACCCCCAATGCAGCCCCAGTGCAGCCCCAGTGCAGCCCCAGTGCATCCCCAGTGCAGCCCCAGTGCAGCCCTTACCGGAGCGCTGCGGGATCGGAGCGAGCGCGGATCTGCCCCAGGCGCGCTCCCGCCGTTCTTAAACCTGGGCGCGCCCCCGGTCCCGCCCCCGGCTCCGCCCTGGCCCCACCGGGACCCCGAAACCTTCAGCTTTTCCAGGGTTTCCCCACCTTCCTAGGAAACATTTGAAAGCATCCCAGCCGAGCCTACGACCCCCCGGTCTGGTGTAAATTAACGGGGTCCCCTCGCTGGTTGTGTTCTGGGAGTAGTTTACTCCCGCTTATGATTGGCAGGGAGCTCATCTCTGATATCAGAATCAACGGTCTTGTTTAAAAATAGTTTTAACGAGAATTTTTGATGTTGGTTTCATCCGAGGGAAAACAGAATTCTCATGAATTTAGCACTCCGTTCTTCCAGCATCCTGAAATACACTTATGTTTGTCTTTTTTTAAAAAATTGTGGCTTTGTCAAGAAAAAAAACAACAACAAAAAGCCCCCCAAACCAAAATAAAACCAACACCATAAAAACCGAAACAAACTCCAAGGCTAAATCAAATGAAATATTACTTTTCTCAGTTTTGAATATTTTAACTGTGGGCTGTCCCACTCTGAATTTTCAGCAATTGCATTGGCTTTCTTCTGAGGATTATAATATGCTGTTTTGCATTTTGTTAATGAGTTGAGGAAGTCTTCTCCCACCCCCAGTGGATTTGACTGGAATGTGGACGGTCACAGGGAGCTGCAGCCCTCAGGGTGGGCAGACCCAGCAGCTTTTGACTTCTCCCAGGGCAGTGGGGAATCCTTTGGGGGAAGAAACCTTTATCCATGGTGGGAACAATTCCAAGTGGCCCTGGAGCATCTGGAAGTGTCCAAGGCCAGGTTGGATGTGACTTGGAGCCACCTGGTCCAGCGGAGGATGGAGGTCCAAGAGCCTCCAAGAGCAGACAATTCCTCGCACTGCCTGCAATCCCCACTGCTGAGAGCTGCCTCTGGAGCTCGTTTTATTTGTGGTGCCCATTCTGCTGTTACTCCATTCTTCCACTCCTTCTGCTTTTTTGGTACATTTTTTGGCCATTCCTTCTGCTTTTTGCTACTCAATTACTCTTTCTCTTTCTCTTTTTTTTTTTTTTTTTTTTTTTCCCTGTTCCCTTTTCACTTTCAAGGACAGGAAGGTTTCTCATTGCATGGTCAGGCTGAGGTTGCTGTGGGATCAAGGAGGCTGCTGCTGCTGCAGATGTGCTGGAATTGCAGCCAGAGTTTTGGTGGGAAGGGTTTCCACGCTGAATTCCACGAGGAGTTTGAACTGCGGCTCTGACACGAGGTGGCAAAGATGGCACATGGAATTTGGGGGGCAGGACTGGGGCACTCACTGATGAATCAACATGTGAGGAGACCCAGAGGAGAGCGAGGGAAGGTGAGGGCTCCCAAAAGGAGTTCTGGATGAATTCCTGGAGGAATTAGGGTGAAGAAGACCCCAAAAAAGTGATCCCCATTAGGTGCAATAAGAGCAATTTGATGCTCAGGCTGTAACTCCTCTGATTCCCTTTCCACAGGACAATGGGATAAGGAATAAAGACACAAATGAGGCTTTGGAAATCTGTCTGGGACCATCCAAATCTGGAAGAAGCCTGAGTACACTTTAGGGTTGTCACTTAGCACTGACTGACCCTCCATCTCCCCTGGACTCCAAATTCCTGCAGCTCCAGCCAGGCACCAAATTCCAAGAAGTTGAGCCCTTCCTCAAGTATCCTAAATGCCACTGATCCAGCACACTGCTTATCTCTTCACTGCAAACTTCCAGGCAATTTCCTAAAAGCCTAAATACTTCCCAGACTGGATGAAAAGTCCCTCCAGCATTGACAACTTCTTCCACTCTGGCTGTTTAAGAAGGGGAGAGCAGAAAGATGGCGTTTGTGAGGAAACAAACACCTTGTTAACGATGTTGCATCCTCTTTCCTCTCCTGGGACTTCCTAAAGTCCGTCATTTCTCTGGGAATCCTGTGGGGTAGGGATGGTGTCCCAGCCTCAGGCTTGCTCCAGGTTATTTGGAGTGGGCTGGGCTGTGCGATGCTGGCAGAGAACTGTGTGGCAATGCCAGCTAGAGGATTTCTCCGGAAAAGCAGGACTGTGGTCATGCCTGAAATTGGGCATGGAGACCTGGGAATGGCTCTGCCTGCCCTGATCAGCTGGACTCAGCCAGCCCCACCTGGAATGTGTGTGGCTTCATCATCCCCCCAGGGATGTCCCTCCTGGAAGTGAAGCAAAGCACAAGAGGAAAGCAGAAGGAAAGGAAAAAAAAAAAAAAAAGGAAAGGAGGATGGAAAGCTTTTGGAGCGGGTTAATGAGGGGAGTGCACTGGAACAGTGNAGGAAAAAAAAAAAAAAAAGGAAAGGAGGATGGAAAGCTTTTGGAGCGGGTTAATGAGGGGAGTGCACTGGAACAGTGCCCCTGGATCCGGCAGGGATGCACTTGCACTGCAAAGGGGTGGGAAAGCTGGAGGGAAAGGGGAGGGTGGGAGGTGTCCCCAGTGGGAGTGGAGATGAAGAGCCTTTCAGTGCAATGGATTCTGTGCCCTGAAGCCCCACAGCCCGCAGTCATTCTGAAACAGGTGGGCTGTGCTCTGGGAAGTGCTGGGTCAGGGCCATCCCCTCCGGAGTGGGGGCAAGCCTGGATCAGCCCTGGGCTGGCTGAGTTGGGGTTTGGGTGACCCAAAACCACACGGAGGAACCGCAGTGTCAGCAGCTGCTGTGGGATGGCTTCGGCTCCCTCCTCCTTTGCTTCCCCTTATTTGGGGAAGTAATTTCTGCTGCTTGCCAAGGATCTGGAATCCTTTTTTTTGCTCTTGCTTTATCAGCTTCTGCACGGCTCCCTTCCCCCAGTGAGACCTGCTTCTCCAGGGAATCACCCCTTATTGTCACTGAACTTGGGTCTGTTTATTCCTTGGACTCAGCACAGGGAATTGACAGAATCACGGAATATTCTGAGCTGGAAGGGACCCACAAGGATCACCAAGTCCGGCTTTTTTTCCACTCAAAATGCAAACCCAACAGGGAGAGTTTGTGTGGCCTTTTCTGACAAGTGGAGCTGGCACGGTGTGGGGACGGGGACAGGGACAGGGACAGGGACAGGGACAGGGCTGCCCACACTGCCACAGCTCCTGGTGCTGCAGTTCCACTCTGCCCTAAACGGATCGATCCCTGGTTTGGAGGGATCTTTGGGACAGGGGACAGATATTTGAGGTTCTTCTGCCAGAGAAAACTCCTGGAAATAGGGCTTTTAGGGATGCTCAGACCTGCTCAGATCCTGTCACCTTGTCCGAAAGGAAAGGATGTTTCAATCAAAGGACGACTGGTGAGGCCAAACCTTCTGCTGTGCTTTGGTTGGTGAAGAACCCAGCCAAGCACTGGAACTGGCCCATGTGCGATCAGCTTGTCACACTCTAGGTGTGGGTTCATGGAAGAAAAGGCTGGAATTTGTACCTTTCCAGAGTCATTATGGGATGGGCTCCACCAGGCACTGAACACCGAGTCCAGCAGTGCTGGGTGCCAGCCCAGCATCCCAAATCCCTTACCTGATCAACCACCTCAGACAAAGCTTACAGACATCACAAAAACCTTTGAACTGCTGACTTGAAAAGCTGAATTTCCTTGGCTGGGTTTTTTTCATGGTTCACACGTGTCAACCTGTGAGAACCAAGAGCCACTCTGGCAGGAGATGCTGCTCTGATAGAGCCAATTGCTGCTTCCCCTTCCTGTTTTGTACGTGGAACTCGAGGGCTGCAGCAGATGGGGCAGATAGGGCTGAGTTTGAGCTCTGCCTCCAGTATTTCACAAGTGCCATCACCGAGAAACCACCCAGGGAATGAGCAGCATCCCCTTCAGATGCAACATTGTCAGGGAGAAACAGCCTGAAAACATTTTCCTGTTCTTGATGGTTCATTTATGAGGAGCTGGGAAATTCTATGAATTCTGCTGGTTTTGTAGAACTGATGGGAAGTCTGTATTATATCCAAATCTCTCCAAATTATTTTTTCATTCCAATATTTCTTTCAGAATGGGACAGACCTAAAGGTGCATTTATTGACCCTCAGACTAGAACTGGGTGTGAAGGTCCTTTCAGGTCACCAGTGACTTTAGCCTTCCCAGCATGGGCTACTGGGAGCCTTTCTCACCCACAAAAGCAATATTTTAACTCTCTGATGTTCATTTTTTGACAGCAGAATTTTCCCATCCCGAAATCCATCAGACTTCTTTGTCTCTCTAAGATGAGGGAACACATTTCCCCAGAAAATTTAACAGTGCAAAAGCAAATATTCCTTGTGGGGAAAATTTGCTTTAATATTCTTTTGGAAAGTAAACTGAATAGCCAGAAATAGCCTGTGCAAGTTGGCATTCTCTTTTGGGAAAGGGATTGGAATAAACAGCGTGATGGATTTTTGGCATCAATATTAATTTTAGGGCTTGTAGTACTTGGAAATTTGTTCATATCTAAACAGAGAGGCAAATTCCTCTGAACTAACGAATCATAGAATAACCAAGATTGGAAGAGAGCTCAAAGATCCCCAAGTCCAACTGTCATTGATGAATCTTAACATTGATTGTGGAGATATTTTAAAATTGATGAAGCCTGTATTTATTTAGTGCATCTTGTGATATAAAACGGCTGCTTGGGATGTGAGGATGGCCAGAGAATTATCTGGGACACAACACACATCCAGTATTTTCCACAGAATCCCAGAGATCATGTTCACCATCTCATGTTGGAATAAAACTGCAGCCCCTGCCAGAGGCTTTTCTCAGGAAAAATCCATCAGGGTGCAAATCCTGCCTTTCATCAAAACAGCTCCATGTTAGTTGTGGAGATAGATTCATGTGGAAATCAGGTTTTCCTTAAAATCTATTAAGAAGAAATGCCAGATCAATTAAAGCTCCATAATTAATCTCTGATGGTCAAATATATTTTGCCATGGGATGAACCTTTTAATTACTCCTGTTTTATTTTATTTGCACCTTTGCTGTCTGTTCTCATTCACAGTTTTACCCTGGGAAGAGATGAGGAACACAAGGACAAGACCAACTTCCCAGGAAAAACCTCATTTTTCAATTGCTCCACATGGACCACCAGGAGAACTGGAATCATGGAATGATTTAAGTTGGAAAAAACCCTGAATTATTTATCCAACCGTGATCCAGCACAGCCAAGCCAAGACCATGAGTCCAAGTGTCGTTTTATTCCTTCTTGGGATAATATTCCTGGATTTCTGGGCTATATTTGGGTGGTACAATGATCTGTGCCAGGAGAATGATTCTGTAGTGTCTGACAGGGAAATCCCCATGTCCATGTCCAAACTGAGATCACTTGGAACAGCCTTGGAGCTCAGTCCTGGGCTTCGAATTCCCAAAGGAATAGAGCAGGTGTCAGATGGACCCTGAGTGAATGAGGGCAGAGAGATAAGATCTTGGGAGGATGTAATTAAAACCCAGCCAAAATAACATGGAAAAAACCTAATCAAGCCCTTGGAGAAAGGAGACGGAAGGATGGAACCTGGGGTTGGACACTCCCATGTTCTTCAGCCAAGGGAAATGTCAGGGCCAACCCAAAAATTCAAATTTGGAGCAGAATGAACTGGAGCACGCGACAGCAACAACATTCTGGCTCCTCCAGCAGCTCTTCAAGGGCAGGGTTTGCAATTGCAGTGCGAGAATTGGAGACAACAAGGACTGAGCCCTCCGGAATGACGGATCTGGAGCATCAGGAATGCAAAGTGTTTGGTTAAAAACACCACAGGAAAGAGTATCAGAAGCTTCCTCTTCTTTGAGCACTCAAGTTCTCATCTTGATGGGGTTTTTTTCTTCTTTTCTTGTTGACTTGAAAGGAAAAATGCAAAGAGAAAGCCCCTGATAAGCGATGACTTAAGGAGGCCCTTTGTGCAGGGCTGAGGGCAGATAAGGACACACCACGTACCAGGAATTTGTGAAAAGATGTTCCTACAGCACCAGCACCCACCTCCAGCCCTCCTGCAGCTCTGCTTCTACAGCAGATTGCGGCAGATATCGCCAGGAAGCTTTATGAAATCGAAGTTTTGGTTTTAATAGTTAGAACCTCTCATTTCCTGAATGTCACTGGTGGATGAATTATTTTCAAATTCACATTTTCCATCAGAGCGAGGAGTTGTGTGGTCTGTACTGCCCTGTTCTACCACACTGAGCTGGTTTTGCTCCCATCTTTTCCTCCAAAACTTCTGTCCCATCCTTCCTGCTTGGATTTCATGATGTGTGGTCCCAGGCCAGGCCAGCTATCAGCCCCTGATCAGCCCAAAAATGCCTTCTCTGGGTTCTGAATCATCCCTCAATTATATAAGTGACTGCTCTTATCTCCTGTGCTGAGACATGTCTGTTTGGTTTTGTTGTTTTTATTTTAAATGTTCACTGGAGAAGGTTTTTACTCTTTTTCTGCCATGATTCTGCTCTGTGCAGCCCAGGCCCATAAAATACCAGGGATAGGCTTTAAAATGGAATATTCAGCTGGGCTGGGAAAAAACAGCTAAGGAAGACAGTGAGAAAGCTTTTTTCAGGGGAAAAAAAACCAAAAAACAAAAAAACCACACACATGAAATATCATCTCCCTTGTGATCAATGATGTCTGGGGACAATCCCAGCCCAGGCTGGTATCCCTGGCCAGTCCCTGCTGGGGACAGTCAGGACTGGGATCAACATTCCATAAAGTGATTCACGAGTGTTGATCTCCAGTTCAATCCAGCAGCAATTAAATACATAACTTACTATTAATAACTCAAATATTTATGTATATAAATATAATAACTTAAAGATTTTTGACCATATTGAGACTGAGTTTGAGCAATTTCAGGGTCAAAGAGGACGTGGCTGTTTCCATCCATCTGGAGATCCCACAAAACACAATAATACTGCCAGCAAAGAAAAACTCTGATAGGGGCAATGATAAACAACTCAGATATCAGTGGAGCTTTTGCAAAACTGGGACATGATTCTGTTGGAATTAATGACTTTTTAGCCCTTTCCAATGAATTTCCAGCAGGGAGCTGAAGGATTTCTGTAACTATCACCTGGTACAGGCTGGAGTTTATCACCCATTGCCAAAAAACCACCTTAAACCCTCTCTGTGCTGCTGAGCCATCATTTTGTGAGTTAGAGAGGTGCAGCCTACTCCAGTCAGTGCCCCTGGTGGATTTGGGTGCTTTCTCAACTTTCTTCAAGCTCCCTGGAATTATTTTTATGAGATTTTATTTCTATTTTGCCACACTGAAGACCCACAGATGGAAATCACCCAGCACAGCTCTGTCTGTTTAGTCTGTGCCTGTCTGTGCATCAAAACCTCGCTGGCTTTTCAAGGTCAGGCTCAGGAGTGACCGTGGACTGACCCCAACCCCAGCCCCTTCTCGGGAGATTTCGGATTTCTGTGTAAACTGTCTGGGAGATTTTTAGCTGTCTCCTGCTCCCTGCAGACCCTACATCATCAAAATTGGCTTCTTTTTGCCATCTGGGGCCCTCTGAGTCACGTCAGTTCTGTTGAGCTTCCAGGCTGACAGCTGATTTTTGCATTATCTTAAAATTAATCCATCCACATTCAAGTCTCTCCGTTGCTTCAAAAAATCAAATTTCAGCCTCTCATCCCTGCCTTTAAATATTAGAAAAGAATTCTAAAAGCATCAGGCAGATGTTTTCCCAGCTCCCAGCCTTTCCCTGCAGGAACCACAAGCCATTAGTTCAGCTGAAGGCTTGACTTGCCTCGTTATTTATTTAGTTGTGCTTTATTCCCATTATTCTTTCTATGCCGTGTTTTCCTTCTGATTTTTCCCACCATGCTTTTTTCCTGAGGCACAGCAGGACTCCACGGAAGAGAAGCATCAATATTTAGCTTTTATTTTTGTTTTCCAGACGGATTTGGGAAGGAGTAGCTGGTCCAGCAAATCCACAGGGCTGTGTCAGCACAAGCACCTGGCTCATCCCTGCCATGGATCAGCTCCCAGAGCTTCTGGCTCTCCACAACCACTGCCAGGAGCAACTGGGGGCTCACAGGCCCTGTTCTCCATGTCCCACTGCTCTCCACCAAAGAGAGGGAAGAACAAATCCCAAAAAACTACAGAAAGCTGGGAATCCTTCAGCCCGTGCAGGTTGTCGTCGTGACCACTGCCCTGGGTTTGTGGGGGCACAGGTGACACCACCTGCAGCTTCAGCTGGCAGGGAAAGGCAGTTTCTTTTGAAAAACCCTCACAAAGCCCTAAAAACCCCACCAAAGTTGTGGCTATGCCCTATTGAACTGATATGGTTCTCCCCCTGCCCCCAGATCTTTTATCAGCTCCAGAAGAGTTTGTGACCTGACAAGCGATAAGGCCCGGAAATCCTGATACCAACTTGCTCTGCTCTGAAGAACAGAATTTCTTCACGCAGAAATCAACATTTTTCCCTATTTCCTCCCATTCCCTTGGACCACAAGAGTTAGAGATGTCCCAGCTCTTTGCCATAAAAGCCCCAAACCCTAACTGGCCTTTGCAGGGAATCGAGGATTTTCATGAGGCTGTGTTTCCAAGTGGATTTTCCTGGGTTGGCAGCTTGGATCTCCTGAAGTTTGGTAGCAGCACACTTGAGTCAGTCTCTTAATTGCCTGATTTTGTATGGAAGTTATTTTTATCCATCTGTGTGGTCCCACTAGGAAACAGTTTACTAATGCCTGTCATCTGTCCAAAGCAAACACGTTCACTAGTACGGGAATTGCATGGAAGAGCACAGAATTTGTTTCCTCTTTTATTCTTTCAGGCAACAATAACATCCAAAATAGCTCCTGAGTTGTTTGTTAAAGAAATAATAATTTTTTCTTTCTGAAAACTTTCCCCTTGCCAGCTGAAGATAACCAATGTTCATGCAAGAGAGATTTCTGGGACACACTGGAGGCAGAGCCAGAAATTCCTCATGCACTTGTTCCAGCTCCCTGTGGAGGAAGGGTTTCTTTGTGGGATGATTTGGATGGAGATGGATCACGGCATTGGAGCTGCTCTTGATGGTTTGGGATTCCCAGCTCGGCTCTGAGGGAGCTCTCAGAGATCCCTGCTCAGCACAGGTTTCACCTGTTCCAGTCCTGCCACGCTCCAGCCATTCCTTCACTGTCCTTTTCCAATCCCACACATTCCTTTGGGCTTTTCCAATGACTTTGCATTTACCCCCCACCACTGCAACTATCCTGGATTAATCCCAGCCCCACACGGCCTCTGGCTCCCTCCTGGTGGATGGGGGAGAGCACTGGAATGGTAAAAGCATCAAAATTTGTGGTTGAGGAAAACCCTATATGGAATTATTTTCTTGTTGGTCCTCAATAGGGATGGGGACAGTCCAGCCAGGATGGGGTGAGAGTGTGTTGATGTGAGGGTGGGGAAGGTGGATGAGTTCAGCAGAAAACGGAGGAAATCTGTGGCTTCCAGGGGGAAATTCCTGCCAGCCTCATCCCTGGGGATGAGCCGAGCGGAGGAATGTTGTGACTCAAAGGAAAGCACAGAGTTTAACTGGAAGCAGATGGATCCAACCGGGAGCACTCAGACACAAATGAGAAGCTGAGGTAAAACCACGGCAGGAGCAGAAATGAACCCCACAAAGGTCTGTCACTGGCACAGCACAGGGAGAATTCCAGGAGCTCCCAGCAAGGAGGGCTTGGAGCAGGCAGGACCAGAGCTCTGCAGGATGAGAGCCCCGAGGAGTTGAGCGGGGCTGGGGAAGTTCAGCGCTCCCCGCACAATTCCTCAGCTGAGAACTTCCAAACTCCTTCAAGGCGTTCCCAAAATTTCACCTAAGGGCACCAGTGGGGAATTTCCACCTCAGCTCCCGGATGAAGGGCATGTCCCAAAGTGATTATTTCCACACTGGAAATGTGAATTAGTGAAGGAGGAAGCCGGAATACACCGAAATCTGCATTAAACTTGTTGGACTGAGTTCTGCCCCCACAGTTTTATGAATCACCACCACTTCCTTATGCGTTTTTTCTGTAATCTTGATCCATTCTACACCTTAACAAAAAGGATTGTGCCATCAGCCTTGTCCCTGTCTCCCTGTAAGGAAATCTTTCCTGCCAGCTCTGCAGAAGGGGCTGATGAAATCTTGTTTTGTCGCTGGAACTACCGTCCTCAAGGAATAAGCATTCCATTAGTAATGCTTTTTCCCTCATTTGCTCTCATTAAAAGGTAATTTCCTTTTCTATCCTGAAAATGGAGAATAATGGCAATAAAACAAGTGAGATGATGATTTCCTTTGCTGGTGAGTTCTTTGCAAAAATGAAAAGGGGAAACTCATGTTCTTGAGAGAGGGGCAGGGCACACCCCGGTCACATCCACACCTGAGCCAGCAGGGACAGGGCTGGCACTCGCCAATTCCTGCTTCTCCAGCATGCAGGGGCTGCTGTTTACCCATCAGGAAGGGCATGGGGAAGGTGAGCTCAGCACTTCTGGCAGCCTCCTGCTGCTTTGCTGCCAGTGGAGCTCTGGCCATGGCTGTGGCTTTGTGCCTGTGGGAGCTGTGACAGGTCACTGCTGTCCTGCAGACTCTGCCCTTTGTCACCCAACCGCTCCTCAGACCTGCAAACATGTGCTTGCCTCCTCCTTCTCCCTTTTCCAGCCAGAAGAGACAATCATTCAGCTGGTTTTTACTTGAAAAAAGAGTTTCTTGAACTATGTGAGGCGAGGAAGAAGCAGAATTGTGGAGAACTTCAGAGAGGAATCAGGAGACCCTTCATGAGGGGAAAACCAGGACATCTTGGGTGAAGATCTGACAGGACCTGTTCTTGTTTCTCAAACAACCCAAGAGGAAATAAAACCAAAGTCAAGCGTGAGAGGAGCAGCCCAGAGTGTCTGTACCAGAGCCACCAGTCAGCCCTGGGATCAGGATGGCAGCTGGCACCATCATGAGCAGATAACTGGATAACCAGAAAGGAACAGGAGTCAGGACCGGCTTTGGAGGACCCCATTGCAGAATTACGTGCAAAGAAAATTGTGCTCCCTTGATTTCCTTGATATCTTTAAGCATGTTAAAAAAATTTCCTGAAAATGCAAGATATTCAGATGATGTCATTTCCGTGGGCCTGGACAAGCTGTGGCTGTCCCAGCCCTGGAAGTGTCCAGGGCCAGGTTGGATGGGGCTTGGAGCAACCTGGGATAGGGGAAGGTGTCCCTGGAAACCCTCATGGATGAAAAGTGAAGTGCTTCAAACAGAAGAAAGTTGAAATTTTCTTATATATTGCTGAATTTTAATTAAATTTTAATTAAATTCCATTGCTGGTGGAAAAAAAAAAGTAAGTCCTCGGCTGTAAAGGGCATTGTAATCACTGAAGGGAGCTGGGCACAGCCTTCAAACAAAGGTGTAGCCCAAAATAAACAGGTTATGGAAAAATACTGGGAACCAGCTCCCAGCAAATAGAAATTAATTGGGAAAGCTCTGTTTGTTCTGTTTGTGGAGACCCTGGGGGGTTCAAAGAGGAGCCACCAGCCATGGGGAGGTAAAGATGAATGGATTAAATGAGAGAGCTGATTAAAGATTCCAGCACCTTCCCCATGGCCAGTGAAACTGGGCACAGCCAGGGCCAGATCCCCCATCTCAGCCTCCTGGCTCCCCAAAAAAGGAGTTTCCTGCTGTTTTCACAGAGTGGGTGCCAGGGGGGAAGCTCTGACCAAAAGGGTGGTGCCCTAGGAGATGGAAGGTTTGTCTTATCTGAGCAGAACTAGTTGTGAAATTTTGAGCTGCTGAGAAGAGCGTGGAGAGTTTGCAGAATTTGTGCTCTTGCAGCTGCTGGTTCTGTTGTATCATCGTGGCAGGCAAGAAAAATAAGCAAATACTACAGAAGTTGTGAAATAGAAGTTGTAAAATAGAATAGAAGTTGTAAAAGGTAACAGAAGTTGTGAAGTGTAACAGAAGTTTTAGAATACAGAACTGCTATGGAGTGTCCCTGGTAAAACCCCCTCCTTAAAATCAAATACAAAAATTAATATTAAATTAAACATTAAATCCAAGCAAAATTATATTAATTGCCACCAAGCCCGATCCCTATTTCCAAGGACTTTCTCTGGCTTTGGCAGATGTTCCCCCAGTGCCCCCAGGTGAGGAGGAGAGCACTGGGCTGCCTTCCCTGCACCATCCTCAGCTGGGAACAGCAGTGCCAGGGCTTTGCAGCGCCTGGAATTTCGGCTGCTTCATCCTCCCACAGCTCTCCTTGGCTTCAGGAAGTGCTGAGGGGAATGGCAGGGCTGCTGTGGGACAGGCAGTGAACCCACCTGAACCCTCCAGGCAGCGTCACTTCCTTTCCTTCCCTGTTTCCAGGTCCTGGCTGCAGGCATGGATCGGAGCCCACAAGCCTGGGAATTGTGGTGGGTGCTCCCGTGGCTGTGGATGGATCCGTTTGCTGCTCTCCACAGGGGCTGTGGGATGCTCCACTGCTCCTCACCGATACCTCGTGAGGAAAATTCAGGGAAGAACTTGGCTCCAACCCCAGGTTCCTCCCGGAGAACAATGAGGAGCGGGAGTGCAACGTCAGGAGCACCAAACCTGGGTTTCCCAGGCGATGCCAACACAAACACTCCTGGGATAGCCCAGCCCAGCCCTGCCAGCGACATCCTTGCTTTGCTCAGAAGTTTTTCCTCATGGATAACCTGTGCTGGCTCCCATGGCACCCAGACAGGTCTGGGATCGCTCCCTGTAATCGGCTCCAGCTCCAGCCTGTGTTTGAGGAAATGTCTGGGACTCCTTTTCCACGCAGGCCATCAGTTTTTCCAGACAGCTGAAAGTTAATGGGTACCACGATCCGAGTGAGTAATCCTTGTGAAACCAGCTCTGGGGAAGTTGCCCAGCAAAACAAATCCCGCGGGCCCGGCTCTGACGTGGAGGCGAACACGGGGTGCTCTGTATAAAAACCAGGAATCAATCCAAGGGAAACGGCACATTTCAGCTCTGCTGAGACACCACTCAGAGTGCAGGGATGCAGAAAACTATCCCTGGCTGCTTCTTTCAGCAAATGTAAGTATTTTTCCTTCTCAGCTAAGGAATAGCACTTCATTACAGTTGGGATATTCAGTGCTAATCTGCCTTTCTAAATTGTTCTCTTCTCTGTATTCTTTGATACCATTCCAGGAGGAATTTTGAAAGGAATTACTTGTTTAAGAACAGGAGGTATTTTTGGGTACCCCTCAGACTACAACAGTGTACTGATGCCAAATGAGAAATTATTATTAACTGGAATTAGTGAAGTGTGTCAGGAGAGATTTCTGTGGAGATAAAAAAGTAGAGCGCTGAAAACGCCAAGTGTTGGTTCAGGAAACTTCCTGTGAGCTTGAAATGAGATTTCATCTGACCAAAAACTGTCCAAGTGTCCCTGTCCATGTGCAGGAATCCTCCTGGATGACCTGAACCTGTGGGTGACCTGAACCACAGACCACAAGAGCTGCTTTGAAAACTGTAAATAAATGGATGAAGCTCAGGTTTCCTCCTTCACTGAGTGTGGCCGTTCTGGAAACACTCAGGAAACAGCTCCCCATTCCTGTTCCGATTCCAGGTGTGATCCTGCCTATCCAGGTGCAGGCAGAGGGAAGGGTTTGCTGTCCCCTCACCAAATCTCTTTGTGGGCTGGTGGGATTTCCCAGCCGGAGGGAAGCTGTGGATGGAGATCCAAGCAGCGGGAGCTCAGGTGAGCCACACAGGAGGAGCCTGTGGCTTCATCTCTGCCTGTGCTCTCTTCATACTCCTGTTCTTCACCCAAAATCACCTTTCTCTTGCCTGTGTAGAGGCTGTGTCTGACCAGTGACATGCCCAGGGTGCTCTCTGGCACGGATTTGGCTGCAGGAGCAGGGACTGTCCCCCATAGCATCCTTGCAGGGTGGGCATTGGCAGCGCCAAAACCCTGCCAGGCGCCACAGGAGCTCCCCATGAACAGAGCTCCAGCTCCCAGGAACATCTCCAGCTCTGCTTCATTCCCGAGAGCAGGTGTATCCCAACAGCACTTGGAGCAAGTGTCAGGAGCTGGGATGTCCCTGCCCTGTCGAGCACGTGCAGGTGCCTGTGTGGTGACCCATGGGGCTGCTCCTGATGCCTGTCCCCTGGTCCGGTGTGTCACCTGCTTTCTCACACTGGACCAGATTCCTTTGGAGGCACGAGGACAATCCCTATCCGGCTGGGTGGGACACTCACAGGAGATAAACATCTCAATCCCCTGAGGCGAAGGAGGAAATCAAACCTCGCTCTGCTGCATTCTGGATGCCAGTTTTAACCCCTAAATTATAGCATGGGAGAGGTGGAGGGAGCAGGAAGGAGCCCTGACAGCCATCCTGCCTCCAGGGGCACCTGTAGAATGAAGGGACAGACACCTCTGGTTGTCACTGACAGAAAGGAGAAGGCATCTTCCAGCCAGAAACTCCAGTTCCTTTCCGAAGGACACTGTGGTGTTCAGAAAAACGCTGGCAGTGTTATGGAAAATCTGAAGTTTCGAGAACAAAGGATGTGAGAAACACTCTGAGCCCCTCAGAGTCTGGTCCTGGGCACCTCCTCCGGCTGCTCCTCATTCCTAACGCTCCTCCTTGGACTCATCACCAAACCTTTGTGTCAG
Organism: Pardalotus punctatus; assembly: GCA_013400915.1. Lineage (NCBI taxonomy): Eukaryota > Metazoa > Chordata > Aves > Passeriformes > Pardalotidae > Pardalotus > Pardalotus punctatus. The sequence goes on from VZTX01024181.1 coordinate 34,111, forward strand.
GCAGGACCCAAAGTCCAGAAGCTCAGAGTTAAAAAGCTCCACGTGGACAAAATCTACTGAAAATCCAGCCCTTGGTGGTCATATAACAAGCAAAGATCTTTATCAAGGCATATAATTTATCTCCTCAAAAATATAATTAATTAAAACGGACACAGAAAAAGGTTGCAAGAAAAAAATAACAGCAGAACATTCTTAATATGCCTTTTCAAAAGACATAACAAGATAAACCAGGATTGAGGTTACCAAGATAAATCAGGATTCAACCGTACTTGTCAAGGCTTGGTTCTCCTGCACTCGGAGCTGGGGACTTGTACGAGTTCCATGTTTTGGATTCAGGGTTTGTTCCATTATATCTGAATTTCTTTGGTTCTCTGTATCAAAACAAAGGGTCAAACCAATCATGGAGTCATTATGGTTTGAGAAGACCTCTAAGATCATTTGCTTTTGCCACAAAATGCAGAATCATTTTTCCAGTTAATTACTGTGGGAGATGAGGGTAGGATGAGCTGACTCAGCTGAAATACAGGGAGAAAATTTTTCCTAGTTCCACAAAGTATTCCATCAGCAAGTTGGATCAGACACTTAAAAGACAAAGGAGAACAGGCACATATGAATCTCAGATGAGTCAGCCTGGTACCAGTCAAGTCTCTACAAGAAATGGGAATCCCAGTCTCCAAAAGCTGGCTCCGTACCTTTCATGGGAACCATCCAGGATTATCATTTGCCCATCATTCCAGCAATATTAAAACGAGGTGATTACTAAAGCAACCACCCAGACCTGCTGGGTAATGCACTGGAAAAGCTCTGTAACACCAGCTCCAAGGTGCTGACATTGGGAATTCTGGGAATTTACATAAGGAGAGAATTGCTCAATAGGAGAGAAACGAATTGTTACACTGAGCTCACTCTCTGAGGCTCAGCCGCCTTGAAACTTCTTCAGTGACGCCTTTTTTGAGCTGTTGGCCTCAAAACTGGTCACACACCTCAGTCAAGGCCTAAATTCTGCTGAGTTCCTTCCTGCAGTTCATGAAAACCACAAAATGTGAGATCTCTGCAGAGCCCCACCTGACCCATCATTCCTCAAATTCCTGAGAATGAGCCTTCCCGTGGTTTCCCATCCAGCAGTGTATGACTTAACCAGAGTTTCACCTAGGCCACATTAATTCTTACCTTGCTCCTCCCTAAAAATGCCTCATGAAACGTTATTGAAACTTTTCATAAAATTCAAGCTACATGACACTCGCTGGTTCCCATCAGGATTGATCATCCTGCTACAGGAGGAAGTTGGGCTCAATCAATTTGCTTTATCTGTGAGAAACCTACATTATTCTTCCTTATCTCCCCTCTCCCATTTAGATAACAATTTCCTTGTTCATTTATTAGAACTGAGTTTGTAGATGATTTTACTATTTTCTAGGAACTGCACCTTATCGTTTTCCGGCTCCTCCCTTTCAGCCACAGGCATAATTCACACTTACCCTTTCTGTGCAAGATTGCACAAATTATGCTGCTATCTAAAAGTATCCAGGCACTTTACAAACTTTATCCCTGTTTAAGATATGAGTGTGTAAATACAAGCTCATATCCCGAGCTGGCATCATCTCCAACCAGTTCTTGACCCTGGAATGTGCCTGTACAAATGCAGGTCCATCATAATTTGCCTGGAATCCATCCTGCTAATTTTACATTTAATCACTGGGGGTTTCTTTTATGTATTCCAGGTATTCTTCCCTAACTGGCATTTCAATGGAGAGAGACCACATGAAAGATCTCAGAAGATACCTGGCACTGAAATATATCCAATACCTCGTCCTGTCTTCCTCCAACGCTGTCAGCACCCTCCTGGGGCTGCTGGGCAGTGTGTACACCATGATCCTTCTGCAGTCTGCCAAGGTCTCCTCCAAGTCCACTGCAGTCCTAATTTCCAGCCTGGCCCAGGCAGATATCCTGGTTTTCCTTAGCCTTGTCTGTGACGTGGTTTTGGGGAGTTTTGGCGCTGGCGTCTCTCCCGCAGCCGCGGCGCTGGCACGGGTCCTGCTCACGGCCAACGCCCACGTGAGCTGTGTCCTGCTCAGCTGCGTGGCCTTTGAGGCCTATCTGATCACCTTCCTGCCCTCGGAATCACGTTCCCTACGGACAGTCAGGAATGCCGGGCTGATAGCCAGGGTGATCTGGACGCTGGTGGCCGCAGAGTGTGCCCTGTTCCTCATGGACGAGCACCTGAGGGCCAGCGGCTCCTCCGCTCCGTCCTGCGGCCCTTTGGGGCTCCTGCTCCAGCTCTCCAGCCCAGCCGCTGCCCTGCTCAGGTCCCTCAGCTACATCCTGGGAATTCTGCTAAGGATTATCAACGTGTACATCTACTACAAGATATTTTTCAGCATGTCTCCCAGGTCTAGACTCAAGTCCAAGTAGGGTGAGTTCCCTCTGGGCATGACGGAACAACACGAAATCCTTCAACACAATTCCAAACCATTTGGAAACTGTGCAATAACCAGGACCAAGTGTCATCATGGTGCTTAAACCTTCCTTATTCCTGGTGCAGTTCAGCTGTTATTGAGAAGAGTTGGGGGCTGAGGAGCCCCTTGGCATCGAGACACCACAGCTGCTCTGTCTTTATTCAGACTTTGTTCACTGTGCAGGTGGAACAACAGACATTTCATGGTTGTAAATCAACCCCACTGTTTTTTATATAAAAAGGGTTCTTAAAGGCTTTCTCAGGGATCTGTTGAGCCAAGAGTTGTGTAGTTGTTTACTAAAGAAAGGATCTATGTCCTAAAATATTCCTAACCCAGGTGACCCCCAGGCTCAGCAGGTGGGATGGAGACCTTGTGCCATTCCCAGACCTTCCTGCCATTCCCAGATCCTTCTGCCATTCCCAGATCCTTCTGCCATTCCCAGATCTTTCTGCCACCCCTAGCTCACAGCTGTGGTGCCAGCAGTGAGTGCTGAGTGCTGCCTTTGCTTCTCGGGAGACTTGAAAGGAAGCTGTGCCAAGGGCTGGGGATCAGTAAAAACAGAGCAGAAACGTAATCAAGTCAATTAAACACTTGGATGAACGTTGCCAAACAAAGCTGATCCCGTCAGCAGGAAGGAAGGATGTCCTAATAACTTGATGCACTGTGATAACCTGTTCTTACTCCTGAAGCCTGAATTGAGACACTCCCAGGAGAGATGAAGTGTTACTTGAAATGCTGTAATTAATAAAAATCTATTTTGTTAAAGCCTGGGCATTATTTATGCATTTTTGCTGAGGTTCTGCTAGAGAGATCTAGAGGAGATTATTATTTTGTTACAGCCCACGTTGGCAGGATTTTTATAGTGAACGTTTAGACCACATTTGACTCCTTGGTTGGGACAGAGAGAACGCAGTGACAGCGGGGGATGTCCTATCTCCCGTCCTATCTCAGCAAATTCACGGTTTTGCTGTGCTGCAGTTCCTGGCAGCTGGTCCCCACCAGCCCTGTTTCTGACCACCTTCACAGACGGAGAGGAAACAAAACCCTGCACAGGACGATCAAACTGATAAATGGAAGAGCTGCCCCTGTCAGCAGAGCTCCGCCAGGGAAGCCCCAGGGGCTGCTGGTGGTTTCTCTGTGCTGCTCATGGGTGCTGCAGGGGGAAGCCCTTCCTGCTGTGCCCCAGGGCCAAGAGCTGCTCTGTGCACACCCAGCAGCGAGGGGAGGATGTGATTTCCCAGGAGAATGAGCAGCCTTTGGCTTTTCCCTGGGCTGGTGCCACCTCTGCACATGGAACAGCTCAGGCTGGACTGGGTGATCTCAGAGATCCCTTCAGTCTTGATGATTCTGTGATGTCCCAGTGTCCCTCCTGGGAGCAGGTGGGGTTTGTGGCAGTGATCAGGCTCAAAGGGAAGGAGATGCTCCACGAGGAAATTCCGGGATGGAGCACGAGGCTCTGAGAGATCCTCATGGCTGGGACACCCAAAGCACTTTGCAGTCAAGGAAAGACTCTCCATTCCCTTTGTTCACATCCTCAGCTGAAGTTTCCAGATCCTTGAAATAAAGAGGGCTTCTCTACAGTTCAACTAAAACACACGAGCTATTTTTATTTTCCACTTGGATATGATTCCCTGAGTGGTGCTGGCTGGCTCCTGGTTGTTAATGTAGCTGTGGCTCTAGGGTCAGGTCACTCTCACTTTCTGAGTGAAAGAGCTCAGAATCTGCCTTTGCCAAGAGCTTGGAATCACAAAATCATGGAAGGTTTGGGTGGGAAGAGATCCTTAAAGTTCATCTAATCCACCCCCTGCCATGGGCAGGGACAACTTCCCCTATCCCAGGTTACTCCAAGCCCCAGGACACTGCCAGGGATGGGGCAGCCACAGCGTCTCTGGAAAACCTGTGTTTAGCTTGGAGCTCTTTCCTGAACCAAGCCCCCAGTCCATCCTCTCCAGGGCCACAAAAGCCTTTTCTGGGGTGCAGAGAGAGGCACCAGCCCCTCTGCAGCAGGAATTCCAGTGGAAGCAGGACAGGGCAGAGCGGGACACAGCTGGCATGGGGCAGCTGCAGGAAGGCATTTCCCTCTCACAAGAGGCTCTCCTAGGACATCGGATTTGTGTAAACTTGGAAGAAAAGTGGTTTAGATTTCATTGCTTTTAAGTGTCAGCCAGGACTTGCATCACTGCAGCAGCACCATGTGAGCAGAAACGTGAAATAAAAGAAATTTCAGAATAGATATGTAATGGTGCCCAAAAAGGGGAATTCCCATGTCATAGGAATGACCAAAATCCTTAAATTATACAGCTGAGGTTACGCAGCATGTTTACCTTGCCTAATAATTAAGTCAAGAAGGGAAACTTTCTCCTACTTTTGCTGGGAAGCCTCTTTCAAAGAAAGTTTGATACTAATCCAGGGAAAGGAAAGACTCAGACAGGAAGGTATTTTTCTACAACTAAGCCACTTTTAGAGGCGAGCTTTCTGATAATCCAAACACTTGAATTTAGACCTCACAGAACCCACAGAGCAGATGGAACAGAGGAGATGCATTTGCTCCCTGCAGTAAATCACGTCCTTAGAAGGCATTGAACGTTCTTGGAAAATGTTGCTCTTTTGAGATCAAAATCCTGGAAAATCAGGGCCAATTTGATTTCTTCTAAAAGACGCTGGCTCCATTTCCTTTAACTCTAGCTGTTTCTCCTAAAGGCCACTTGAAGGAGCTCCGCTGGTGTTTACTAACGAAACCAAGCGCTCTCGAAAGCGCAAGAAGGTGTTTGGCCCCGGGCTGGGAGCAGTGATGGCCCCGGCCACCGCAAGGACACGCCGTGTCTGACACGTCCCGCCGGGGGTTCTGGCTCTTGCTCCTGTTTTCCGCAGCATTCCTGGAATCGCTCCTGCCCGGGGATCGCCGCTCTCGTTTGCACATCGTGCCCTCTGCTGGGAGAGAGATGGATCCGGCCAGCCCCGAGGAAAATCCTGCTTGGCTATGGCACCGGCTGGAGGCTTTGGACAAAGAGAGGCAGGGGCAGGGCAGGGGGAATGGCTTTGGG
>VZTX01024191.1:0-32567 GCA_013400915.1 Pardalotus punctatus
GGGAGAGCCGAGCGCGGGGCGGGACCGAGGCGGGCACCGCTACCGGGAGGGCGGGGGCGCCTCCCGGCTCCGCCCGGCCCCGGCCCCGTTCCGGGGAGGGTGGGTGCGCGTCTGCAGCGGGGGCAGCCGTGGGCTCCTCTCCGCTGCCACCCGCGGGCTCCTCTCCGCTGCCACCCGCGCCCGTGGGCGCACGCACGGGAGCCTCTCCGGGGCACCCGTGATCGCCCGCACCGGCAGCGCTCCAGGGGCAGCCGGTGCCCGGGCACCCCTCCGCTCTTTGGGTGTGTTTTTTCCCGGCGGTGGGAGCTGTGGACGCCGCGGGGGTGGCAGGAGCAGGAGACGGCACCGTGCAGACCCCGCCGGGAGCGGGGGTCGGCGCGGCGCTGCCGTGCGGGGAATAAACAGGAGAAGAGTTTGGGGCCGTGGATGAGAGAAACCCCGGGGCTGTCCCCAGCAGGACCCCTCCAGCGGGCGAGGCCGGGGCTGAGAGCCAGGGCACGACACCGATCCCAGGCCGCTCGTCTCCGCTCAGCCCGGCCCCGAAACGGGGGTACGGGACCCCCGGGAAGCGCTGCTGGGGCTGCGGGCGCCCGGTCGGTGCGCTGGAGCGGGAGCTGGGGAGCCAGCGGGGTTGCCCTGGAAACAGAGCGGCTCCGGTCCCCATCGTTTGTCATCGTGAGGCCGACGACATGAGCCATTACAGTGATGGCAGGAGAAGAAGGAGCCGGGAGAAGGCTGCGTCAGTCCACGGCCGAGCGCTCCCAGCCGCTGCAGTGCCGCTCCTGGGCACCGACACCCCGCGCCGGCCCCAGCAGCCACCCCGCTTTTCCCGGGGCCACAGCGGGAACGAGCGACAAGACACAGCCCATCGCACCTGACTGTCCCGCTCCTCCGTGGCTCCAGGCCAGCTGAACCAGCAGCCCTGGCTGGGGAGCACAGCCAGGAAAGGAAAAGGTGCTGCCAGGGCTCTGGCTCTGGCACTAGATGCTGCTACAGAGCAACATCGTTCTAATTATAGTAACGGTGTCAGTGCTCAACAGTGAGAAAAACACATACTTCAAAAGGTCTAGAACTATGTTATTTGCTGCTGGCAGAACTCACTAAAAACCACACCAGAAGGAAGCAATTTTAAAATGTAATTTGTACTCATCTGGCTTGCTTTAAATCGGCTAAAGGTTCAGCCGGGGAGCAGGGGGATCAGGTGGGCATACAAGCAGTGGAGATTTGTGGTTAAAACTTGCCTTTCTACTCCTAAGGCTTTACACTAGTTTTACACGAAACAGCGACATTTGGTGGATCTATGCTTAACCTAAATATAGCACAGGAAAAGTCAAGTCAGTACAGCAACACTCGTGGAGAAAGGAGGGAGTCTGGTGGGCAGACACACATTTAAATGTCACTCTTCAGTTTGTTTTTCTAGTGATGCTTCTCTTAATTGTTTGATTGTGTGGAGCAGAACTCCAGGATTGGGGTTTTACCGTGAGTAAAGTACAACCCGACCCACTCCTGCAACTCCTTCTCCGGTTCCTGCTGTCCCCAGAATGGCCTGTCACTGTCATTGTCACTCCACCTGCACAGCAGCTGTTGCTCTGTGTGTGTTACCCCTGGGACCCCATGGGAACTTGCTGGGGCAGGAGGTGAAGCAGAGCAGGTGGGATTCAAGTGAGAAAACAATAACCTTGGTGCTAAGAGCTGCCCTTTGAGATTGGAGCAAATCCCCACGGAGTGACCCAGCCTGGTCCCTGTGCAAACACAGAATGAGACAGAGACAGTCCCTTCCTCAAAGAGCCACCGGCTGAACAGGTGAGACAAAGAGCAGGGGAGTGAAGCCAGCAGCTCTGGCAGGGAGCTCCCAGCCTTCCAGCTCCTTTCCACCACCGTGCTGCTTCAGCTGCACTAAGCCAGCCAGATGCTCATGGCTTTTCCACAAGCTGTTTTTATGCAGCGAACGTGTGACTGACGTTCTTACCCTTCCTCATCCCCCTCTGCTCAAACATCATCTCCTTTCCGTGCCCCACAGCCACAGATCTCACCCACAGAAAGTTTGACTACGCTGCTCCTTTTGTAACTCGTGCTGTGTGGTACAAAATGACATTTCTGGTCAAAAATGTCGGGGAACATCACCTGTAGGAGGGTTATGGGAAATCCAAATAGGAGTGGAAAAGAGTCCTAATCTGGCTTAGTGGAAATGATTGCTGTCCTGTCAGTGGGGAGAATGAGAGGATCACAGTCTGGCCCCACCTCAGATCATATTCAGTGCTGGAAGTTTCTGCTTCTCACCCCACAGAGAAATTTGCCCTTTGGGGCGTGGATGTGCTGGGCAAGAGAGCAGCGGGGAGAAGGAAAGAAACAGCCTGTCAGATGGGTGCTTAAATTAGAGGGACAATGAATGATGAGTCTGTTCCAGCTGAGCAGAAAGGGATGGAACGAAGAAGGGGCCCTTGGGAAGGCAACAAGCCACTGATCTGAGGCTTGGTGAAGGGCTTGAGTGGGAAATACCTTGAGAGCACAATCACATCCCCAGGCAGTGGGATTTATTTACATGTGGTGATTCACTTCTCATGCAGTTCCCCGCATTTCCAAGTCGAAAATCCTTTGGCACAAGAACATATAAAATAACATTTTCCCATGTGGCGAGTGGAGGAAGGCAGGAGTGACACTCTGCTCCCTTCCCACCGCGTGCCTCAGTTTCCCCACTGTGCACTGCGTGTGGGTGGGGAATGCACATCAGAAAGCGGGTCCTGCTGAAGCTCCCACACTGCACACAAACCTCAGGCTGCACAATCCAAATCGGGGGAAGGAAAGCTCACTGCTGCTGGTGGGGGAAGGGGATTAATCAGCAGGAGATGACAACAGAAGTCCAGCCTTTCATTAATTAGAGGAGGGCACGAGCTGATTCAGGGAGCAGCTCCCACGCAGCACTGGGGGGTGTTTTTCTGCAGACATCCTCCTGCTCCCTGGAGGCACGGGGAGTCTGTAGGTACCGCTTCAAACCACAGCCCCGTGGAGCAGAACTGTGTCACACAACACAAGCTATTCCCCTGGGGAGAAGCTGCAGGCCTGCCAGGAAAATAAACATGTTTGGCACAGCGCAAAGCAGGCCATTACAGTGTCAATCAGAAGGCTGAGGATTCGGCCAAAAGGCAGCTCAGATTCAAAGCTCAGATCAAGCCTTTCACAATTTTTTCAAAACAGGTACACCAGAAACACAGACCACCCTCTATCACCCATCATCTCTGCTGCAGAACCTCCTCTGATAGTGGATTTCTGAGTATCTGCACAGGAATTCAATAATTAATGTGGCAGGATGAAGCCCTGTGGCTGCAAACCCAGAGCAGTTTCCAGCAGAATTAAGGCATAAGAGGAATTGGCCATTGGCACAGCTGATCGATGGATTCGTGGCTGCTGTGGAACTTCATGTTTTTCTTGGAATCTGAATACTTTTCTAAGAGACCTAGCCCAGCCCAGCCATGCCGTGACACCAGGAGATAAAATTATCTGGCTTGCCCTGTGCAGAGCAGACTGGACAGTTCCCTCTGGCTGGTAAAGAATCCATATGCATGTATGTATAACTGGCATAATGAGAACCCAGTTCCAGCATGGCCTTGAGGCACCAACTCTTTAACAAATAAGAAACAGACAGGATTAATCCTGGCGTGGTTGGAAATGTATCTTTCTGGAAATATTTGAGTAAGTATTTTTCCTCACCATTTTGGCTCACCTGGTTAGCAAACACACATGTCAGGGGTTTCAGTTCTGGTTTAGTTATGTAAAAAGGCACCTTCCTCCTGCACCACATCACTAAGAACAGTCTGGAGAAAATATAATAAAGACCTTTTGCTGGATTAAGCAGAAATCAACCGACCTAGCTGCCACTGGGGCTTTGGGGCTGGAGGTATTTTGGGCACCTTATCTATATTATGGGTACTGTGAAAGCTTTTCTAATTAGTCTTCTGGAAGATGAAATGCCTGCAATGACAGTGGCAAGTGCCATTTCCAGCCTGCTCACACAGGACTGAAATGGCTCGTTAAGTCATCTGCAATCAGTGGTGGGGCCCTAAAGCTTTGAATACTTGATTCGCTGCCATACAGCAATTTTCTCATGTGAGGAGAAGCAGGAACAGTCAGGCACCTCTTACCCATTTTCCCTCTCTCTGCCAAATGAGCTTTCTTTTTTTTCCTTTTCTTCCTTTTTCTTTTTTATTCCCTGCCCCCCAAAACTGTTCCCTTAGAAACAGCCCATTCACCCTTTCACCCTGCTCCTCCTCTCCCTGCTGAGCGCTGCCGTTCCCTGCAGCTCCCCTGGCCTCTCTCCTGCTCGCTCTGAGTGAACAGGGTCTGACTGCTCAGCCCTTTGGAGCAGCCTCGGGAGGCAAGGGAGATGATGTTTATGGCAGCCCCGCTGTGACAAGGGAGGTGGCACACACAGCCCCGTGCTGTGACCTCAGCTGACAGCCACAGCCACGGCCGCTCCCCTGTGCTCACCCCAGGGAGCTGTCAGGCTCCAAACGCCTGCTTCAGCTCCTCATCACATCCAAGGAGAGAAAATGTGAACCCCAGCCCAATTCCAGCTCTACGCTGAATTCCCAGCTTCACCAGAGCATTTCATTACGGAATGAAATCATCCTGTTTGCTGGAAAGGCATCAGCTCGTGCTGTCGGCTCCAGGAGCTTCTCGCCAATTTATTTCACAGAGCTCAGAAAAATTGGAAAGGGCTGAAGCAACGGAGAGGAACATGAACATTTCAAAACCAGATTTTCTGTGTTGGAAAAGATTACATGATCCACAGAGACATGCGGCCCAGGGAAAAGGTTCAGAGCACATCTGTGATTGAAATAAACCCCAAGAAGTTCAGTCTGGTCTGAGCTGTGCCAGTTCTGTCTAAACTTGGGTCTCCAAAGCACAGATTGGAATTTGGGAGATAGCTGCGAGATGAGTTCACGCTGTTTGTCCTGTCAGGCCAGGGCTCTCACCGGCCATGCCTGGCACCAGCTCTCTGCTGAGAAGGTCCAAGGAATCTGGCTGCACCCCAGTCAGGGATAACGTGCTCTGAGTGCAGGTTTCCTCCTGATTCTGACAAAAGGTGTTAGTTCAAATCACAATGTAGGAAAATTTATCACTCTGCAGCGTTCTTTTTTTTTTTTTTTTAAGTGAAAAGGTCTTTACCAAAATCCAAGGTCTTCTCCTTCTCCACAGGAATGTCAAATACCATTTTGATCTCATTAAATTTCTGCCAGGCCTCAGGAAAACATTCAGGCAAAGGCAACCATGCATTGGATAACTGGCCTTTTGGATGCTTTTTTGTGTGTTGCAGCCTCAAGTAGGATGTATTTACACAGAGTAGGAGCCTGGAAACATTTTCAGTCTCACCTGCACTTTGCTGCTTCTGAAATGCATTTAGACTCTGCTCTCCAGAGGAACTATCCACACGTTCCCTTCCCAGTTTGTTCCTACTGGGAACAAAAATTCGTGGTGGGGCACATTCTGTGGGAGCTAATTTTGGGGGGTTTGGTTGTGGGGAGGATCTCTCTGCAGGGATCAGATGGTCAGTCTCGGACCTCTTTGTAGTTCTTCTTCAACGTGGACAAACGTATGAGGCGGATCTCGGGAGGCTTTGGAATCCTGTCCTCCCATATATACTCTGGAGAAAGCAGCTTGGTGGGTTTGTGGGAGAGGAAGTGCCTGTTGAGGTGACTCTCCTCCTGCCAGGCTGCCATGATCCCGTTGGCTTTGTCTGCCAGGATGGTCATGTGGCACGTCCTGGTGAACTCATAGACTTTCTTGACCAAACCTCCAAACACGGCTCCTCCGTAGTAGAAGTCCCCTTCTCCCTCGGGGATGAAGGCTGCCGAGGAGCTCCTCCTCTCGTACGGGAACTTCTCTCGGGAGACATTGAAGAAGTCAGGGTGGATGGCTGCCACCATGTCCCCCAGGGTCTCGGGGCCCCAGGCGTTGTGGAACACCATGTCGATGTCCAGGCAGAAGAGGTACTGCACCTCCCGATGGCTCACCGCGGCCACGTGCCGGTTGATGGCCTCCATCCTGCGCAGCGAGATCTCCTGCCACCGGGGGTATTTCTGCATGGGCACGGTGGCCAGCCGGCGCCCTGGCTGCAGCCGGACCTGGGGAATGCTCTCAGGGCTGTCTGTGAAGATGTAATAATTCACCTGGTAGCCCCTCATGAAGTGCTTCTCCGCCGACTCCAGGAAACCACGCACGAACCTCGTGTACCTGCGCAGACACGGCACGTGGAGAGCACAGCGGGGACGAGGAGGGAATTTCTGTGGAGAGGGACTTTTTGCAAGGGCATGGAGTGATAGAGCAAAGGGGAATGGCCTTCAGCTGAAGGAGAGCAGGTTTAGATCAGGTATTAGGAAGGAATCCTTCCCTGCGAGGGTAGGGAAGCCCTAGCACAGAGAAGCTGTGGCTGCTCCATCCCTGGAACTGTCCAAGGATAAGCTGGAGCAACCTGGGATAGTGGAAGATGTCCCTGCCTATGGCAGGGGGTGGAATAAGATGAATTTTAGGGTCTCTTCCAACCCAAACTGCTCTGGGATTCCAAGGGGACACGTGGTGGATTATGAAGGGCACGTTAGCAAATGCAAGAAGACGAGGAGTGAAGAGAGTTCACTGATTATCACTGCAAGAATCCACACACTGCACGTGAAATAGGTATAGGGGAGGACAAGGAATAAGGATTATCCCCATTTTGACCAGCTCTGATTCCCAAGACACCTGCTAGTTCTTCAGAAATGCTGACCACACTTCATGTACCTCAAGCGTTGTCATCCCATGAGCCTGTGTCATTATGGACACACTACACGGGCTCAAAAGCCCCCTGAATATTGGGACAAATTTCAGGACAAGAAAAGCAAAATTCCTCTTTCCAAAGTGGAAATGTATCACCCCCAAGGACTGTGCCCACTGAGTGCTTCCCTTACTTTCCAACAGCAAAGGCTGTCACCCCAATGGTGAGGTTCAGGGGTCTGTAGACACTGTCCAGCATCTCAGGATCAAAGGTCCCTTCCCAGACAATGGGGGCCAGCCATGGTGTGACTGTCAGCACATCCTGGCGCCTGGAGGGGGAAAAAAAGAAATGTTAATGAAATGGAACTGTTCCTCTTAATTTTGAGGCCAGTGAATGGGAAAGAAGGACTAAAAAGGCAGCTAGAAGAGTGTGTGAATCAGCATCGATTCGCCATGGAGGGTATTAGCTGCAGATTTTTTTCTCCCTGCACTCTCATTTGAGGTCACAGAGCATGGACATTTCAATTCCTGGGATGAAATTAAACACTTTAGCACATCAGCAAAAACCTGAGGATCTGCTAAAATCTCATTTAAGGACTTTTCTGCTGAGGAGAGTTTAATGACCACTGAACTCTCAGAATGGGAAACTGTGCCTGTTTGCTATCAGCCTGATGCAGATTGCTACATGCAGATTAGAACACAAGTAATAATGTGAAAATTACTATAAAAATATACCCCATTGCTGTGTTATTAAAACACAGCTTGCAGCATGACAGCTTATTTTTCCAGTATTTATATATAGCTCCAACACATTCAGATATAATTTAAAATGCTGTATGTGAGCCAGTATTCAAATGTGTAACAAAGTTAGAAAAAAATCCTTAATCTCCTGTGATGGAAGTGGAAATACTGAATATAAATGCAGCAGGGTCTGATTATGCCCTATTACAGCTCTGCAATGCTGTTTCAATTTGCTGCTTTGTTTTCAGCGTTTCATTCTTACCTTTTTGATTTTAAAAGATGTCATTTATGGTGTAATTCACCCCTCTGCTAATGAAATTTGTCACCCACAGCACGTGGCCACACCTGGGGGCTGCCAGGCTCTCACCTGACACAGCCCCAAGGCAAAACGGCACCAAAACCAAACTGGGGGAGCTGTGGGAGCAGCCTGGTGGCTCAGGCAGCAGATCCAGTCAGATTTTCCAACCCAGATCTAATACTTTCAGTCTGAGAGGCTACAAGAATAACAGTTTGACTCCTTCCTACAGCAATGCGTGTGATTGAAAGATTAAATTATACAGGAAGAAGAATTTGGGTTGAGAAAATGTACTAACTTGATCTGTTCTGTTTCTGGGTTGATTATCCTTTTTTTGGATGAGGGGGGAGAGGGAAGGAAACATGCATGTTCACTTCTCTAAGCTTTTTAAATTTCATTTTAAAGGGCTGCCCTGGGTTTCTGAATGACCCATGGTCATGGTCATCCTCTCTCAGTGCCAGTGAAGTCTCTTCAGGAGACACAGAGCATTAAAAGCTACAAGGTTTTCCCCTCATCTAGCCCGGTATATACCATCTGATTTAGCACAGAAATTCATTGCTGTATGGAAGAGTGAAATATTCAGGCTGAGCACATCCTGTTGAAATAACAGGGGGAAATTATATAAATATATATGTACCAACAGGGTGTGTTTGTTAACATGCAAAGGAATGTGGCTGATAAAGGTGAACGGCTCCAGATAAAAGTCAGGTCACAGGAGCTGCGCCAAAGGCGGCTGTAATGACCTGAGCTGCACACAGACTTTGTCCAAGCTGCTCCTTAGTCCTGCTGCCCCAAATCTCCCCTTGAACTCCCTGCTCTGGCTCTGTCTCACAGACACTCGTCTGTGTTTGCTGAAACCACTGCTGAAGGTCACACGAAGCACCTGCTTTATTTTGCCCTGAAATGGGTTCAAAGCTCTCCCACAGCTGGTTCCAGCTACAGCACAGCTCCAAAGGTATTTCCCAGTGTCTTACAGATCTCCCATCTCAAAAAGAGTTCCTGGCCACAACACAGTGTGTGTGTGCTAATGTAATAATTGGGAATTAACAGGAAGTGTGTTAATAAGTGTGCAGTAACTAAACCCAACCTTAGGGCAGCACAGGGAGCTGCTGACACACCCCTGTGGTCGGGATTCTCATGGAACAAGGTCCTACCCTGTGTGCCCCAGGACTTTGGAGCTCTGAGTGCTGTAAAGTGCCCAAACCAAACTCCGCAGAAACAAAGTTCAAACAAAGAAACTTACTTTGGTTCCAGCACTCTTGGCTGCTGATAAAAAAATCTGTAAAAAGGAAGAAATAAGCATTGAATAAAACATGAATATGCCTGGAAGAGAGGAACAGCAGTTTAAAGGTCGGGAGATAAAAAGCCAGTACTTACTGAGGGAAAAGCTGGATTAGCTTCTCTTCTGTATATTGGAGTTTCATGGAGCTGCATGATGGGGTGGGAAAAGAAAGGGATTGTTATGGTTTTACTAAAATATCAACCAAGTTTGGCTTCAGGACCTGCTGCTGCAGGGACAGCTGTCCAAATCCAGCTCCAGCTGCTGTGGACACTGCCCTGCCTGGCCCAGGGCTGGGCATCACCTGCCCACACCTCCAGGGCTGCCAGCCAAGGGACAGCTTTGGAACAGAGCACATGGCAGGGCAGGGACAGAGAGATGCTGGCAGCAACCCCAGTCCGTGGGGAAATCGGGGTTTAGGGGTCAAAATCGACATGGGACTGTCAGGAGTGGTCATGTATGTGCTCTGTGCCCTGCACAACTCTTGCTGGTCACTTGGATGACCTGAAATACAGCGCATTTCCAACATCATTCAGAGAAATGAGACCTGACCAGACACAATGGCTTGGAATGGCCTGAAATAATCAGAAATGCCTCTATAAAAGATCATCTTTTCGATTTGCATGGTTTTGCTTTGTTTTTACATGAACAGAGGTCATGGTAAGGGGTGGGAAAAGCCATGCCTTGTCATGTCCCATTGTCCCCACGGCACAGTGTGGCAGTGAGGTCACTGGGGACTTGTACCCAGCCCCTGCACAGGGTAAATTCTCTCTTGGGCAGCTCTGGAAGAGCTCTAGGCACCCGGGCTGGGTCAGGTACATCAGTTTGCAGCACGCACAGAAGCTCAGAAGCCGCTTCCCTTCATTTGTTCACATCTGGATCTCAACCTGCCACGGCACAAATCCATCCATAGAGTGAGGGGAGAGCACAGATCACAGAGGGAAGAACAGGAGAATGATGAGAGCTGGGGGGCATTTCCTAACTCTGGCAGAACTCCCTCTGGGAGGGCATTTCCTAACTCTGGCAGAGCTCCCTCTCACCTCTCATCTCACCTCTCTGGTTTAGGTGTCCCTGTCTGCTGAGTGGACACCCAGTGCACATCTCCAAGCATGTGCACGTTGTGATTGCAGCCTGATAAAGAAGCCAGCATTAACCTGTTAGTCCTGGGCTCTGTGACCCACAAAAAACAAAACTTCCCTCGCCTCTGCACACCCAGAGCTGACCTGCAGGGCAGGCAGGCCCAAACAGCATTGTTAGCTTTTTGTTTTAGGAAGGTGAGCAATTATAGCTTCATAAATAAAGAACAAGCGACTTGTTAATCACTGTTTGTGTTGTCAGTGAAGAACAGGACTGTAACAATGAGCTGTGTTACTCATTAGACACAAAACCAAACACTTACAAGATTTCAGGGCAAGGAAGGTAGTAGGGCAGGTAGTGCATTTTTCCACTCCCAGCTCTTCCACTCCCAGCGCTAGCCCTGTGAGAGCAAACAAACGTTTTAAGATGGGTAATGTTGAAGGAAATCTTCCTAGGATTTTCCAAGATCACTTAAGGATCTGGCACAGATTTTGAGAGGTAACTCTGGCTAACTCCATGTCTACTTTACTAATCAGTGTAGGATCTCATGTGTTCACATTTTAACACACTGTCCTCCTGCTGAGGCAAAATTCAACTACCCACAAGCTGAAAGTACAGCAAGTTGCAACACCATAAATAGGGGATAATTCATAATTTAATAATCAATATTTGAATACTTAATGGAAATGCCTGATTTCAGATTCCCTTCAAACAGTGTTTGAGTTTGCTCCAGAGAATCTAAAAGCCACATTCAGTCGTCAGAATATTCAGTTAGAAAATCCTCAGTGTGTGAAAGCTGCAATGTCTGAGAGCTACAAAGCTGTCCCTGGTGACACTGGATAGAGTTTGGACTTTTTGAAGAGACAGATAATCATCTCTGTTAAGGCCTGAGCTGAAATGTAACTGGAATATTCTGTACTTAAGCATTTGTTTGTGAGTCACTAAGGTGTTAGCAGCCTGACTTAGACACAATTGCTCTTTTTTCCTCTTTCCCTTAGGGCCTTCTCCCTCTACCAGTGCTCCTTTATCTACCACACAAACTCCTGCTCTTTCTTACAGCTCTAACAGGGGCTTCCCATAAAATGCACAGACTTTATTTTTCGGCTCCTGTGAGTTTCACCACAGGATATACAGTGGATGTTTTAAATATGACCGAGCCAGCCAGCAAATACTTACCAGAAAACAGCAGTAACAACACCCAGACAGACAAGGGATCCCACCACCACTTTCCCAGAAATCATCTCTTCTAGAGCACAGCTTTCACTCTGCAAAGAGCAAAAATAAGGGAAAAGGGCTGTGAGTGTCTGAGCCTGAAGGAAAAAGGATTATTTCCCCAGAGGGGGATGAAGCTTCTCAGCAGTTTCTTTATCAGCCCTTCTGAACTGATAAACATGGAAGGAGCCAGACTGTAAGAACCAGGGCACTGAGACAGCGTCTATAAAATGTCTGAGCAAGCTCTCCATTTCAAGGATCTTTAACCCGGTTGTAGTGCATGGGGAGCCTTTCTGATTTGATTCCACTTTCTGTAGATTCCATTTCTTCACCTCAAGTGTGTAACCTTTGCAACTGAATCAATCACCCACCGCAATCGTAGCAGCGAGCTAACACAGTTATCACTGGAGCTGATAAACTCCACCTCTGCCAGTCCAGCAGCTGCCAGGGGCACTCCCTGCAAAGGTGCCTGTAGGGAAACGTAAACTGAGGTGTGAGAGCAGCAAAGGAACATTTCACAATCCTAATGCATGTCGAGTAATGATCAAAGAAATCACTTCCTCTACAACAGCCACGAAAATCAACATTCCCGAGCCCAGCAGTCTTACCTTAAAAGCTCAAATCAGTCCCTTCTTCTGCTTGTGGGGAAGCGAAGGTGCCCGCAGTGTGAACTTTGGGCCCTGTGACGTGCACACAAAGCGTTTGCATGGGGCCTCCAAAAGGGTTACAAGCACATTATTTGTTATTCCATTGGTTATTACCTTCGGTGAGGACAGAATGAGGAAGGTGTGGATCAGGCTCGTGAGTTTTAGTTTCACTCCCGCTGCCCCAGGACCCAACCCACCCACAGCAAGTGCTCTTCCAGGTTGGCTGGAGGGACCAGATGCCATTTCCAGTTAAAGATTACTACTTCCTAGAATGTGATTGGAGGCTGCAGGGAGGAAAAAAAATTTAAAAAAAAAAAGAGGAAATAAAAGGAAAGAAAGAAAAAAAAAAGAAGCTGTTTCTCAATTCCATTTATAGAGATGGTAGCATTTATATAAGTGGGAGGAGCTGGTACATGGTGCTTCCTGGAGGGTGCTGAAGTAATTTCAGAGATCATTACTGGCTCTTGCTAAGACACAGGACAGTGCCAATGGATCTGAATAGGCAGGGGTGATTTTCCGGCTTTAATTTCTTTGGCTGNGCTGGAACTTGCTGTGTCACACAGCAATCCCCTCTGGTACTTCTCCCTCACTTTCCTGTCAGTCAATCTAACCAGCTTTCACCAGGAAGCATCACAAAATCCTACTTAAAAATAATTACTAACTATATATATATATATATATATATATATATATATATATATATACATATGTGTCTTAAGGCCTTCCACCCCTTAAAGCCCTCACGGATTCACGCTGAACGGTTCTGGATTCTTGCCTAAAAATGCTGCAGATCCACAAACACAGAAGGAAGTGCAAACAGCCTTCCCACTCGAGCTGTTACTCTGTGTTTTGACCAGTTTTATCTCATTCCTGTGCTGGCTGTGTCATGAGCTGCTACACTGACACCAGGATTTGTCAGAGCCACGTTTCTTACCTTGTGTTTGATGCTTGCAGCACATGCAAAGCAGACAAACACGCAGGGAGGAGTTCAAACAGTTGTTTTTCAGCCATTCTTTGAGAGCTGGCTCCACACAGGGCACGTAGGAAAGCCCTGCTCACCAGCAGGCTTCCAAATTTCCAACCAATCTCTCACTCACTGCAGTTTTGGTGTGGGCAGATTCCTTTTTTCATACCTGAGAGCTCTGATGTTTCCTTCCCTCCTTCTATTCTGTGACCTCCTTCAATCTTTCTTTGTAATTTTCTAACTTTGAGATCTGGGATTAATTCTGTCAGTTCTGACTGGACTCTCTAATCAGCCCGTTCTCATGAAATTTGGTGTCAGAGCAACCCAAATTCTCCTGCTGAGCCCTCAGCAGTATGAAACAAAACTGGATCACCCCCAAAACTGAAAAGCTGTCACAGTCCATACATTCCCACAGGACATTTGCCTGCTTTGCATGGACACAGCACTGGGATGACATTCAGCCTGTGGCCAAATGTAATCCACATGTTTTCTATGGAAGCTCTCCCAGCCAGGTCTGTGACATATAAAACTTTGTACTTCATGAAAACAAACTCAATTTTCAGGATATTTTTTTTTCTAAAACATCAGGCCCTGACCGAATCCTGTTTTCCCTGATGCTTGCAGCCCCTCCCAGCTTGATGCCACTTTCTAATTGCATAAATATCCTCTCAAAATTTCCACCCAAAGCATAAAGGAACACACAAACAGTCCCACTTTGCAGATTCTCATGAGGATTCCCATTTTCTGCACCTGTCCCATGCTCTTATCTCCATGGCATACAGAGGCTACTAGCACAGAACTTGAGTGATGGGGAAGGACAGAGGATAAAGAACAGAGAGAAGAAAGGGGACTAATAATTACCCTCAAATTGAACAGTAAAATTAACACAGAATTTAAAAAAGTGGGTGTTCTGGTTATTTTAGTGCAGTTTCAGCGGCAGTTGTAACAGCCATAGAGTACTTCCATGTGTCTTTACAGAGTAAACATCAAATCCCTCAGGAAGAGAAACACACATATTTTGAAATATTACATCATTTAGGAGCACAGCTGATCATTCACCCCTTTGCTTCAGTTTCTGTGTTACAAACCTGCCAGAACACTGGAGCCAGCTGAGATTGGAACATCTTTTGCATCTAAAACCATCTCACTGAGATTTACCTCAACTGATTTACAGCTCATAATGAATACAAACAAAAATTAAGAGATGTGGTTGCAGCTAATGAAAGAACCTCCAACCAAATAGAAATCACAGCTAAAGCACTTTTAATAGTTACTCATGGAGTTTTTTAAAAGGGATATGACTGAAAGTAGCTCTGTTACTCCCAAATGAACTTGTTTGACCTCCCAGAACAAAGCACTGCTTTATCTTCAAGCCCTGCTTGGAAAGCATTCTGGACAGCTGATAAATACCTCACTTGTAGACCGTTCCATGGAAAATATTCTTTGCACAGCAACTATTTCAGATTTCCAAACCGGTATTTCAGATTTCTACAACTGAAGTAGCGAGCTGTGAGTGCGGGGCTGCTCAGAACGTGAAGAAAGAGAAGATATCCATGGGGAGGGCTCCACCTGTGCCCAAGAAGAGATTTCCTTGCTGGACTCCGGTACAGAACAGGCTGCCTTTGGCTCCCGTGACACAAATGGTTCCAGTGACACCTGAGGCACGAACAGGAACTTCAGCACAAACCCACTGCTCGGGCTCCTGGCTTTGCAGTCTCAATTACAGCTGCACCACGGAGTCACCTGGACCTGGGCAGAAATCCAGCTGGGAAGCACTGCAGCCCCTGCATTTCGTTCACAGCACATTCACCAGGGATGATCCTACACCAATCCCAGGGAATCCTTTGGTGGCATCCGTGAGGAACACGCTGTGCAGCACATCGAGGGAAATGACAGCAACTGACATTTAGAAAAATAACTGTTATTAGAAATCAGCCAGAAGACGTTTCTTTGGGATAGAAAACTTTATTAACAAACACACAACTTTTTTTCTTTTAATATGATGAAGGTAGGAAGCTGTAGCAGTGCCTACCCCACAGCCTGGTGTCCTCGGGCACTGCCTCCTATGGGACAGTGACACAGCCCCATGTGACAGACGGACACCCCACCCTGGAGCCCCAAATGCCAGGACTGGCTGCCTCGCTCTCACTATAACCCAGCTTTTTTCAAGTCCTCTGGCAGAATTCTGCCCTTCTTCCGGGCCCTGGCTTTCTTCTTCTCTATCTTCTCCTTCTTCTTCTTCTGGATGTTCTTCTGGCGCTTGTCCTGCCGCTGCTGCATCTTTTCCACCACCCTCACAGTCCGTTCCTCCCACTGCCTCTTGCGCTGGGCTTTCCGCTTCTCCTTGCGCTTCAGGGCTTCCTTCAGACGCTCCTCATCATCACGGATCTTCACCCCTTCTGCCTTATAGAGAGCATTTGTCCATTTTATCTTGGTCTCCAGCTCCTGAGCTTTCTTCTCGTCCTTTTCCCTGAGCTCCTCCAGCTTATTCTTCCTGATCTCCAGCCTGCTCAGCAGCTGCTTGTAGTTTTTGCCCGTCAGAGGAGTGATATTGCCTTTCACTGCTTTCCTCTTCTCTTTCTTCTTCTGGATCTTGTTCAACTCATTCTCTTCATGAACCTCAACCCTGTTGAAGACAATTTCAGTTCTGCTCTCTTCCTTTTTGTTTTCTGGCTCTGCTGGTACCTCCTCAGTTTCCTTCTTCTCCATTTTTGCCTTCATCTTCAGCTCCTTTCGCCGGCGCTTCTTTCTCTCTCTCTCATATTTCCTTCGCTGCCTCTTCTCCAGGACTGCAGGAGTTAATTCTTTGGCATTATCCTAAGGAGAAGGATGGACATGAATGAGAACCCCTAAAAGGATAAAGCAGAATTAAAAGTGGGCTGTCCCCAAGTTCTTGACTTCAAACAAGAAGCACCACCTGTGACATGAAGCTGTGGGCTCAGCTGTTAGAGACACTAAACACAGTAATAACATTTCAAACCCTTTGCTCTCCCTCAACAGCCTGAAGCTGTTCCCTTTCAGGTTCTCAGTGCTTTGTTTTTTCCTAAAAATCACCAAGGCATGTTCTCCTCCAAGCCTGACCCCATCTTTTCTCACAGGTTTTGCCACAGAACACATAGAGGTCATCTGGCAAAACCTATGGGAAATTCCTTAGGAGATGGAATCAGCTCAAACCCTGAGCCTGTGAGATCCTGTTCCCACATCCCCTGGGAGGCTGGGGAGAATTTATACTGCATAAACACACATATGGATACACATTCAGAGCTCTCACACCTGTCCAGAAGCTTTTTTAATCTTCTCATGGAGTCTCTGACGCAACAGACTGAGTGCAGAAACAGAAGGGGAACTCAGTTCAGTTTTACTTCCTGAAAATGAAAAGAAGAAAATAAAAATACTTAAAAAGCAGCACTAGCTAAACAGAAGCACTTTCTATTGCTATGGGAAAAACTCCGGGAACTCTTTAGATGCTGTGAATGGAACGGAAAATCCAAACAAACCAAGAGTTTCTATTTCATTGGTTTCTTTAGAATTTCCCCTTTTCTATCCCTATTATCATTCAACACTGCCAGCAGTGGCCTGGCATGCCCTGGGGCTGCCTGGCAAGCCAAATACAAGTACCAAGCTGGTGGAAACAGAGAGGATCGGGACATCTTTTCTCTGTGACCTGGCTTTTCATTGTCATAAAGGAAAGCTGACCTGGCAGGACAGGGACTGCATCCATGCATAATTCCCAAAGTTACTCACATGCACAAAACCTCTGCAGTTCAGTTTAAACACCGCTTCCAGAGAGCCACCCAGTGGTGATGGCACAAATTCCTGTCCACAGAGGCAAAAGCTTCCGGGGC
The DNA here is from genome assembly GCA_013400915.1 of Pardalotus punctatus. Classification (NCBI taxonomy): domain Eukaryota; kingdom Metazoa; phylum Chordata; class Aves; order Passeriformes; family Pardalotidae; genus Pardalotus; species Pardalotus punctatus. The sequence continues at coordinate 16,808 of VZTX01024191.1, forward strand.
ACATGGGATAAGCAAAGATGTTCTCAATTCAGCTGAACTTTTCCAAATTAGACTTGTGTGAAGCAAGTGAAAAGCAGCCATCTCAGCCCAGGTCACTTCAATCAGACCACGGCAAAGCTGGAATTCTTACCTGTAGCCAAACTCTCATTTTTGTTCTGTGTAGCAGCCTGGGGAGATGATTTGGTGGCTTGAGGGGCTGCTTTCTGTCCTGGAGTGGGTTTACTGGGGTTAGAATCCACGTGCTTGGCTGAAGGAGCATTCTTCTTCTCAGCTTGCTTCCTGGGCTTCTTTCTCTTCTGTTTCTTGGGCTGTCTGCCAGCATCCTCGGGCTGGCCCGGCTTAGACACTAGAAGGTAAAAAAAATTACACAAAAGAGGACAATGCTACATTCCCACTCATAACATTCACTTACTACTGAAGACTAAAGCTCCAGCATCGCAATGGCATACCTTAATTTCAAAAATCATACGTTTTAGGATTTATTTAAATAGACCAAACATCCTGGCACACTTCAGTAAAATCCCAGCTCTCCCACATTCATCACCACAGTGAATGGAAACCATTGATTTCCAGGGCTCCCAGTACAACGTGTTCGGGAGCTCCGTGTTTCAGCAGGTCGTTTTTCTGTTATAAAAAGGCACAACCGCGGGCCAAGCCCCCCGTGTAGGGGCACGGCCGTGGAGCCCAGCCTCCCACAAAGCGGCCGGAGAGGACAGAAACCCACGCGTTATTGTTACAGTACCAAATTTCCTCTTCCGCGGCTCCGGGGCGTGCTGCACGCCGGCCCTCCTGGCCAAGCCCTGCAGGTAGGAGTCCTGGGCGACCAGGCTGGCCATTGCTGCCCAGGGGTGGCTGGGCTCCCTGGGGCGCTGTCCGCTCCCCGGGGCAGCGTGGGGACCGCTGTCCCCTCCTTCCTCGTGGAGTCCCCGGCAGGAAGTGATGGATGGAGCGCGACGGCCGGGAAGTGACGGCAGCGCCGGGCTCGGAGTCGCCCCCGCCGGGCTCGGAGTCGCCCCCGCCGGGCTCGGCACGGGGCTCGGCACAGGGTCCCTCCGCTCCACCGGGGGTGCTCGGGGCTCTCCTGGAGGGCTCCGGGTCGCCCTGCGACCCTCGGTCGTTCCAGCCACCACCCCGGAGCTCCTGCACGCAGCCTCCCCCGCAGCTCCCGAACTCCTCCTTTGCCAAACCTCCCTTTATTTTTGGACAAAACCGAGCTCCCCCTGAACGGAGGGTGAGGTCCCCAGAGCACGGCCGGGTTTAGTGAGGGTTTCTGCAGCCCCTGTATGGAGAAGGAATGCTCGTGCCCTCGCATGTGCACACTGGTATTGTCACACTTTCACAAAGCCTCGTGGCTGAAAACACACGCCTTAAAAATTATACAAAACAGTCAGTTTTATTAAATCACCTAATTACAAAAATAAATGGAATGGAAGAAAAAGAAACCAAAATAATAGCAAAATTCACATCCTAAGAAATGAGACGTTATGGCAGAAAGCTGGGGAAGCTCAGCTCAGCTGTTGGAATGCACTGGTGGCTCTGTGGTGCCCGTGACACCGAGCTGTGGTGACAGTGTTCCAGTTCAGTGGCATCTCCCTTTCAGCTGCACAGCTCGAGCCAAGGCAGAGCCACCACAAAAGGAAAGGACAGAAGATGTGCCGAGCTGCTGAACAGCTACAGACCAAGCACCAAATGTGTTTCTTTGGAGGGAAACTGAGAGTAACCGAGTATCCCTCACCGCTCTCAGGATTTTTTCATTAGACAAAACTGAAAGCCAACATAAACAGCGGCTTCATGTTAGCTCAGACTGTGTTAATAGGAATTTCTGTGTAAACACTGAAGAAGGAATCGACTGACTAAAGCACGACACTGCTTCTCTTTGTGGCTTTGAGCAAGTGGCATCGTTGATCTCTCAGTCGGATCCCTGTCTGCCTGCTCCTCTTCCAAGGGGGGAACACTTCCATAAGGGCCTCCTGAGAGCCTCCTCCCAAATCAAGAGTTCAAGTTTGTAAAGCGTTTTGACAGTAAAGACTGTTGTGTAAAAATACTATAAGACTCTTTACAGTAGATCAGAGTTGTCAGATGCCATCCTGAGAGAGCTTTAAAGCAGCCAGAATGTCAATAACCTTGGGAAGCAGAGTGAAAACCCCAACACACTCACTGCCCCCACATTTGGCTCAAGTTTATCCCAAAGAAATTCAACTCCCAATACTCACATGGAAACAAACTGGACTTCTAATGAACTCTACGTGTAACTATCACGTTAAAGCAAACCTGACTCTAATTTGTTATAACAAGATCCACTTTGTGTCTACTTATCTCTATCTCTTAAGGAACAGGAACACTTCTGGCAAGGTCCTGGGGTGGAGGAAGCACTGCAGCCGTGCAGGGAGCAGAAACCTGCCAGCACAGCTCCAGTGCCTTCTCCCGACAGCAGGAGGAAGACTTCCAGCAGCGCGGTGCGGCAGGAGCGCGCCCTGCAGCAGCGGATCCTCTTCAGGAATGCTCGGCGGGGCCCGCCCCGTGCCCGTTCACGTGGGGGTGCGATGGGGTCGAACTCTGCGAGGTGGCAACGCTCTGCTCTGCTGTGGCAGCTGCCAGAGGCATCGAGAGGCTCTCGGGGGACAGCGTGGCAAAGTCTTGTCTCCAGTAGGCTTCGCACAGTGGGAGATCATTGCTGTCACACAGACTGTAGCTTTCCAGAACAAACAACCCCAGTGAGGAGAGAGCAGGAGTGGTGACAGAGGAGGGGAGGGAGGGAAAGGGTGGAGGGAGCAAGACAGAAGCAAAGCATTAAGAAAATGGCAAAAAAAATGCTGGATGTAAGGTCTGTGTTCATGAATTCATCCCAAGTAGTGTGACACTGGCCTTGTCTAAGACACGCCCTGCTAAGGGCTGGCCCTAAAGCTCTTGAGGACCGGGACAATTTCAGAGACAGAACTGCTGCTACAAAATGAAACAGAGGCTCAATTCTAATCCAGACACTCCAAGTCTCTGAAAAGATCTGAGCTGAAGTCCTTGCACTCCCAAATATGGGAGTTCTGCTACTAATGAGTAAGACACCGACCTTACTGCCAATTATTTTACTTGGAATTAGACTGCAACCTATGTGAGGAAAAAAATAGAAATCCTGCTCTGAATTTCACTTCAGTAAAAACCTGCCACAATTGTTTTGGGGCCTGTCCCTGTCACAATAAAGAATAAACCTATTTGCACCCTTGCCCTTTCAAAAACGTGTTCCATAGGTTTGGGTCTTCTATTGAAGCTTCCCAGTCTGATGACAAAGTACTGACAGCTCCTGCATTTTCCCAAAGAGCCTGAGCTAACAGTGCTTCTAAAAGCAGCTGGCTGGATTCCAACACTGTAAACTAGAGAGATGAATGTACCAGCAGTGTGGGAAAATAATGTGCTGGCTGGCTAAAGCTGGCTAATTCTTGCCTGTGCTCTGAGGAAAACACAATGTGGAAGGGCCAAAATTAAAAAGAAACATGGAAGGAACTGGAACAAAACCAACACAAATCCCAAAGAGAAAAAGGAGCTGCACACACAAGAGACACCCAAGACAAAGTGAGTGCTGGAGCAGGAAGCAGCTTGCATTCAGAGAAAAACAAACCCAGTGGGTCAAGTGATTTTGTTGTTGCAGCTTTATTTACATTTGTAATGTATGGATTGATGCTTAGGGAAATATTTTAAGTTTAGAAATATAAGACAGTTCAAATTGCACAAACATTAAACATGTGAGATATAACCTCACACTCAAGACAGCTCCTGTGATCTCAGAGGAGGGAGCAATGGAACACAAATGCAGGTTTGGGGGTTAGGATGAGAGAAGGCAAGCTGGACTTGCAGTTACCACTTTGGGGGACAAGCACACAAAGCACTAGTGGCAAGCTGAGCTCTTTTCTGGCAGCATCACCCAGCTGGCTTTGCAGAAGTGAGAAGGCAGTGGATACAGGTTTTATGTTTGGGGCCTCTGTAAAATCCATTGGAAGATCAGCCCTCAACGCAGTGGTTTCAGTTAACAAAGACCTTCAGGACTGAACCAGAACTACGACTCCTGTTCTGTTACAGACCTCAGGTGACGACTTCCAGGAGAACCTGACCACAGCACCCAGTGCATCACAGCAGGGGAGTTATTAACCACATTTTAGCTGTGTCAGAAGCATGACTGTTTCTCCTGCTGCCCCAGTTAGAACAGTTCCAAAGTCTAAGCTCCACCTCTCAGGTAACACTCCTCAAAAGCCAGGGTCAGTGAGCAGCTCTGCACAGCCCCCAGGAGCACTGGCCAACCTGCTGCTGTGTCCTGGGAGGGCTCCTCAGGGCATGGAAGGGGCACCCAGCCAGTGTGAGTGCAGAGGGACAGCTCTGGGAAACTACCTGAACGCAGGGCAGGAAAGCAAAGATTCCTTCAGGACAATCTCCTCAGTTTTATTTTCAAGGACCTGCTTTAGGGTCTCATCAAAAGCCCCACATGCACATTAAAAGCCTGGCAAACACCTGACCCAACAACTAAGAGGCATCCCATGGCTCCCAGGACAGCAAGGGATTCCCCTCTGGGGGTAGACAGGCTGTTGTGTTCACAGCCACTGAAACATGGCTGTGACGTAAGAGAAACCCTTTTCCCCACATGAGACAATAAGGTTTCATTAAAAATATTGTAGTACTCTAATTATAAAAGGACTTTGAATAAATCACTGTTTCTGTATTTACACAGATACAATTTCTTTGGTGCAGAAAAAAGACAGGAAAGAGCACAGGAAGGGAGGAAGTGCTAAAAGCAAACTACCAAGTGCTACATGATAACAAGTGTCAGATCACAGCTCTGCAGAGTTGCCAGGCTTCCTCACCTCAGGACCCATAAGAAAGAGCAGGAAGGCAAATCCACCTGATGTACACCAACATTTGTGCTTCCATGTTAGCTCTGCCAGCAAGGGCTGCTTTATGTGGCACCTGGGGCCAGGCAGGAGAACAGACCATGCCAGCATGGTCAGAACCCCTCAGACCAAAAGTGAGAGTGACCAACACACAGCGGTGGCAGCCTGGGGAGAGGGTGAGGGAAGCATGCCTGGCACGTGTGGGGCACTCTCATCCCACACCCCATCCCTTTGGAAAAGCTCCCTGCTATGTCATGGATCTATCAGCATCTGGACAGGTGTTTGGGTTTTGGATGATCACAACCTGCCCAAAAAACTGAGTAAAGTTTGAAAAACAACTCTAAACTTTTACCTCTGAGCTGTGTCATATTATTATCTTTTTACTCTTAAAATATATATATTACTCATAAACAATGGCCTTACTTTCAAAGATATCGAGCAATTTAGTTGACTTAGCTGGGGTTATAGGCATTCAGCATTTTTAGAAAAAAAGGAAGAGGCAAACATAGAAAACCTGGTCATAGAAATTTTAAATAAGATTTTTTTAAAGTTAAATTTTTGTTTAAAAGTCCTAGAATTATTGCACTGACTTCACTTAGCTTGGAAAGTGCAGCTAAAATAACCAGGTTTACATTTGTTTTCTTCTGCTTTCATTTACTGCATTGTTAACTAGAAGTGCTGGAGTGCATGACAAAAAAAAATAAAGTGTCTGAATTCTCTGATGTCTATTTGCTAAGTAAGAGGCTTTTAAAAATATTAAAAATCCCACAAACAAATCGGTAATAAGTCATTCCTTACAAAATCCTATCACAATACTTCGTAATTCAATGAAACTGAGCAAATTATTTTGCTCCTTGCAAATGTTGACCCCAGCAGGACCGGAGGCAGCTAGGGGCAGTGGACTATGGAGGAAAAGGCACAATGTGTGACCAGGTCACTTGTGAAAGGACTCACCACGAAGGGGTGGTGACATCAGCTGACATCAGGACCCAGCTGAGCAAGCTGGTCTCTGTAGGGAGAGAGCCAGAGGCTCCTTCAGAGGGATTTCCCCCATGGAAATTCATCTCCTTTTCTAATGGTTACAACAGATGCCTAAGGAAATTACCTATCAAACCCAGGATGCTGTGAACACTTCCTTCACTAGGACATTTATACCCTGTAGGGTATCTACAGGGAAAAGGCAGTTGCTTTAGTTGCAGAAAGAGAGTATGACCTAATTAAAACTCTTAAAAACTGTGAAAATTTCTGGGAACATTCTTAACACCTATACTCTAAGGGCTACTTGATGGTCTGGACTAACTACCCCAAAAAGGCCTGGAGTTGTAAGGCAGAGTACACTGCCCTATTTGTACCTGGAAGAGTAATATTCTTCTTCTAGCTCGTACAGGTCAATGGAGATCTCATCCCGCAGTGCAATCAGCTTCTTGTCACACTCCTCCTGCAGACTCCTCAGCTGCTGGTTGCGCTGGTTGATGGCCTCATTCACAGAGGGGAAATCGTTGAGGATCAAGAACTGCTTCAGGTCAGACACAAGTTTCATCAGGGACTCGCCAGCTCGGACCTTGCAGCAGAGAGAAAAATCACACATCTGAACAGGGTTTTGCTCCAGTTCTAAGAGCTCCCAAGCTGCTCCTTCAGCTCAAACCGTGGATTAAAAACTCCCATAGTACATGATGATTCTGACAGAATTCTGACCCAGCCTTCCTCAGCCACGCCAAACATCAGGTGACTCTCCAACCACCAGTCCTTCCAGTATTATAAAGAAACAATAATGAACCAAATGGCCCCTGCAAGATGTGCTGCCCACAGACGTGAACAGCACAGTGCTACTCACAATGTTTGCAGCTCTGACATGCATCTCGTAGTTATCTTGTTCACCCTGGGTTGCTCGAGAGACTTGAGTTTCATCCTCAATCTAAAGAAAAAAAGTACACAAATCCACCTTACATATTTAAAATCCAGATAGACAATTACTGTTACAAGGTATTATATATGGGAATATGTATGTGAATATGTTGGTGCATTTCCGATATGTGAAATGACATCACACATCACGTATGTGAAACTGACGTCTATATGTTAATCACAGTTCAATTTGCATATCGTACTCAAGGCCAGGTTGGACGAGGCTTGGAGCAACCTGGTGTGGTGGAAGGTGTCCCTGCCACGGCAGGGGGGTGGAACGAGACGATCTTTAAGGTCCCTTTCAAACCCTTAACATTCAGGGATTGTATGAAAGGCCCTGTCGGCTCACGGGCTTTGCTCTCCCCTAGCAGACCCCGCCCTTCTCCGCTCAGCAGCCGGGGTGCTCCGGCGGGGCCCACCTTGGCCGTCTTGATGATCTCGGTGAAGTTGTCCATGATAGACTTGACATCGTCCTTGAGGCGCTTGTTGTAGGACTGCAGCAGCGTCTCCTTGCTCTGGGGCAGCACCCGGGGCTGCGCCATCGCCGCGCCCTCCGCTCACGGCCCCCGCCCCCGCCGCGCTCTCGCGAGGCCGCGCTCGCCGCCGGTATTTCCCGGCGCGCTCCGCTCCGCCTTCCTCTCCGGCTGCCCAAGATGGTGAGTGATGGCGGCGGCGCGGGGCCCGGGCCATCTGCCGCCATCCGCCGCCATCCGAGGCCGCTCCCGCCGCCCGTGCGCCGCGGCAGCACCGCGCGGCTGCTCGGTAGCCGGGGGAGGCGGCGGAGCGGCGTTTCGTGCCCGGTGTGCGGCGATGGGGGAAGGCCGCGTATGGGCCTGCCCGCCCGAGCCGGGGATCTGCGGCTGCTGCCGGCTCGGGCAGCCCGGCCAGGCCGCAGCGGGTTCCCGGGGTAGGTCGGGTCGCGGTGGTCGCTAACCCGCGGTCGGGGGGTCTTGGCAGCTGTCGGGGAGGGCCGGGCAAAGCGATCATCACGCTCGGTTTAATCCTTTTTCCTCTGGGGGACTTCTGTAAACCTTTAAAAGGCAAAGCGAAGGATTTGCTCTGGAAGACCAGGGCGAGGATGGGAGGCCGCCAGGCTGTTGAAATGCCGGGGAAGAGAAACACATTTCCAGGGTGGGATGATAACTTTTCCAAGCATGCAAATTTTGGAGGCAGAGGAAGGCAGAATGTGTTTCTTGCTTGCAGCCGAAAGGAAAGAAGGCCAAGGGCAAGAAGGTGGCACCGGCCCCTGCTGTAGTCAAGAAGCAGGAGGCCAAGAAGGTTGTGAATCCCCTCTTTGAGAAGAGGCCTAAGAACTTTGGCATTGGTGAGTAAGTGGATATTTGGGATATTTGCTCCACGGTATTTTTGTTTAGTGATCAGATGTCTAAATTATAAACATTAAAAATCACTCCAGACTTTGTGCAGTGCCATTCTTGTACAGGGCGCAGATGATGTGAAAGAATATTTGCTATCTGAGTGGTCGTGCTGACACATCACCACCAAGATCACTGATGCTCCTGTACTGTTCCTGTGCTGCTTCTCTGGATTTGGGACAGCCCTGAGCTAAAGGCTGTGTTTTTTAGGACAGGATATCCAGCCCAAACGTGACCTCACCCGGTTTGTGAAATGGCCACGCTACATTCGGCTGCAGCGCCAGAGGTCCATCCTCTACAAACGCCTCAAGGTGCCTCCTGCCATTAACCAGTTCACCCAGGCTCTGGACCGCCAGACAGGTGAGGATGTGCCCCACAAGGGGTGTTCTGTGAATGAGTAAAGTCTTTTCCAGGTGACAGTGCCTATGCAAAAAACTTGTAGAATTGAAGTATTCTGTGTAGCATAACTCTCTCGTCTTAGATGTTCCTTGCTTTAAAGGAGCCAGTGCACCACCTTGAACTGTAATTGCTGTGGGGGTCCACAGGTATTTCCTCATCCAGTCGGGGATCTCTCAGTGCCATCAGAGGTGCATGTAAAGAGGGGCTCTCCAGGTGCTCTTCTCTTGGACTGTGCAAATGATGATCACTTTCGGCTGTTTAAACACATGTGATGACAAGCACCAAGATCGCTGATGCACTGCAGTATTTTTAAAAAAATGCTTAGATTTTCAGGTCATGCAACTAATTAGTAGGTGTTCTTTTCCAGCTACACAGCTTCTCAAGCTGGCACACAAATACAGGCCAGAAAATAAGCAAGAGAAGAAGCAGAGGCTACTGGCTCGGGCTGAGCAGAAAGCTGCAGGAAAGGGAGATGCCCCAACTAAGCGGCCACCGGTCCTCCGAGCAGGTAACTTTGTACATTGGCTGATGGAATATGGGAGTGTGGCACTTCAGTAGAGAGAAAACTGATGGAAGAGTTGGTTCTTCAAGCAGACAGGTTTGGACAAGCTATGGCAATGATGTATGAATTTCTTCACCTGAGCTCAAAGTGAAGAGCAAAATAGACGAGCTTTTTAACCCTGAGCTTTAGCAAATTGTCCATGAAATGTCTTTGTACCACTGATGTGAGAAGTTCCTGTAACTTCCATAGCGATGCTGTGGTGTGGAATCAGAGCTTTAAAAATAGACTGAGAAGAATCAAAGCTTATCTATAACTTCTTTTTCAGGTATTAACACTGTCACAACTCTGGTGGAGAACAAGAAAGCTCAGCTTGTCGTTATTGCCCACGATGTAGACCCCATTGAGGTGAGCATGTTACAGGTTATCTGTGTAACTTAGGGTGGGGTCAGAAGTGCTTTTAAGGCAAAAATGCATTTTAGGACAAATGTATTGCATGAAGGAGAATGCATAAAAATACACATTTACCAGAACTGGGATGCCTAATGCATGTTTGTAGTTGTCCTGGTATGACAGTGAGGCTGGGCCCTTGCAATGATGTTTTGAATTTCTTCACCTGAACCAGCAGTGAAGAACAAAACGAGCTTTTTAACACTGAGCAATTGCCACAGCCTAAGCTGACAGCCAGCACAAAGGGATGTTCTCCCTCAGTTACTCAGCACTCCCTTCCCTTTCAGCTGGTGGTTTTCCTGCCAGCCCTGTGCCGCAAGATGGGGGTGCCCTACTGCATCATCAAGGGCAAAGCCAGGCTGGGCAGACTGGTCCACAGGAAGACCTGCACCTCAGTGGCCTTCACCCAGGTTAACCCGTAAGTGTTCTGGCAGTGCACGTAATCCTCTGTTGTAGAGAAAGCAAACTTGGGTCTCTCTAAAGTAGTAAAATTAAAATACTACCTTTATAATGTCTGATAAAAATGTCTCTATCAGATCCTTAAGATGCAGATTATTTTAGTTTACCAAAAGGGTGGTTACTCTAAAATCTGTGTGGAACTGTTAGTCTTAATGTGAGCAGTGCACATTCTGAGTGTTAACCCTTTGCAAGTGATGCTTATGCTTAACCCAAAAAATTGGGTTGCCTCTAGGAGCTCTCAAATCCTGTGGCAAAGTATTTACAGAAAATGTTAAATTGAGGTTCTAAACTAAAACTGTCGCCAACAGGGAGGATAAGGGAGCCCTTGCCAAGCTGGTGGAGGCTGTCAAGACCAACTACAACGACAGATATGATGAGGTAAGATTCTCTGTGCTCCTGGCCTTGTCTTTTTATGCTGTTAACATTCCCAAAAGCTTCCTAGGTTTGCATACAGTGTACCCAGATTCTTTACCTGAAGATGGGGTAAAATGTAAAAGTTGTCACTAAATTTGAAGTAAACAGCAACCCCAGGGCAAGGATTGTAGAGAGGGCAACAACTAAGCTAAACTCCATCCCCCAAAGCCAGGAGTTATGAGATATCTTTCCTCCTGAGGGGTGTTGGATTAAGCTGATCTTAAGCTCTTCTCTTTGGTGCCCCAAAACACAGTGTAGTGCTTGAAATGTGTAGGACTTTCTAGCTGAGGGAGCTTTTCCCCTTGTGCAGAATGGAATGTAAGACATGGAATGAGGCCTCTAACCTGTTCTCCCTTCCTTGCAGATCCGTCGTCACTGGGGCGGGAATGTTCTGGGTCCAAAATCAGTGGCTCGCATTGCGAAGCTCGAGAAGGCAAAGGCTAAAGAACTGGCTACTAAGCTGGGCTGAAGATGTACTGCATTGCACCGTGTTTTCTGTACATAATAAACCCCAGCTATGTTTCAGTGGCCTCTGTTAATGGGAGTGTTCCAGGCAGGGGGTGGCACAGTGGCATTGCTGTACTTCTGTTTGCCTTCCATCCAGTGACAGAACAGTGCTGTGTAAAGGGGGCTGTACAGAGCTGGTTATTACTTTACTTGGAACAACTGCCCTTAATTTTTAGTCCTGTGTAATTAGTCCTGTCCCTTTGTGGGATCATGAAGTTGGGCTGGGCTGGGCTAGTTCTGGCTTAAAGCCTTGGTTTTGCAAATCTACATTGGAAATAGCTCTTGATTTCTCCAGTAGTACTTAGGACTGAGTTGCAGTCTGGGTTACACATGAAGTTACAACCTTCCCAGGCTGCAGTATGTCTTCCAGTGAAGGGAGGCTGAGGGGGGAACAGTTGAGACCTTGCTGTGCTTCTGCTTTCCTGTGGTAGCTACTGCTTGTTTTTGCTAGCCCTCACCACGTCTTGCATGCCACAGGCTGCCTTCCCCAGCTAGACCTCTATCCACAGTAACCTCTTAATTCAGGTTTGTTGCTGTTCCATGTTAGATGCACGATGCGAGTCACAAAACAAAGACCTGTAGGCCTTTATTTATTCTGCTGCAACTGCTGTCAGCCATTCCTGACTTCAGGAATGACTACTTGCTGCAAAGAAACTGACGCACGAAATCCTTTGGATTTGTCTTTCAGAAAATACGGCAGTGGAGATGTTAAAATGTAGCTTACAACTAACCACACTATAAAAACGTATCCTGATTACTGTTGAAGTTCAGTGCTCCCAAGCTGTAGCCAAATCACACTGGTGGGAGCTCAGTCTGCAGGGGTTGTTTAACATATTTGCAGCTTGATAGCTGCACGTTTGCTGAAACTGCTCTGAAATTCCAAGTGCTTCAGCTGTTGGACTCCTGTCATCCATACAGGCTCCTGTCATCCACGCAAGTCTGCTCTTGACTGTAGCACAAAGAGGTTCCTTCCTTCCCCTCACCGAGGTAGCTTCTGTATAAATTTCTTGTACCACATGAAGGAAGTTGCAGCACACAAGCCATACCTATGAGAGGAAAAATGACACATTGGCACCTTTCCAGGGTGGACTGGCCCTCCCTAAGAGTGGCAATAAACAATCACCTAGCACGAGCTATTATTTAGGTTAAAACTGGGCTTTTGCAGCTCAAGAGCTCATCCAGGCATTGCAAAGCAGCCCAGGGCAGGTGAGGCAGGCTGCTCCCTTACCAGGTGACGATGTACTGCATGTGCTCGTTCCGCAGGCTCACCCTGGTCTGGCCCCCAATGGGCCCACCCGGGACTGTGCTTCCTGTAGGGACAAACAGCCAAGTTAAATCTTTGGTCTGCACAGTGTGGAGCTGCCTTGTGTGTAAGATGGGAAGAAGGTGATAAATCTGGTGGCTTTCCCTGAGGCAGGGGTGTTCCCAAGCTCATAGGATCACAGAATGGTTTGGGTTGGAAGGGACCTTAAAGCCCATCTCATCCCACCCCCAGCCATGGGCAGGGACACCTTCCACTGTCCCAGGTTGCTCCAAGCCCCATCCAGCCTGGCCTTGGACACTTCCAGGGATCCAGGGGCAGCCACAGCTTCTGTGGGGAACCTGTGCTCACACGTTTCCTACCCTCATAGGGAGGAATTCCTTCCCAATATCCATCTAACCCCGCATTCTGTCAGCTTGAAGCCACTCCCCCTTGTCCTATCTTTGATGCTCCTGACAAAAGTCCTCCAGCTCTTTTTTGGGCTCCCTGTCACCTTCAAAACAGTGGTGTGGCAGAGCACAAGGAAGAAGCACTCCCTCCCTGCACAAGGGAAAGGGAGGGAGAGTGAGTGGGGCTGGGTTGCTCTGTGACTTACTGAAATCTGCATCGAGGAAGATGGGCTCAGCACCGGTCACCTTGGCCATGGCCTCCAGGTCTCGGTAGTGCCAGCGGTTTTTTTCAATGTTATTTTCAGGCACAAAGGGTTTCCGTGTTTCTGTTAACCTCACCACCCCTGTGAGATCAATTTCATCTTCAATCTGAGGGGAAGTGCAAAGAGAGAAGAGGAATCTTTAAAGATTGATGTCATATTCTGAACATCAAGTCCTTTCAGGAAAATGTGGCACTTGAAGGGTCTGAGCAAAAATGAAGTGGTTGTTCCCTGCAGTGGGGCAGTGCTGTAACACGGCAGGGAAAAAAGCAGAACAAGAACAACTCCTTGTTTGTAACGTGTTATTTAGTTAACAAAAAGGTGCGAAACAAAGGTTTGGTGTCTTTGAAAACTTCAGTGACTATTTAAGTCACCTCCCATGATGCTGAACATGGCTCCTGCCTTTCTGGATTGATCACTGGTGCCTCTGGGTAACCAAGGGGCACAAAGTAACCCCCCACCATTCCCTGCATCCCCCTTACCTGTCCCTTCAGCCTAGTCTCCGGTTTCAATTTCTTCCTGGGCACAAATCCTCGGTTGACCAAAATCGTGACCCTAGAGTTTCATAAAGAAGTACAGCTCAGGGGTGAATGGGAATTGATTCCTGCTGCTGCCTAAAACTTAAGACCAAAGAAAGAAGCAAGCCATGTGTTTGCTGCTACTTTTGCTGTCACCTGAGTGCACATTATAAACGAATTTAAATATAATTTCAAATTCAGCCTCAGTGATGTCACAGACTGAGAAATGCCTTTTAAAGGAGGGAGTGATTGATACAAACCCAACCACCAGGATTCAGCCTTTCCAAGGAGAAGTGAGTGCTCCTGTGGAGCAGGACTCTCCTGAACTCACCCGAGCTCTGTGCAGTAGAAGGGGGTGATGACATTGGCTCCGTTCTCCGGGTGGGATGTGATCCTGCCAGCTTCCCGGGCTTCCCGCTCGGGGTCCACCAGGGAGCGGGGCAGGATGTAGAGCTCCTTGGAGTGGTCAAAATGCCCCCGGACCTTTACAGGTCTGTACTCCAACTCCTTCAGTTCCATGGGGCTGCAGGGAACAAGAGGAAACCAAAATCATGGCTGTGATTGGCAAATTAAATTGAGAGATTTTCCTTTTCCCTAATGGTTCACTCTGGAGCCTGTTGGCACACAGAGGCAGAAGACAAACAGCTCACAGAATAGGCAGCTGGGTTAGTACTTTGCAGCTATCACAGTGAATCAAATAGAAATGATCAGGAGTATCCAGAGAGAAGTTCTTTTCAGCTATCTGCATCCCAGCTATCACCGAGCAGGTGGACTCACTACCTGTGCATGCAGCCATGGGAAGCATCTTTCCCATTCCAGACCATGAAACACAACAACTGAGCCCTTCTGAGTGTTGTCCCAGGTGACCAAGTGACCTTAAAAATCTCTCTCACATCTGACACAACAGCTCCACGTGTGGGGCAGGGCCTGCTGTTGATCCAAGACCCCCTTTTGCAGTAGCAATTTCTTTGGGACACTACAGACACCAGTTAGGGACTCCTCTTTCCCCAGCAGGATTACAGATGGTATGAACTACATCCCACACTCTCCTGAACAGAGATTCATCCTTTTCCCATGCATTTAGGGTATCCCACAGAAAGCATTGACTTATCCTTGCACTTAAAAAAAAAAAAAACAGGATCTCTTTGTAATTTGCTGGCACGTGCCAATTTCCATTGCATTCCTTCATTTTCATGCAGCTTAGTTCAGCACAAGCTCATTAGTGCAGGGTGCATATGTAATATTTCCAGGACATGTCAGTGCTCTGTAGACAACAAACCACCCCTGCTTCCATACTCTAATGTCAGAGGGATGGGCTCTGCTGTGATTCTTGAGGCCAGTTGTGCAATCAAATCTAATTTCCACTTGCGTCGCTGAACCTGGAAGTAAACAAACACAAAAGGAACTCCTTAGGGTAGAGCAGAGCAAGGTAACAACCCCAGCAAGCCTTAAAATCTTGGTCATAATTTTCTCATCAGACCTGGCCTAAATCAGGGTAATTTGAGATAAGAAAATAGAGGCTACTGACTTAAATTTGACGAAAAAAGCTGAAATAAAACTGTAAGAAACCAGCAAATCTTTACCCTGCCTGTGGTTTGAACTAGATCAAACAGATGGAAAAACTTGACAGCCCTCAAGTGTTAATTTCTGGAAAAAAAGAAATATTTATTTGTACCTGCCATGTGCCGAGACCAAACGTGGTCAGAGGGACCAGGAGAAGGCCCCATTTCAGCAAGGTATCCTCTCCAGATGTGTCAGCAGCTGCTGTAGAACTTCGTGTTCTGCAGAACCTCAAACAAACACCTACAGAAAACCAGAATGAGGAACAGGATTTAGAGAAGAGATGCCAAATTCCTGCAGGTAATATCACATCTTGGTATTAGGGTGAAACAGGGCAGAAGCCCAGACAAATATTTTTTTTACCTTTAGTCTTTTGAACCAGACCAGAACCTGCTTTAATTAGGGGATATCCAAAAAGTGTTCTTCTGATCAAGCACTGCGATGCCTACACAGAACGAGGAAGATCCTTTGTAATGTCATTGCTTTATAAAACTTGTATTTAGGTGATATCATTTAACTTGATGATTCCATGAAATATTGCTTATCCATTGATTTAAGTCTCAAACGAGCAACCACCTGTGAAACACTATGGGCCAGGATATAATTCAAATAAAATAAAGTAAAATTTCCGTTACAGAGATGACTACAGCAAACGAAGTTCCATCCACCCTATCAGCAAACACACACCGCCTTAATCTATTTTGACATAAACAGGGGCCTACAGGGGATCAGGATGAGGGGACAGGATGAGAGGACAGGAAGAGGGGAGAGGATGAGGGGACAGGACGAGGGGAGTAGATAAGGGGACAGGATGAGGGGACAGGATGAAGGGAGAGGATCAAGGGACTAGATCATGGGGACATGAGCAGGGAACAGGATGAGGGGACAGGATGAG
>VZTX01024193.1:0-32825 GCA_013400915.1 Pardalotus punctatus
CCAGCCCACATGACCGGCCACAGACCATGTCACTAGAGCAGCTCTGTACAACATCAGGACATTCTCTACGTAATAGAAAGAAAAAACTCTTCAGCTATGTAGGTATATGAGTTACAAAGATTTGCACTTTACCTTTGGGAGCAGAGGGAAAACTTCATGCAATTGCTGCCCTTAGCCTGAATACACATATTGGCTGAAACAAACTGAGAAGTGATAGATACAAAATGTGCCAGCATATAACTAGCTTTGAATAAGCTCATTCATGTGCAAAACCAAGTGTGGCAGGTACAAATCAGGAACGTGTTGCATACCTAAACTTAAAAATCTGACTGTGGAGAGGCACATACATACTTATGGACAGCATCAGCAGCAGAAAATGCAGCCAGAAGGAGGCATAAATCTGTAAAAGGAATGTTAATTAGACACATGGGAATGATAAATAGCAGATCACACATGATTACTGGTTGAAGGAAAAAAAAGACCAAAGTGTTCAACTGGAAAAAGCCCAAATTGAAGTGAAAATAGTTTAAATGCTAAAAGAAGGAAGATCAAGTACAAAGTCATAGCCTACAGGTAGAGGGATAAAAAGTTAGGGGAGTACTTCAGCTACAATCATGGAAAGAGATTAGAAAAGTTTCTCATGCTAGAATACTCCAAGACAAAACATATCACCTGAACCGTCTAAAAGCAGAGCGTGCTCCAATAAAGAATGCTATGTAAGTGAACATTGATACGAGAGGTTATAACATATTTTGATTTTGATACAGGACATAAAAATGTAAAAGGATAATAATGGGAAAAAGCATACCTAGGAAGAGAATAAAATGAGACAAACATAACTGTGAAGTAAAAGAAAAACAGAATGACATAGTCAGGCAAAGAAAATGACAACATAAAATAGGAACAGAGAGTTACCAACCTGATTAGCCATAATGACAAGTCCGAAGACATCTTCAAAGAGAAGTCAGGTGATTAATAGGAGGAATTTAAGGGGATGCATAGCAATTGGTTAGGTATATTTATCTAAGGTAAGCAAAGAAAAGAGAATAAAATATACAAGTCTCCCCTGTTACAAAGCCTCCACATAATAAAGGGAAAGAATAAGTCCTTGGCTATGTATCTGCCTAGAGAAGTTGTTCAACCAGACCAACATATGAACAAACCACATGAGATAGTGCCCCTCCAGTGTGGAAGAATGATGGAAAATCCATTCCAGCCGTTTTTAACATTTCCCATGTAGAGTCAAGTAAAGATGTGCTAATTGCACCTCTGTGAAATCTCAACCAGAACAAAAATCAAGGGATTTTTTGTAAGACAAACTGTCAACTCATTAAAAACTGTAATGTACTCTTTGTTTATTTATTTATTTATTGTTATTTAAATCAGTAGCAGCTCACCATTAAGTTACAGAAAATGCTTCTGCAGGATATCTTGCAGAAATGCCTTTTGAAGTAATACAAGCTATTTTTCATTAATACACCTTTCGGATCATGCAGAGCAGATTGAGATTTGGTGATATGGGTTTTGTTGTTATGTTTGAAGTTTTTTCCTTTTTTTTTTTTTCTTCCCCTTCCCTGTACTTTTTCTTCCAGAAGCTAATGCACCAATTACTATGGTCAATTGAATTACCAGGTCATCATCAGCAATTTATCATAATTCAGATAGTTGTTTCTTAATCTGCCTCAAGGAGAGGTTATTCCTGCTCTAACATAAAGGCATAACTTCAGTGTAAGCTTTTCACATGCAGTACACTTCGGTCTCCTTTCTACATCCACAACATTCCATTCTCATACTTGCCAATGTGTCTTTCTCAGCCTAATTCCAAGTTTCCTCCTGTATGTTAATTCCATTATTAAAAACTCAGTCTTATATAAGCTTTGTGCTACGCCTAAAGCAAATGCTGGTGCTAGCATTTGACCTCCTAAACTTGGTTAACTGACATAAAATACCTTTTTCCCCATAACATACCAAATATGTGACAGAGAACTTATTATAGCAACAATTCTAGCCTCCCCTCTTTTTTTATTTTTAGAGTAAAATTGTACTGCACTCCTTATGGCTTTTCTTAGTCACAGTGTAAAGTTCATGGTTCCATTTTTCATCATCTTATTACTTTACCGTAGGAATAGACTCATCCATGCACACTGAAGTGAGATTATGAAATTATAATCCTGTTTTTGGTTCTTTGCCAGAGCTCACGCGAATTTAGCTTTTACTCCACACAGAACGATCAAATGTATGTTATTTTTTAACATGGATGCGAACTGACAACTGACCTACTTCTCTCCCAGGGACTGAAAATTTTAAAGGTGTTTTTACCTTCCACCATGGAACGCCAAAATGGTTAAAGAAGGTAGAAAATGTTTTTTAAGCACAGGTAACACCAACTTTGTAATTTTTATTGTCAGAGTACTTTGCCAGCTCTTTGAGAAGCGCAGAACAAACCACAAAGAGTGAATTCAGCAAGAAGGTAGTGGCATCAATGTCTGCTGTGGTACACAGTGTGGACAGTCCTTCCACACTTTCAAAGACATGAAAAATGGGAATAGCAAATCTAAAACTAGAAGGCATGCAGCAATAGTGAACAGTATTTTAAAAGAGATTGATTTAGAGAAAGGAGAAACAATAGAAATCCAGAAAACAAGTGGAGAGAATCCTAGTTATTGACCCTTATTGCTCTATTGTATCCTGCAGTTCAGCAGAGCAAAGCCATGAACTGATCCAAAGCCATGGAAGTAAACAAGGACAGAAATTTCACATGTAACTTAGGACTTTCTTTCAGTCTCATCAGGGAAAAAGGGACATGAGATTCTCTCAAACCAGAGAAGAAGTACGAAAAGTACAGCTTCAGGACAAACCAACTCCAAAGTTATTAAAAAATTAAAAACTTTAACTTAAAAGTACCCCAATACAACAAACATATTAGAATATTTGTAACAAGAACTAATTTATTAAGAGATGGCAACAGACAGCCATTTTGGTCAATTTGGACTTGTCAGAAACTTTATTTAACAGATTAATTCCAAAATGACATTTCAGAAAATTCAGCAAGAATTTGTCCAAAACGCTTTACTGTTTTAGAATCCAGGAGATAGATCAGATTCACCACCAGGGAAGGCAATGGAACATTTGACTCTGCTGCATTGGAGATTATCTGTGTTGAACCTATCAAAGAAATTGTGCCTGGAATTAGTTATTATTCAAAGAAGTTTTTTATTTTCTCCACCTCTTTGCTAGCACACACACTCCTTTCTACAGATCACTCTACTTTATTTCAAGGTTTATTACGTGTTTTCTTTGTAGTAGATGAATTAAGAAAAACTAAAAAGTATCAACCTTGGTACTACATTGAAATCAAACACATAAATAAGGTTGTTGTTTAAAAAAAAACAATTACATGTAAACAATTTTATTATTTGATGTAATTTATTATTTATCATGGTGCTGTATGTCACAATTTGTGTGAAATGCAACATATGAGTCAGAATAGTTATAATTAGTATTTCATCTCTATTTTCATTACCTCAGTATACTTTAAATGATATTTTGTGTAGTATGTTATATAATGAGTGAAAAAAATACTGTACAAGTATATGTGTATACAGAGTACTTGGAGGCAACAGTGATTTTGCTCTCTGCATATAGAGTAACATATTCTGTTAAAACTTTGAAGTACCATTATATTAAACAAAATGTATTATGATTCAGGGATTAAAATGCATTTTCAATTGATTCGCATTTCCAATTAAATTTATGGTCAGCAGAGACATAATGATATTATCCACAAAATTGTACCAGATATGATAATAACACCCAACTGCATCTGTGCTGTAAAAAGTATAACAATAGTGCACTATCACTGGTTCTAATTACCTCTTATCCTTTAGAGACTGGCAGGTGGCCAATGAAATGTGGATATAAAATCAGAATATAATCAGATAAAGGGAGATGAAACTGTTATTGGCTTTTAGTTATGTAAATTAAGAATTTTACTCAACAAGTTATTTAGTCATCCTGATGAGTGGAAACATTCATTTGGAAGACTAATTATACAGTACTTACAATGATTAGAACACCCAATTGTTTCTATTCCAAAGAGTATAAAGTACATCTTGAATTATATTAAGTTAGTGGTGAGAATGAATTTTGTTTATTTCTTTTACAGAAAATCTCCAAAGAAAGCCTTGTACAGACAAAAGCAATTGGCCCAGTGGTGAACCTGTAAGAAATTCTCTCTCATCTAAATTGATTCTCTTTTGCTCTGCCTTTCAGACCTGCTTTGAGTCAATATCTTGCACACAGATGTACTCAAGTACTGGAAACAGTCTGTCAGATGAAGCACAAATGGAGGACCTGATCACTTGCAATCTCCTGAGATGGCACAGTACATCTGAAAGGATAGCAGTGTTTGCAGATATCCCACCACGATTCCTCAGTTACTGCTCTAAGCAAATAGCAGACCTCTTTCCTTCACAAATATTTGAGTGAAGTATAAAACAAGCTGTGACTTGTACTGTGCCCATGACCATATCACATTTACTTCATATAAACATGGTTATTTGCTACCACCATTACCCACTAAAAGGACAATTTTCACTTGGGTTTTGTCACAGAGGGAAAAGCCTCTATTATGCAAATTTCCTAAAAGGCTGTGTTGCTTAACTCCATGAGCCACTTAAAATAGAATAAGAGCATTTCACGATTTATTTAATGGATTAGTATATCATAAACCATGACTGACACAGGTGTGTAATCTACAAGCAATCCATACAAGAAGAGTAATTTGCTAAGATGTTTTGCATGACAAAACCCCAAAAGTACTGCGCTAGTTCATGTTTATTCCAAAGGGTAAGGTTTAAGTTGCTGACATAACTGCCTCTAACACTGATCATTGTGGGAGATGAGAGAGATAGGGGATGGCAGATAAGGAAAACAAGGAAACAAGCAGAGGGTTTTATCCTCCAAAGACATAACAGAGTCTATTAAAGTTCACTGTGCAAGTTTCCATTGATTTTTGCAAACAAAATGCTAAAACACTATAGGTTGTAGCATTAAAAAGAAACCCTAATGAAGTAAAACAATTTGTTACTATTCATTGCCTTGGCTACTACAAGTACAATTATCTCCTTCACAGTCACATTGACAAACATAAACCTCAGAAAAAATGCCATTACTTTTCACGTTTAGAATTATATACCACCATATTATGTTATCGTGCAATAATAAACATGACTACAATTATTAAATTATTCTTTTTACTATATTAGTTTTTGTCTTATCAGAATAGCTCAAGCCATAGAATCATACAATACACTAAATTGGAAGGGAACCACAAGGATCATTGAATCCAGCTCCTGGCTCTGCACAGGAAAATTAAAATAAACACTTCATTTTAAACATTTTTTTTCTAATTTTACTCTTTTTTGCACAGTAAATGAGCAGGTTTCCAGATAGCTACGTTCCATTAAATATCTTGCTTCCAAACTGAGGGATAATCTCAGCAAAGGTGAGATAGAGTATCTGTATATCAGGACAATTTCTTTCTTCTCTATCTTTTGTATAGGACCAAAGATGACAGGATTTGAAGTCATCTACCTCTTAATTGTTTAGAAGAAAGAAAACCCACTTCCGAGCTACAGCACTACTGAAGTTCTCCTCATGGAAACATTCCCATCTACTCCCTCTGAATTGAAATTATGTTGGATACAAGGTGTCATAGATGCAGCAGGTAGCCTTAATCCAATTATGTTGGATACAAGGTGTCATAGATGCAGCAGGTAGCCTTAATCCCATGGGTACAACAGCTATTACAGGACAAATTCAGTGAATCATTGCTCAAATTCCAATGCCTCATTTTCTTGAAGGAAAAGCACAAAGAGTGTTACCTTCCTGAAGTCCTTATTTCTGGGATGGTGTGCATCAGATGTAGGTTTTTGGCCCAGAAGCTGAACCTGGAGTGGGGGCCTTGGGATGCCCTAAATTTGGCACCCACAGTTGGCTGGGGTAAGCCCCTGCCTTTGATATCCTCTTATGAAATTTCAGGAGCTCCTGCATTTAGGAGAATAGCTACTGTCCTGTGCAGCCCCACATCTCCTGACTCCTACCACTCAGGCCACCCTCTCAGCCACAGTCTGCCTGGTGTCTCATCATCTTATCACTCTTATTTCTTCATGGCCAGAGACAGGATCTGCAGTGCAGCTTTGTGGAATGTGACAATCACACCATCAGCTCATTAGCCACTGCATGCACAGAACGGAGGAGGGACGCACAGCAAAATTGTGTCAGAAAAGCCTAGGAGGGCTCCACTCCCATGGTAAGGCTTCGTGTGCAGCTGACTTTGTAACAGGGACTAAGGGGTGGAAATTGGGTGGGTGGATTTTGGCTTGGTTAGTCATCATGCAGGAGACCACTCTCAAAGTACTGAAGTAATTACTTTAGAAAATACAGCAAACCTTGAAGTCAGCAGACAGCAGTGCTCTCTCCTCTGAGTTGAGCACCTTGATGCCACAGAAACCCTTACACTCATCCCTCCTTTCACATATGAAAGCATTTAAAGAAAAATTTTGCACCTACCAGGATGGCAGTGTAGGACATTTCCAGAGGAAGCTCCCAGCATTGGGTGGGAAAGGGAACAGAGTGAAGGATTGTCTCTGGATATATGTGTGTTGGGTTCTTCTGCCAGGTCCCAGCATGAAGTGCTTAGAAATGCATCAGTACATGCAGTCTCCTCTAAATTGTCCAGCAGAACAATCCTGTGATCCAAGGAGTACAAGCTTGGTGGTACATTTCCCTCTAAAGGTCTGCCACAGATCTCCATACAAGGAACATGCACTGGGTCCCACACAAAGAGCAGCTGTTCCTGGTCTCCAGAGGCAGCACCTTCACCTCCTTGGACTCTCACCATTGCTCATCAATCCTCTTGCACACTGCAACAGTTGCAAGATTAACAGACTTCTGGTTCCCCCACCCACGCCTCTGCCTCTGGAGAAGCTTTTTGTTCAGAATTCTTTTGAAACTATCAGCAGACTGTAAGGCCTGAAGATAGGAGGGGCAGCAAGGCCACAGTACAAGTCCAAGTTTGATTCAGGAAGCAAAGACAGGCACACCTGTACTGTATCTTAGCCAGGGTGGCTGGCCCTTGGATGAGATGAAATAGGGCTCAGGTACAGAGGTGAGGGGAGGTCTCAGGAGAGGATGATCAGGGCCATTGAAGTCAATTAACACTCTCAGGGTCCTGACCAACAGAGGCTTAGTTTCAAAACCATATTACTGCTTTTTAAAATACCCTCTAATGTAAATACAGCCTATATATATATGTATGTATATTTGTGTATATACATACATATATATATATATATATATATATATATAAAAGTCTCTTAGCCTTAATCTATTACTTTTATGTGGGACTAAATAAAAAGAGTAAAGATGTGAATAACTCAAAACCCCCTCTATAGAATCATGTCATTTAATAATAATCTCATCAGACACAACAAGAGCAATATTATTCTATTAAACTCACATTCTGCCTCCAAACAGTAAATTTAGGGGAAACAGGCTAAAAATGAATGTCAGAGATTTTCCAGCTCCATGGCACAAAAACATGCATTGAAATTGCATCCCCGATCTTACATGTTGCTCCTCACAGTAAGAAACAGGACACCTGCTTGCTAAGACTCCCTCTTTGTCTCCTAAAACAACAACATAGGCAGTTTTGAAGCTGCCTGAAAATCTTCCCCTTTTTAAACTAAATACACAAAGGACAAACAAACTGACATATAATTTTTTTGCTATTCATTTCTTCCTTGGCAATTCAATAGTTCTTATGTAACAAAGAAGAAAATGGGAAGTTAGTCTAAGAAACTATTAGATTTTTTAAATCAGAAGTTATCTAAATTATTAGAACTGGGTCAAAGTAAGATTTTGTTTCTGAACTCTCAAAATCTGTGGGAAAGGCCAGATTAAGATTTCATATTTCAAGGAGGTCACTAAGTCTCTGACAAGATAGAGGAAACAGTCTAATGTTATCATATCCAAATATTGCCATGTTTAGATACAAATCAAGACCAAAATGTTGCAGTTCTTATAATGACCATTCAGAAAGATTTCACTGGGATCAACAAAACCTGTGAGACATCTTTTGTAGCCGCAGGATAACATATTCCTTATCTGAACTACCATCTATTTGAAACACTGTTCCTGGTCTTCCCTTTTCCTCAGCAAAATGGGTGTTGTGCTGACACCAAAAGGTGGAAATAAGAAAGGTATCATGTGTCCCCATGCAAGCACAGAGAACAGTGAAGTGATCTGCAACCTGCTTCTAATTTACATATTTGTTTGAATCTGTGTGAATTGTTTTTTATATATTTGAGAGGTAAAAGGGAAAGAAAAAAAATAAACATTCAGTAGGTCAATTATTGACATAAGAGCCTGAGCAAGCAACAGCAAAATTCACTATGGTAATTTATCTGCATGGGTCAATGGCTATTGACTGCCTGAAAATAAAGGTCGATCATACTGATAGATTTCAATGCCAGAGCTATGAACATATATTAATAAACACAGCACAGAAGTGATTTTTGACTCTGGTGGAAAGGACAGATAATCAATATCCTTGTGTCCTTGCCAAGGCTGAACTTTGTACTTGGTTTATGTTAATTAAAGACAAAATACAGTGCTGATGTTCTTATATAATTTAGATATGGAGGAAAATAATAAAGTAGTTGGTGGCTTTTGTTGGTTATTTCATGTTCAAATGAGTAAAAAACCCACCTAAGCCATTTCAAAAAAGCAACATCTGTTTTTTGACAAGCATCCTCTCCTGTCCCAGATATTATTCCTACTATATTCTTGCTGCAAGAACAAATTCAGCACTTTACACTGCAAACCAACATGGACAAGTGATTTGGACAATTTATCTAAGAGCTTAGAAGGTCTGGACTGTTGGTTTTTTTTCAGACAGGCGGCCAAGCTATAAAGGTCCACTGATCCCTGGATGTTTCATCCAGACAGCATTGTTTTCTAAGACATCTGAAGTTTCTCTTTGGAAAGAAGCAACAGCACAGAATCCTGGCAACCTGACCCTATCTGAATGCTTCCATCCCTTTCCACTTATCTCCATACCCCACCATCCTGCCTGGCATGTAGACTTGTATGGCTGAGCTGAATGAGGGAGTTAATCCAGTCAAAAGCTAACACTTGATTTGATAGGAGTAGGATGCAAATGGAGCAGCTCTCCACTCCCAGTGTGTTTAAAATGTCTGGAGGCTGGGAATAGGATCATAGAACTGAAGCAGGGCTCAACAGCATGGCCTAAAGCAACCATTAGCTGTGGTGGATGCACCCTGAGATGCAAACTGCAAAGGAGTGGGGCTAAATATGTATCTTAACATGTGTGACCTGTTCTGTGAAACAACAGAGTTTCCATCACTCAGGACAACGACTGGCACAGGTATTCTACTACGCCATTTGAGTGCTCTATATGGTCATTTCAAGAAAAGCCTGTATTATTCTGGTATTTCATGAAATAGCTGGCATTAATATCTGAGCTGTACCATGAAACCAGTTATTGAGTGGAGTGACTAACATTCCCATCATTTAGAGAATAGATGCAATGTAATAATATGTGTTAATTTTCTGGAATCATACATAAAACAGTATGGGTCCAGCGGTGAGTGTAAAAGACTGCACAGTGCTATAAATAGATATCGTTTTACTTTTGAGTTAGAAATTCCAAACAATCGGGAACCAGGTATTTTACATGTTATCTACCTATTATTTTCTGTATTTTCCTGTTATAAATAAAAACTTTTGCCAGTTCTCAAACTGCTTAGGTGATTAGCTTTATATGAGAACAGTAACATAGTTACTTTCTTTGTTAAAAAAAAATTTAAAATTATCTTCAATATAGAATAGGCAGTTTGATTTTATATATATATATATATATATATATAAAACCATAGATTCCTAGATGATCCCAGATGAACCAGGCTTTCAAAATTGTAATCTCAGTTCTATACCTACACATGAAAGCACACAGATAATGGAAGGTACTATTAAGTCTTTGTCTCCCTTCAAATCAGCCATCTGAAATGTGGATGCACCTGGATAATCCTGCATCTAGGTGGTATCCACACACCACTTGACAGTAACCCGGCAGTTAATGTGCTCAAACTGCTATTCCTTACACTGGACAAAGCCATTTTATACTTGCATCCTGTTCCCTCCTGGTTTTAGCCACTTTTTGTTGCACTGTACAAAAAGTTGGCATCTTTTTGTGAGGCACAGAACAATTCCTTATAATACCAAAAATAGCTGCATGAAAAGCAGTTGGAGGCATGTAAAATACTAGTGAAAGTGAAAAATCAGAAGCATATCAGTTAAATATTTCTCTTTAATCCTTTTACTCTCCTCTCATCTCTCTGTTTGAAAGCTTTTAGCTTCCTTTCTTTCCCATCTGAATTGAGCCCCTGCACCAAGTTAATTGTCCTTTAAAGTGAGTGTATATATTTTAAAGTGCATGTTAAAGCCTGAGAAGAAAGTAGCAGTATCTGTGTGTACCGAAAGTACCTTGTACTCCATCATTTCCATCATTCACAATAGCTAAAGCTGTAGAAGCACAATAGAATTCTTAGCTCTCTGACCAGCATTCCCACCCACTTACGAAAAGGAGATTTCTTATCAGCTAAAAACTTACATCTCCAGATTCCTATCCATCTGCTGAATGGGAAGAGAATTCGAATCAAGTAAACCGTTGAATGTCACTGTAAATAAAGGCATTCAGGTGTCTTAATAATATTTTCCCCTCCTTGCCCTCCTCTGCCTCTTCACATACATTTCCCAAATTTCTTTTTGAATATGACAAAAAGACCTTTCAAGTATTTTCCTCTTGCAATAGCCCAAACCACATTTGAGCTGTAACACCTGTCTGTGGGTTGCACTGGCTACCCAGCACTCACTGTATGTTGGTACATATATTTCATTGAAATACATATATCTGCAACCTTGAATATTACACAGTATAAAATCAGACTAAAGAAGTTTTACTGACTTATCCCAGTGGTAGTGTTTCCACCAGATAATATTTAGGTGTCACAGTGATATCAAAATCAGTTGTGGATTAAAGACTGGCTATTGATCTGCCAGTCATTTAGGTCAGGCACCTGAGCTGTTCTGGCCCATTTACCTGTCCCTCTTTCCCATGGGGGAGGCATTTTTGAGATCACTCAGCTCTCATTCTGGTGTGACACCAGATAACTTTTAAGACACATAGCCAGGGTCCTGGGTACCTCAGTTTAGAAGAAAGTTGCCTTTGTGTAGTCTTCATAAATAAAGTAAAAAGAATTGCAGATATTTATGTATAGTTTTAATCTCTGAGCATTCTGTCCAGTGCAGAAATTCGCAAGGTTGTTGCCTCACTCCTGTTTTTGGAGGGAAACCTGCTCCCAATGAGAGCCCAAAGTGTAAGATTTTTATTGAGTTTTAGATTAGGCAAAGTGGGAAAGTGCTTCAGCCTCCCCCTTGAATCCTGGATACCTCAACTGGGCAAAAAGAGAACAGGTTATCTTTGTTATCTTCAAAGACATCCTCTGAGAAGAAAAAAAAATAATCTAAAAAGAGTATATAATGATCAGCTGCATATTCTCACCTTAATGCAAGAAGTTCAGAGTAATTTATAATACAAAATATTTGCCTGATCCTATCTAGTAGCTGCTCAACTGCCCCATGTTCATTAAATCACAGCAGTTAAAACACACTTCCCCTCTTGTCAGCTGCTCTCTGTATCTGAGTCCAGGGGCTTCCACATTTATCAAGTACTAATATGTCTCTATAAAGCCAACACATGCTGTAGGTGAAGAGATATCACCCATCAGACTGTCAGCCTAGCAAACAAAACGTGGCATACAAGTCCAAGTGAGTTGTGATTCTTTCTTTGCAGAAACATGTTCAGCAGAAGAGGGTACCCTGGAGATGCCACACGTCCCACTCAGAGAGATGCCAGAAATAACTATGCTATTTGAAGCATTATGGGCATCAGGAATACAAAGGAGTCTTAAACTGGCTTATGGTGTTAATTAAGTAGAGCTGGCCAGGTACTTGCTTTCGAAACATTTTTAATAGATTTAACAGAACTGGTGATGGAAAAAGATGGCTTTTCATAAGCCTCTAGATTATACAAGGATTTTTTAAAAAGCTAACAAAAACCAAACACAAACCCCCTATATGTCCCAGTAGTTCAGTTTCAAATGAAAGTATTTTATTTTCCTGTGACTTCTTGCTTCTTTTCTAGATGTTTCAGCACACTAATACTGGAAAAAAATGCAATGAAAAATATTTCAAAATAGCAACAGTTTGAGCAGTACAATGCAGGCCAGAAGATTCCTGAAGAACCTGGAGAACAACTTTATGGAACAGGTCCTAACGGAGCCGACTTTGAAAGACTCCCTTCTTGATCTACTGCTCGTCAGCAGAGTGGATTTCATGAGCAAAGTGGTGGTTGGTTGCCATCTTGGCCCCAGTGGCTGTGGAGTGATTGAGTTTAAAATCTCTATTGGCAGAAGGAAAAGTGCCATCAAAGTCTCAACTCTGGACGTGAGGAAAGCGGATTTCATGCTGCTCAGGGAAATAGGGAGGTCCCCTGGGAAAATATTTTTGCAGATGCTAGGGTCCATCAGTGCTGGTCACTTTTTAAACATCACTTCCTAAGGGCATAGGAGCAGGGAATTCACAAATGTTGGAAGTCAAACAGGTGAGGCAGAAGACCAGCTTGGCTGAACAGGAATCTTCTCTTGGAAATAAGGCAAAAAAGGAAGGTGTATGTCCAGTGGAGGCAAGGTCAGGTGACATGGGAAGAATACAGAGATGCTGCCTGACACTATAGGGAGAAAATGTGCATGGTCAAAGCTCAACTGGAGTTAAAGCTGACCAGAACTGTGGGCGATAAAAAAAGAGTTTTTTCAAATATATTAAGTGGAATAGGCAGTGTAAAACTAATATTGTCCAAATACAGGATGAGGATGGCCACTTTACAAACAGGGATACGGACAAGGCAGAGGTCCTTAATGTATTCTTTACCTCTGTCTTCAACATGGATGATGGATCAACGGGGTCTCAGTGCCCTGAGCTGGAGGATCATGACTGTGAAAATGACAAACTCCCAGGTGACCCTGAAATTGTGCTGGATCTACTGCTCCAGCTGGATCCCTATGAATCTGTGGGGCCTGGTGGGATTAATCCAAGAATCCTCTGAGCTAGTTTATGTCGTTGCAAAACCTCTCTTGATGATTTTTGAATGATCTTGGGAATCCAGAGAGGTCCCAGCTGACCAGAAACTGGCAAACGTTGTCCCAGTTTTCAAGAAGGGCAAGAAGGAAGACCCTGGAAACTACAGGCCTGACAGTCTTTCTTCAGTGCCTGGACAAGTTATTGAGAAGATTATTCTGCGAGGTATTGAAAAACACCTGAAAGACAACAGAGTCATCGGTCACAGCCAGCACAGGGTCATGAGAGGAAAGTCCTTCTTATCAAACATTATTTCCTTTTATGACAAGGTAACCGCCTAGTTGATCAAAGGAAGGCCATTGATATAGTCTTTCTGGATTCCAGTAAAGCTTTTGATACTCTCTCTCACAGGATCCTTCTGGGCAGAATGTCCAGCACACAGCCGGATAAACACATCATGTGATACATGAACAACTGGCTCATGGGTTGGGCACAAAGGGTTACAGTGAACAGGGTGACATCAGAACAGGAATCTCTCACTAGTGGGATTCCACATGGCTCCATCTTTGGCCCTGTGCTCTTTGACATCTTCATAAATTACTTGGATGCAGGACTGGAAGGGATATTAAGTAAGGTTGCTGATGATACAAAAGTGGGAAGAGCTGTTGACTCCCTTGAAGGCAGAGAGGCCCTGCAGAGAGACCTTGACAAATTAAAGGACTGAGAAATTCCCAACCATATGAAGTTCAACAAGGGAAAGTGCCAGATTCTGCAACTGGGATTGGGCAACCCTGGGTGTACAGACAGACTGGGGAATGAGATGCTAGACTTGGGTGTCCTTGTCAATGGCATGTTGAACATGAGTCAGCAGTGCCATGGCATCCAGGAGGGCCAACCCTGTCCTGGGGGGGCATCAGGCACAGCATCGCCAGCCAGGCAAGGGAGAGGATTGTCCTGCTCTGCTCTGCACTGGGGTGGCCACACCTCGAGTGATGGGGGCAGCTTTGGGCACCGCAATATGAAAAAGACATGAAACCATTAGAGAGTGTCCAAAGAAAGGCCATGAGGATGGTGAAGGGTCTGAAGGGGAAGCCGTATGAGTGACTGAGGTCACTTGGTCTGTTCAGCCTGAAGGAGACTGAAAGGAGACCTCATTGTGGTCTACAACTTCCTTGTGAGAGGGAGAGGAGTTGCAGACACTGACCTCTTCTGTCTGGTGACCAGTGACAGGACCCAAGGGAATGACATGAAGTTGTCAGGGAAGGTTTAGGTTGGATGTTAGAAAAAATTCGACCCCCAGAGGGTGGTTAGGCACTGGAACAGGCTCTCCAGGAAAGTGGTCACAACCCCAAGCCTGACAGAGTTTAAGAAGTGTTTGGACAATGCTCTTAGGCACATTGTGTAACTCTTGGGGATGGCCTGTGCAGGGTTAAGAGCTGGACCCAATGATCCTTGTGGATCCCTTCCAACTCAGCATACTCTGATACTGTGATTCTGAGATTGATTAAACCTTTTTTTGTTGTTAGTATACTAGAAAAAATTCTTAACCCTTAGAACACTCTCATGAAAGAAACATAACTTTTTAGCTACCAATAAATCACCTCACTAGGCATATGAATATTTCATGTGAAAAGAAACCACATGAAGCATGCAAATCTAGCAAGAACAAAAATTCTCCTTAGCCTCTGTTGTGTCACTGTATCATTTTGATGCTGTTTTTTTGTACTCTGCTGTTTTGTACTCTTTTTTTGCTTAAGTGTTTGATCTTTTTCCTTTCCCCTTTTACCATACCTATTCTCTTCAGTCTTTTACCTCTGTCATTACCACCATGCAGAGCAAGGATGATACTTCCAAGGGCTCTGTAGGATAGAGGAAAACATGTCCTCACCTTTCTGAAGGAGGGCCAAATAGCAGGAGCAAGGAGACAGGAACATTAACACATCTTTCTCCGGAGGGAGGGATGGAGTGGGAGACAACAGAACAAAGCTGGTAAAAAGTCACAGCCAGGTCCAAATTCTGCTCTTCATGACTTCACAGGTGTAGAGAAGAACCCAACAGAAAGACCAGACCTTGTTCCCTCCAAAACATCAGAGGCAAAGGAGATCTTTCTAGCAGAATACTGATCATTGCTTATTTCCTTAAGACAAGGACTGCAGAGAGAAGAGAAGATGCTGAAAAGTGATGAGACATTTCCCAGCCACAGGAGAGATACAGAAATTATCAGTCTGTTTTTACTAGCACAAGGCAGTGTAATAAATTTCACAATTTATTCTCAAACTGTCCTCATAGGCACTTGGTAGTAACCAGGCCTGTGGATTAAGATCATGAAGTTCTAAACAAAGTCTCCCAGGAGCTCCAATTTCACTTCTAAGTGAATTTCTTTCTCTTTATGTCCAGTCTTCTTTTCCTGCTGTTAGAAAAGACACAGAAAATGAATTTATATATTATCAAGCCTCAACATCTTCATCATTGAGGGATGAGAGCACACAGATCCATAGAACACACTTAATGTACAGATTCCCAACATGCAATGTTTTCTTTGTGCTGTAACATCACTACACAGCAACATTGCAAAGGAGTGAATCAATACCAGCTTCTGTTGATGTGAAGTCTTTTGAGACTATATTCAATGCCTTCATGCATTCCCTACATCCCAGCCTTTAATTTTTCTTTTCCTGTGCTAGAAACGTACAGAAGTTTCCTTTACCCCTTTTTTTCCAGGTCATTTGCAGACATTTTTCATAGAACAACAAAGCAAACTGTAAGAAGACAGTTAAGCTAAAAAACTTTAATGAGGAGAAAGGAATGTTTGATGTTGTACAGAAAACAACGCTAACATTTCATTTTGGGCACCAAATTTACCCCAAGATAGCTAGCAGGGGCATTATGTGCCTGCAAGGAGAAGATGGAGTGTCCAGAGGGCACAGAGAGGAGGGTATTCAAAGGCAGCGTCCCTGCAGGCTTTCCACAACCTCACAGCTAGTTAGCAGGACGTTTCCAGATGTAAAATTACTAGGATTTCCTCCACCTGCAGCCGGACTAAGTAGTTTGTTAACGCGAACTGCCTCTGCCACCCTGTGGGAACTTGAGGGAAGTGCGGGAGTGCCCTGGAACCAGCAACCAGCATCCTGCACTGAGCCTTACCTTTCCATCACAGGGATCGCCCAGTGCTGGATTCTCTGCCAGCCCGGCTGCCTGGAGGGAATCAACCCAATGACACATCATAAAAGAAGATTCATCTTTTCCGTTTCATTTCTCAATGGATTTGGGTTAAAAAAAGAGCAAAACTAACTTACACCAAACTCCCAAAACTCCTGAATTTGAGCATGCACAAACTTGATGGCAGTTCTAATCTGTTGCTGCATATTTGTCACAGAGATCCTCATCCTTCATAAGTCAGTGTTGACTGGTGGACAGCAAGGAGGATTGCTTTTCCAATAAAATACACATAACTTTAAATGGAGAAGGAAGAACTGTCAGCAGACACTGCTCAAATGAATCACTTAAAAGCTGTTTAGTTCCTGGGAAATATGTTTTGGAACAGGTAGTTGCAGGCAATCCCGGGACCATAAATATAGATTTTTAAACCATTTGAAGACTAGATAAATTAAGAGTTACAGAAATAAAATGCAGATGCTAAAAAGCAGAGATTATTTTGTATGGACTAGAATATTCAGGAAAAAAAAAAGGGGGAACAGACAGAATCTTGGCATTGCATATTCTGTGAACTGTTTCAGCCACCTCTATTCTAGGCATCATTGTAGACATGCAACTTACCTTAGTGAGGCTAACACATAATTTTAAAAGAGAGATTTTGCCATTAATACTATTAAAAAAAATTTAATCACCATGTGTTTGGCAAAGCTATCAGAAAGGTTTCTATATGTCACACATACTCCATAGCAGAGCTAGCTGGAAAAGAAGTGGGGATAGAGAGAAATATTACCATTGCTTATTCTGCTCCTCTCTCTCTTTCCTCCTCTAGCTCATTCAAAATGCAGAAGAGTTTTATTCCTTGCAACAAAACAAAGAAGACCTCAAGGCCTTCATAAAGACTAACGCAATTACCTGAAACATAGGAAAAACCAACAACCAGTTGTGTTAATTATTGCTCCTAGTTCTTTATATTCATGTGTATATGTATGCACATAAACAAAAAAGTTAATGTGTAAATTAATACATATTTATTTATACTTCTCCTTACACTCATGAGAAAGGGAAACTGTGTTCTAAGATATTCTTAGTTCCCTGTAGGAAGAACTGCCATTGTAATATCTGCTAATGGAACATTTGTCTATCTATCTGTACCTGGGAAGGCCAAGGGTTAAAGGCTGTTGATGGTACTACCTGATGCAGATGAAGTCTTCAATTCCCAACCTGGTCCTGCAGGAGAAAAGGGAGGGTGGAATGAGGGATATTGTTACTGTCCTGAAGCTTTCCAGCAACATCTGAGGGCAGATAATATGACCCAGTTGTATCCAGACCTAGGGCAAATAAGGTCCTGTGAATTTTAATCTGAACCACTGAAATAATAGGCCCATTCTCCTTGTATGAATTATGTGCATTTTACAGAAGTTGAGAGGTACACAAGTATCTCTACTTTGGGCTTATCATTATAACTTACTTAACTTGAATGACATTTAAATAATAGCCTTAACCTTCCTTTAAGTCTGACTTTTTGTGGAGTAGAACATCTTCATCTGGCTAACCTTTATGTCCTGACTTAGCTTCTTCTGTGTAGCATTTGAGGATATCTGATCATGTACATACAGACATAGAGACCATAATTAAAAATGAAATTGGAAAACTAACATTAAACTTTCCTCTTCTTTCTATGCTGTAGAGAAAGAAATTTAGCTGTGGGGGTTGATGACTGTAAGCACCTTGCAGAGAAAACTGAAGGACTGAGATCATGCACATTCTCCCATATGAACTTAGGTTTCCCAAGTCTGTCAGTGCCATGGGAAGTTGAGCCACACATCCTTCAGCAACTACAACATTATGAGTCCCTTGAGGCATAAGGAGCTCTGATGTCTGGCACACTGAATTAGCACTCAGAAAGACCCATCTTTTATTCCTTGGTCAGCCACAGATTGATGCTGATTTTGCATTAACTATTTTGTTTTAAGTCACATAGAGCCAAGACTCAGCCTGGACTTACATGGAGCTGAGTAAACCAAGTCAGGCTCAGTGCCATGCCTCAATATGCTAATGCAAAGCACTTAAAAGTGATTTGCCCATAGCGTGACAGGTATCTACCATCTCTTTTATCCTTTTTTTCTACAGCAGAGGGCAAAAAGGTCTTTTGGCCCTCTCCATGTGAAGGTTTGCTGCCGTGGCCCAAGCTTTCATTCCCTGCAAATTGTTGCTACTCCTTTGTCCCTGTGGAGACTGGGTCCGGTTCTGCCTGTGGTATTCAGCACTTAGGTCCCTCCCTGTCTCTTTTCTGTACCAATTCCAGCCCCCTCTTTGTCCTGCTGGCACTGTTGGGAGCTGAGAATACTCAGTGTCAGTTTATACTGCTAAAACAGCGGTGAGAGCCTGGCCCAGGGCAAGGAAAGACCCTAAAGAGCTCTCCCTTGCCTCCCTTTTCTGGCAAAGCTCCAGAGGCCATCTCTGCTTTAGACAGTCTTCCCCACAGCCCAGATACAGAACATGGGAGGATTCTTCATCTCTCCTGCATGGCCCTGCAATGTAGGAGGAGACAAGATATATCACATGTGATCTGTCAAATATGAAGTTTCTGGAAGAAATGAGGGTTGACACAAACACTGTTGGCCCAGGATGGCCTGAATGGACTCCAGCAGAAGTAGCAATTGCTAAATAAGAGCAGTAAAACAATATCTGCACATACAGAAGTAGATTTGGGAGTTCAGAGCCCTGTGTATTTTCTTTGTAAGATAATTCTAGTGAGAATGAAATAAAGTAGAAGAAGTTTAATGCTCAGGAATCTTACCACATTGCTTTTTTATTATTATTTAAACAACACATCTACTAAAATTCACATAATGAAAGTTAAACAAGCTCACTAACGACTTAATTTTTATTTGGTAATTCAAGGTCTTTCTAGAGATGTATGAGAAACACAAGAGAAAAGCTCTCTGCCTCCATTAATGTTTTATGACAGAGTTATAATTTTATCCCAGAACTGCCTTGTTTCAGCCTCTGAGAGTGGCATCATAACATCTTAGAGACTGCTTTGTAGAGCAATTTAATTACTATCTGATGGTTAGATCAACAGTGTGAAAGCACTGAGCTCTGTTATTCATGAACAAGACAGAAAAATGAAACCACTCACTAGAAATTATTCTTTAAATACTTCTGCAATACCAGTGGGAATTGTTTCCCTAGATTAAAATTCTCAGCAATGCTCACTATCTTTAAGATGGCTTTTTTGGTTGGTTGGTTGGTTGGTTGGTTGGTTGGTTGTTCAGTTTTTTTGACCAGTGACAATAGATGGTATTTTCAGAATTACTTTGGCAAGTAAGATTCTTATACCTTATTGATAGTAAGGTTTTGGAAGTGTTGGAAGCCTGGGGCCCTATCACTCATTTTTGAAATCTGAGCTGAAATCTAATTTTGTGACCACTTCTGGTGTTTGAATACAAAAGTATCTCTATTCATCTCAGTCATGGCATGTACTCTGCTAACAGCTTAATTCATTGGGCATTTTATTTAAATTGAAATGTGCATTTTAAGTCAGATGTTCAGAATTTTATTGCTGAAATAATTTATCTGAGGAGAAAAATCATATTGTAAATTTATGATACTACAGAAAATGCAGGCTTTTGGGAAAAAAAAACCAAACAAACCACACTTTGGTTTTATTGCACTGAATTACAGAAGAGCTAAATCAGTTTGCTCAAAAGTAGCATTGTAACATTTCTCATAAATAGTATAAAAAAAAATAAATTTAAACTTTAAGTCTCCTAGAGGGTAGACCAAACCACGTTTTGCATGTTCCTTTGAACAGGAACCTCTTTCCTTAATCCCACCCTGCTAAGAGTAATGAGCCTGGTGACAGGCAGAGAGAAGAAGGAATCCATTTGTTGTTTTACAGTTGGCATTTAGGAGCAAGTGAAATCTACTTGGCTGCTAATTCCGGTAATAATGTAATAGCTTGCCAGATTTCTCACATCTTAAAGACACACACTTATAAAATCCACTATGATGATGACAGAGTTCACTGGGTAGTTTTTCGAATAGCTAATTTTTTCTTATGTATTCCAGGGTACAAAACACTGGTGACTAAAATTGTTCAGAAGAATCTCAGTTCTACAATATATGAAGAACTTAAGAGCATTGGAAAGCTTTTCAAGGATAGAATACCAAGGAGCACTGAACTCAAAGGAAAAATATCAGATTTAAAAAAAAAAATCCAAAAGAACAACAAAACCAAAGGAAAAGTGGTTAGAAGCAGAAAAGAACCCCCTGTCGAATATTTCAATCCATTGCATATCAGAAAAGACTGAAAGTTAGTAGTCAGCATAATGTGCAGTGACTAACCAGAGGACAGAAAGATTGACTAATAAAGCAAGTTCTAAATAAGGAATGTTTTCTCTAAACCAGAAACCAAGCATCCAAAAGAGATTTCTGGGGTTTACAGGCCTTCTTAGCAACATTTCTTTCCATGAACTCCACAGCAGTACCAGTGATTTTGCAAATTGCATGGAAGCAAATGCTGAGCATACACATGTAAGGCACATGTGCTGACTCAGAATCACAGAATCACTAAGGCTGGCAAAGACTTCCAAGATTGTTGAGTCCAACCTTTGAGCAAGCACCACCATGTCAACTAAACCATAGCACTAAATGCCACATCCAATCTTGGCACTTCCAGGGATGGTGACTTCACTGCTTCCCTGGGCAATCCACTCCTGACCACACTTTCAGTGAAAAAATTCTTCTTGAAATCCAACATGAATCTCCCCTGTGGCAGCTTGAGGCCATTTCCTCTTGTCCTGCCACTTGTTGCCTGGGAGAAGGAACCATACCCCACCTGGCTACTCCCTCCTTTCATGTGGCTTTTAAAGAGCAATATGGTCTCCCCTGGACCTCCTTTTCTCAAGCATAAACACCCCAGCTCCCTCAGCTGCTCCTCATATGACTTAATCTCTAGACCCTTCCCCAGCTCTGCTGCCCTTCTCTGGAAGGAAACTCCAGCACATCAGCATCTTTCTTGAAGGGGCCCAAAAGTGAGAACCACACTCGAGCTATGTCCTCAGTGGTGCTGAGTGCAAGGGACGATCACAGCCCTGGTCCTGCTGGCCACACTATTTATGTGCTATGCATGGCTACCCCAGGAAGTGCTAGGAGTCCAACACCTACAATATCTGGGAAAGAGTGTGAATACACTGGAGAACGAGATAAAGTTCAAGCTCCTATATCTACTACTCCAAGAGTGGTCTCCCTACCCTGCTCATGCACCTCTATCACTGACTGCTGGGTTTGGGGTGGCTCTCACTACATCCCTTTTGCTTTGCTGCACAAAACAACAGTAAAAATACAACCTTCAATACGGCAACTTCCTCAAGGATGATGAAGGTACCTTGTCAAAGCTGCAAGTGAAACGAGAGGATTTTTCTTCACTTGAACATGTTACAGGGTAGTCTGGGTCTGCCCTCTTTTGAGGCAAAGAGAAGGGTGTAGGGCTTTAACTGAAGCAGGGACACAAGCATTAGATGAGAAAGGGGGGAAAGAAAGGACAAAAACTGGAGACAGAGATGGAAACAGTGGTGCTGAGAGGAAAAAGCAAACTTCGGAAAGAGAAGGGAAGCAGACAGAGATGAAGCTGGGCCAAGATACAACTGACACAATGCATACAATTGTCTAAGCAAGCTATATTTTAAATTGTCACAGGGCTGTAAAGCCTCTCTTCTTTCCCTTCTCCTGCTCACTACTTCAGTTTGAGCAACTTCAGTGTGAGAGAGGGGCAGAGCCTGCAGGCTACAGAGCAGGACCAGAACCACCTACATCAATATCCTTAAAAATGCAGGTGGACATTCAGATTGAAAGCAGGATACTAAGCAAGGTTTTCACTGGTGCCTAAGAATGACAAATGAGAGTCTCC
Organism: Pardalotus punctatus; assembly: GCA_013400915.1. Lineage (NCBI taxonomy): Eukaryota > Metazoa > Chordata > Aves > Passeriformes > Pardalotidae > Pardalotus > Pardalotus punctatus. The sequence goes on from VZTX01024193.1 coordinate 22,292, forward strand.
TAGAAATACTTTGCTTAATAATACCCTGTGATACAATTTTCATAAATCATTACACATTTTTACAAAAGAGTCAGCAGTCTTAAAGAACCCCACTGGTGTTTCATCACTGTTGAAAACCCACATCATACAAACAGTATTTTCCAATGTAGTGTAAAGGCACATATTAACCAGTAAGTGGTCCTGCAGAAATTGAATTGGCCCCTTAAAGACCTTTGCCAGTTTAACAAAAACCAGCATTTTTCTGGGAAATCTGTCCAAATTAAGAGAATCATGGACTTAACAGCATAGAAAAAAAGTGCAAACCTTTACCTGGAAACCAGTTTTAAAATGATTTAGTGTTTGTAGGCCTGTAAGAGATGGGGTAAGTTTTTTCCAGGCCCTGGGTGATCTGTCCCCTTGATCTTTCAGGTGTCCTCTATTAAGGACCTAGATTAAATTAGCTGTTAAAACACAGGGTTTGTTTCCCATGTCTATTCCTGTAAGTTGAATTTGTTCTTTGGCTGTTAAAGCACAAGTAACTAGGTTAGTAAAAAGAAGGTAGAGAAAGTACTAGAAGTTGTACCAATCACAGTAAAAAGATCAGGATTAAAGCACCTAAGGGGTGAAAACCACAACGTGCTGGAGTCATGTCCAAAAGGTGTAATTGAAACTGCACTGATGAAATAAATTAAAAAGAGCCAGGAAAGTTTACTTAAAGGGTATAGATATAACAGTGCTTAGGAGATGAAGTAGGTGATTCCAGGTCAAAACTCTGTTAATTTCTATAATTTGGTTCTACTCTTTTCTGCTTACAATTTTTTTAAACTTAAATTGTGCCTGCATGTTGCATGTCATGCTTGCACCACAACTTGCATGACATGCATGAAAAGTAACAGTCCATAAAGAAAAATGGCAACACTATTAATTTTAATATTTACAAAGAGACTTAAAGAAGCAGTCCAACAGCCATATAATTTTACAATAAAGAGAGCTGTACTCCAATATCCTTCTGCCCAATGTTATGGGAAATGACAATGCTTTACAACCCTTCAGTGGCGTAATATTGGAAATACACACACTACACTACAGGGCTGCTGTTACATTCTCCTCAGATGAGCATGCAGCAGCAAAGCATGGACTTGAGGAGAAATATTTGGATCCTCTGTCTTTCTTTCAAGAGAAAGAGAGGAAGTAAAGATTTTTCTGGCAGTTAACTTGGTGTTGCAGAAGATGTTTTAAGAGAGGTTAGAAATTGACATGGAGTACACCTGAAGATTGGGCTCTGAATGGCAGCAAAGCACTGACATCACAGTTATTCTGGAAAATAATTAGAAATCAAAGAAAGAAATTACAGCTATATATCAGTTGTATATGTTACTACTCTGGACATATAAATTTAGCAATGCTTACTGTGTTCCTGTTTCCCTTCCAGCAGCTGCTCCTGTCACCATAATGACTTTTGCCTGGTTGAAAAGAGAGAGGAACAGCACCCCCTCATCGCCCAAAATCTCCAATATTTTGCTGTCAGTCTTGAATCATCAAAGCCTGGTTTTGACGATACTGCTGAGAAGCTTTGGACTAGTTCTGAGTGAACATGAGCAGCCCTGTAAATTAATTGTCTTGAAATAGCTTTGTGGTTCCCATTCTTGAACAGGAGGAAGCCTGAGAAGACAAAAAGGAAATGGGCATCTGCTGTCTTTTTATGCCTGCTTTAGATTTTGACTCAGCTTAAGGGTCAGAATACCTCCCAGTCCTCTCCTGCTGCATTTTCCTCCAAGTGAACTACTGAAGTCTCAGATCTCAGGTCTCTCTAGGATTCGTGGAATAGGAGGAGGGTAGTTCTTCTTGGACTGAAATTTGCTGCAGGCTCTGTAGGAAGAATAAAGTTTTTTTCATATTTGCTGTGAGCAAATCAGTCACCAGCAAATCACCACAAAGCCTATTGACATCCATTTGAGACCAAAAACACAGCAAGAGAAAAATAATAAAAACCAATCGGAGATCTAGTCTTCTAGTCATAACTTAAAGCCACCTAAAGCACCAGTAAGCACAGACACAAATTCCAATACTCTTATTCTGATATTTTTCTTTCTTGGATATTCCTTTTGCACTTGATTAGCAATTTAAAAAAAACAAACATCATGTTTTTATTTCTTCAGCTTTTTGATCCTGAAACAGAACAGTGTATGCAGTTTTCTCAAGTGGGAGAAGCAGAGACCTGATTATCTGCCAATAACTGTCTGGCAATTACTGCACAGGTACCATATTTTTCACTAGTTAGCATAAGGTTACTTCGAAAATTTGTGCCCATAAGGTTTAGTTAATTGAAACATAGCAATTTTTGGAACTGTCTCATTCCTGACGTATCAGTCACAATGACATATTGGGGTCTGCCATCCAGCAGATTGTGAAGAAGAGACAGGAACAGAGCTGGAATGAAAGCTGCCTCCTGTTAAAAGGAAGAAAACATTCAGTGCTCCCATTCCTGTTGATGGTCCTTGAGTTGAAAGATATTAACTCCCACAGCTGTTACAGTTTTCTGAATTTCCCAGGAAATGATTAATCTCTTCTTCAATGATGTTGGGAAAATGAGAAGCTAATTGTCACCACTTGCTGCAGTAGTATCTTTTGACATGCACATTGACAACTTTTCTACTCCATTTTCCATTTTTTTGCAGCAAATTTGCAGCTGACAGGAAATGCCATAAAATACTCTGTCATTGTCCATTGTTTTTACATTTTTTGTTTAAACAAATATGGTGTGAAACCGAGATATACAAAAATTTCAGATATAGATGTAATTTCTCTAATGTGCTTCATCATTAGATTCCCTTTTGTCTATGTGTACATGAAATGCTCCAGGCTCAGAGAAAAGAGAGTAATTCAGTATAATCAAAATAATGTAGGTGTTCTACAAACCCTACAGACATTTAAGAATTAAAATAAGGAAATACTTAAGTAGGAGGCAGAAAAAACCCTTAAAAAATATCTAATTCAATCTTATTGCCTTGTACAGTGTATTAGACTCAATTTACTTCCAGTGTTGCAACTTAACAAAAATTATAAAATAGAACACTCATTTTTAGGTTGATTAGTCTGCCTATTGAAAAACTCTAAAATATCCTTCTATAGTATATTTTATAGCAATTACTCTAATAACTACCAAAGGATACACACACTGATCAGAACTGACCTAATCATCACTTTATATGTACAGTGGGTGAGAGTATTTTCATTTTTACATACCATTTCCAACTTTAAGTTTTGCACAACCCTATGCTCTGACTTGTGTGTAAGTTACAATATAAACAGAAATCCATGTCTTTGTTGGTGACCATGGTCCAGTCAGGAAAGCTCCCCGCCATTTCCAGCAACCTGGCCACTTCTCCTTTCTTTTCATTGCTTGATGTTGCTAAGTGCATATGCAACATAAGACCAGAGAAACCTCAAGGCAATGTCCAGTGTGTTTGCTCAGCCCTGGGAAAGATCAACTATACCTACATAATTATTGGAAAATATTAGTTAATCTGGTTGCAAAATCCTCAAATGGCAAATGATTATTCTTCGTCTTTATAAACTAACTGTTCTAGTATTCAGTTGTCCCTACCATCAGGAAGGTACTTTTAAATTTTGAACACATAAAACTTCTTGACTGTTTTAGTTGTGGTTTTTGTGGGTTTTTTTTTGTTGTTTCTTTTTTAATCCTATGCACTACCCACTATCCACTATGAATATGAAAGGAACATACTTCATTTTTGCAGAAGTTTTTTAGTTATTTCATGATCATAATCCAATTTTCTGTTCTCTAAAGAACCTGAATTATTTCAATGTTTTCTGCTAAAGTCATATATTCAGGATTTCTAGCTATTCTCAAAACTTCACTGGTTTCCCTCCAGGCCGCCCACACTTTTCTTGAAAGGAAACATCCAATGGGGGACATAAAACAACATGAAGCTCTGAGGCATTTCCAATGCTACCTAAAGAGAAAGGTAATCTCTCCTTTCTTGCCCCTTATTAGCTTTAAACTGGCATACTTTTGCTCAGCTACATGTCAGATAGAGCAGGGACCACCTACTGGAATAAAAAACATAATTTGAATTATTGTGGAGGGAAGTTTTAAATATTCTTATGCTGCAACACAGACATACAAGACAAGTTACAAGACTCAGCCAGCATTGCAGACATAAATTGCTTTGAGAGCAAAACACAGACTGAGTACATCACAGTACACAGTGGAACTGACATGTTCAAGTTCAGATGGAACATTTCCCATGAAGATGTGACACAGAGCAGCAGAAAGTAACCAAGAGCATTCTAAAACAATGAGACGGCCAAACACAGCTTCAAAATCTCAGCTTGACTGTAGGGAAGACAGCTGCAATTCAAGGTCTGTCAAGCTGTGACTTTCTATTCTACTCATTTTGCTGATGAAAGAGGGAATGCTGTTTTTATAGCACTCAGTTCCTGAGGCAAGACCAAAACCAAACCAGAAAGAAAATATCAGTCCCACAGAGAGGGTAGGATTCACACCAATTCACAAGAATTAAAGTTTGTTTGTTCAGATATCCTCTTAAAATAGTGAAAAGGAAGGATTCCTTCTTTTGTCATGGAAGAATCATAAATTTCAGGCTTTGTAAAGAAATTAAAAAAAAGAAAAAAATCATTTATAAGCTGAGTGCTGTGAAAACATCTATGTTTCTAGGGCATACCAATGATAACAGTTTATTTCCACCCTTAGAATGATTAATACCACGTTCAGTTAATATAAAGTAGAAATTCTCCTGTGTTTAGGTACCTCATTGTCACAAATATTAGCTAAGTCTTTCAATTTCTTCAAGGAGAAAGTAGTTTTCTGGCAGCTGGGTTGGAGAAAACTACTCTGAAAAACTCAGTTTTTTCACCTTGTGATTGGTAGGTAACCATTGTCAGTCCTTCTTCTGTCACCTGTGGTTTGATATTGGGAGCAATCTGCATACAAGATGAGAATCAGTGTGGTTAAGAGTCCTTCTGACCAAAGAAAAAGAAAAAAGAAAAAGACCAAAGCTGCTTTTTCCTCTCTTCTCTATACCTGGCTTTGCAATATAAGCTAGCATGCTGTTCTACCCAGATCAAAGCGTTTAAGAGGGATGTCTCCAACTGAAGAAAGAATTTCTCAGAAGAATAAGAACAACACATCATTTTTACTGCATAGTTTCAAGAATCCTGTGGCCTTTACTGAATCCAGAAAGAATTCTGGCTGAAGAAATGAGGGTGGGAAGGGAGTAAGTAAAACGAGGAAAGATAGTAAGCCCCTGGATTTGAAATCATTTGATAAAGTATTAATGCAAGTGTTTCATTCCAGGGATTATCTGGTGAGTATCTGATGTGAGTAAGACTTTCAGTGGTCATACTTTATTGCATACTTTATTACAGCTCTGCTACTAGTTGGATTACTGTTTATTTCCTTATCAGACAGGTCCAAACTTCAAGAAGTTTTCATAATGGCTAAATATCAAGGGAGACACTACAGACTCAGGGCTGCTCTCCTACCCAGCTGCAGTAAGAATCACCTGCTCTAGTACAATCCGTCTTTCCCTATTTCTCTGCCTGGTCTTGCACCCTCCTGCTGATCCCAGGGATGGAGAAGCTATCTCCTTCCTTCCACTCTTCTGACTCCACCAAAACACCACAAAAAGTGATCATAAATTGCCTTTAGTCCATCACTTGAAGTCCATTGCAGGGGGAAAAAACTCATTCAAGCTTCATTATGACCACTCTGGGCATAAGGACAGTTGGAGAGACTCAGCAAGGTTGGGTCATTCAGACTTCAACACAGGACTAAAGTCAGAGAGAAGTGTTGTGTTAAGGCATCACAATTTCATAGATGATGGTATAACATACATTCAGAATTGTGTTACTCTTGTGGTAATATCTCAAACTTCTCCACTATCACAAACACTTCCAACAATATTTTATTATTTTCTCTGGATGATACCTATGTGAGGTTTTGCTTCATTTGTCTTTAGCACAGCAGTGCTGGGTTAACAGTTGGACTTGATGATCTTAGAGGTGTTTTCCAAACTAAATAATTATATTATTTGTCCTGTTCTGTTTCTGACACTGTTGTTCTTTGTACATCAGTTGAATGTTGATGCTTGAATCCTGGTTACCCTCAACCAAACAAAATAATTCAGACTATTGAGATTTATTTCTCCAGGTTCACTGAATAATGTTAGAAAAATTACCTGAAGTTATTTATCCCATTCTGGTCCCCTCAGTGAGATGTTCCAGAAGCACATATGGGTGAGTTCCGCCTTCAAAAACAAAATAAGTTTATTTCTCTGCTTAGGAAAAACCAAATCACAACAGAAATTCCTAATCTTTGGTCTGAGGACTTGACATATATTTTGCAGTACCCACATGATTTTTACTCCAAGTCAGTCACATTTTTCAGGTACTCTCCCCTTTTTCTAGAGAACTATTGTTCTCACCAAGGATGATAATTACTGCAAGTCAATGTTACTTGTTACTCTCCTCATTGTGCTTGCTTTTACAGAAATCCACATGTATTGAGAACTTTTCCCTGGAACATGTTGAGTCCTCTGGTTTCTTATTCTCACTTCTGTGCCTGGAAAGATCACAGAGCTACATCCAGCTCTGGGGTCATGAGCACAGGAAGGATATCAGCCTGTTGGAGTGAGTCCAGAGGAGGCCACAAGATGATTTGGGGGAAGGAGCTCCTCTCTTGTGAGGAAAGCCTGAGAGAATTTGGTTTGTTCAGCCTGAAAAGAAAAGGCTTCTGGGTGTCCTAATTGCAACCTTCCAGTACCTGAAGGGAGCCTACAAGAAAGATGGAGGCTTTTACAACAGCAGGACAAGGAGTGATGGCTTTAAACTGAGAGTAGGTTTAGATGAGATATTAGGAGGAAATTTTTAATTGTGGGAGTGGTGAGGCACTGGAATAGGTTGCCCAGAGAAGTTGTGGATGCCTCCCTGAAGGCATTCAAGGCTGGGTTGGATGGAGCTCTGAGAAAACTGGTCTAGCGAAAGGTATCCTGGCCATGGCAGGGATGTTGGAACTGGATGATCTTTAAAACAAACCCTTCAAACCCAAACATTCTATGATTTTATGATTCGATAGTTCTATGATGATTCTATGATGATTCTGTGATGATTCTATGATTCTATTTCCTGTAACAATCCAGTTTAAAGTTTACTTTTACCTTTTTTTCCAAACATTTAACAGTCTGAAAACGGGAAAGAAATATGTAAGATTTCTGGAATAAACCTGTATTTTCAGAGTTCTTTCCTAACTTTTTTTCCACATCAACCAAGGACAAAGGAAGCAACATATTGGCCACACTGAATTGTCTTGTCGTCTATGATGAAAGCTGTATCATACTATTTATTTGGCTGAAACAGATAGCCTGTGTGCATCTGGTTACAATATTGCAGAAGATCCTAGTGGAATGATATGATGGTCACTTTGTAATGACACGTGTAAATAATTCTTCAGGAAAATTCGGGTTTTTCTTTCTAACTGGAGTTTAAAGGCAAATAAAAAGGACTAAAAATCTATCCTTGCTCAGAGCCACACCTCCATTAAGTGAAGAGAAATAAAACTTAATGAAGTAGTAAGAGGATCTTTCCAGCTTAAATCCATGAAAATTAATAGCCTGTCAAACACGTGAGGAAGCACCACGTTATGTTAAACGTAATCATTCTCCCAACTGTGTTTTTTAGACATATAATTTTATGTCCTAGACAATGTTTGCTGTTGCTCCTGTGGCTTAGAATTACAGTACAGATATTGGTAAATCCAACCATCAAATAACCAACACTGTTAACTTCTCATAATAGTATTGAATAGTTGAGTTGAGTGTCTTTGCCATAAAATATCAAGGTTAAAGTCTATAAACCCCTACAGATAATTAGTGCACTCAGTGCAACATTATCCTGCGGATTGTCTGCATGAGAAACTTAGTGGGCACTTAGCTAGGCTATAAAATACTGCTACATTCCCTGCATCAGCTCCAAGCATCTCTGTGAGAGGTCAATTGCTGCATTTTGAAAGCTATCCCATGCTGAGTATTTGAAGAACTATTGGCATAAGGAAATAGAAGTAACCAATGTGTTACAAATTTATATCTTTCCCTGCTGAATGCTGGTTTCTCTTGCAAATAAAACTCACTGAACTCATACACTGTACTAAGGTAAATATCAGTACAAATTATTAACTTTTACTATTCTGTATTCTGTTTGCCAGGCATTATTTTGGCAAGCAAGCTTTGCTCTTGAAAGAGAGTCAGCTTCCACAAGCATTTGAAAGAAAAGCCAAGAGAAGTGAGAAGCTTGCTCTTCTGATTCATACAAAGAGGCAGTAACAACTAATCCTGGCATCTGATAAACACCTCTCAAATATTTTGATTCAGTGTACTTCCAAATATTTGCAACAGCTTAGAAAACGAAGCCTGTGTTTATTGGAAAAACTAGAAATCAAATACTGTACCATGCAGACCTGATAATAATCCTGTGCTTCAATTTTAAATTTTTATAATTCATAAACAAAGATAAGCTTGTTTTACACAACTTTGCAAGATCCTTGAGCCCTGTCCTAGATTTCAGTCAACTCCTCCCAAAAGGAGTAATCCATGGAAGAAATTTATGCTATGCTTCTCAGCATTGAACTGTTTTCATATGCAACAAGCAACATTTCCTTTAAATGATTTCCTAAGTCTATTTATAGGATCCATCTAGAAGTTTCCATGGAGGGCTAGTGGTTTAGAGCTGCTATAAACTTTTAAATTTGAAAAATTCAGACTCTTCAGTAAACACAATACTAAAATTGGCTAAAAATACAAGCCATAATTATTCATACCACTTCACAACCACAGCAGTGTCCCCAAAAGGAAATTGACAACTTCCCCCCTACATCCACATATTTGTACCAGAGCTAAGAGTTTTGTTCAGGATGCATAACCAGCCTTACTCTGTTGAAAGCCAACTGTCCTGACATAGGGTAAACTGAATGACAGCTTCAAAGATATACAGTAATTCAGGGACTCAAAAGTTGCACAGGTAGTGTGTTTAATTTTTGTAATTGGCTTAGCTAATGCATAAAAAACCATCTTAGAATTGGATGTGTTATATTACTCATGAGTACATGCAGGACTTAGGTCTATAAATTATAATGAAGAACATTCCTCTTTATATCCCATCTCTTCTTATTCCATTTAAGGGTGAACTGGAAAAGAAAGAAAAAAAAAGAAACAAAAACCCACCACTGACAAAATTATAATGGCATTTTTTCTACAGAACTGCTTCTATTTGTGTATGAAATAACCTTATATGTTTATCACACAAATTAGCCAAGTATTGTTGTCAATCAGAAAACTTCCTTTACTTTTAATCAGAAGCTATCCAAAGACACCACAGGGTCTTAAGTGCTTTTGAAAATGTAGATACCATGCCCACTGTAATGATAATGATGCTGAATAACATCTTTCTGAGCTTTCTTCCCCCAAACACATAGTTTGAGCAACGTGAAGAGCAACTGAACAATAACAATAACAAAAGCCCCCATTTCAGATCAACATGAAATGAAATATTTATGCATTGAGTACCACAATAATTTTAAGTTACCTTTTAAAAATAGTTTATCTGTGGGCCAACACAAATTCAATATGTTTCATTAAAAAAAATATCAAGGTGAAGCATTTACAAATTTCCTCTATTTGGAGAAAACTGGCTGAAGAAAACAGGCCAGAATTTGACAAAAATTAGTAGTCAGTTCTCATTCTCTTAAAAAATAGAGTTTTCAGTTATTTTGTAACTTCCAGGGAGGGGGAATATATCCTGCTCTGTCACTTACAATCAATATCAATGACAACTTCATGTGAGTTAATGCTGCCAGATTTAAGATAGCATTGTCTGATGCAACTCCATATTAACATTAAAAATGAGAACGAAAACAACATCATGTCAATTTTCAGTATTTCAGCTTCCAAATCAGATGAAATAGTTTCCCCAGTGTCAAATATCAAGAAGAAAAAGAAACAAGGAGAATAATGCCATTTATTCTTCTGAGTAGTCTTTAAATATACAGGAAATCTCGTATCATGTTCTACTTCTAAGTCGATTGATAGTACTATATGTTCTTCATTATTTACCATGCTATCAAGTTCATACCCTCTGAAAATTTTACCAGCTATGGTAAAATCCATGTAATCACCAAAACTGTTGATAAAAGTAAAACCCAACACTAAAGAAGAACCGATTTCTAAGTTCATCTTCTTCAGCCCCTTTTTGTCCAAAAAATACCTAAACCTGTAGTCTGGGAATGTGCCAAGTTTCTGACTTGCTTGTGATGATTGACAGTATAGACACAGACACTGAATTAACAGATTCAACCATTGATGCAGCAGGGAGCAAAAGCACCATGTCCTAGAGGCAAAAACACAATGATATTGTGGAATATATCCATGAGAGTCAATATGTCTATGGCTATTTCCTCAAGCATAACAGCCACTCTTTACTTAAGCTGAACACAGCAAGGCTAATGCCGTGGGTGAGGAGG
>VZTX01024201.1:0-213940 GCA_013400915.1 Pardalotus punctatus
CTGTGATTCTGTGGCTCTGTGAAATTGTGTCCAAGTCTGAATACTGCTGGCAGCTGAGAGGGGAGGTAAGAAGCTGCAGGGGAAGGCAGATGTTGCTGGGCAAGCTGCACCTTCACACCGTGGTGAATTACGCATAGCTGCAGGAATTTCTCTGACTTCCCCTGTATCCTCTTGTAATACTTATTGTTTAATGTGAACCCCCCTCACTGTGTCTTTATCCTAATTGTTGAATTTAGGGAAGCATTTTTGGGTGGCAGACTGGGTGATCTTCAAAGGTTTCTTCCAAACCAAACCGTTATGTGATTCTGTGGAGCAGACTGATACCTTGTCTGTTTGTACCTTTCTAGACAAGAGGTCTCTCTCTGCTACCACAGTTGTCTTTTGTTCTCTCACAGTCCAGCTGTGTCTCTGCAATCTGTGGGACCCCCAAAATGGGATTTTATGATGTTGGCTCAAGCCTGTCACAGGCAATAAGTTGTTCATTTTGCAGTTTAGACAGCGTGCATTGATGTGCTGTACAGTTGAACGCCGTTGTTGTGTATTCCACAACTTGAGTTAAAATTGACTCAATTGCAGCTTAATAGGTGTTGAGCAGACTGTATAAATGCAAGTCATTACTGCCTGGATGTTGTGGAGCATTATGGTAAGCAAAGACAAGTGTCAAATAAACCCTTTTATCCCAAGACAGAATAATTCCCTCCTTTAATCTGAAAACAAATGCAATTTGTGAAAAGTCAGACATGAAAGAGACACGTGCTTTGATAGGCTTTATAAGCCGATATTGGGGTAAATGTGATATCCAGAGAGACATGTCATGCCTGTGGGTTAGAACAAATTCTGTAAATAATTAGTGGGGTAAAGCTCTGACAAATAAATGGTAGGTGCTTAATCTGAGCTCAGCCTTTGCCTTTGTGGATTGTCATTAGACTATCAGTGCCATATCAATGGTAGTTTTATGTTTTTGATTTAATATTGCATCACTTTTATCCCCAATCCGGTGATATGATAAACATAGCTTGTGTCTGGCAAAAGAAACAGCATTCTCAGAGTTTAGTTTACCCTTCCTGACATTAAATACATTCCAGGCACACTTTTCATTTATATTGCAGCATCTGGCTTTGAGTGGATGCATTTGTAATAGGAATTTTAAGGGATACATGCTTATTTTGACATCTAGTGTTAAATGCCTTCAATATGTACCACAGCAATAAATTCCAGCTTGCATATGCTACTGGCTTTGACTTTGAGATTGCAAGAAATGTTCCAGTAGAGGCTGAAAGCTCACACACGAACAGCTTTTTTTTCAGATATCTCGTAGGTATTGCATAGCCTTCCTCTTCATAGGAAATATAGAGGTAGATGCTATCACTAATAGTGCTAAAAAGCCTCACTCTGTGTCTCTCTGTGGACTAAATTCAAGTCCCATTATGATCAATTAAAAGGTTCTTTGTGCCTGCAAGGAAAGCAGAGCGGGCCTTACATCTTTGAACTGCACTGGCTGCAAATGTCTTCAGCACACAAAACATCTTAGCCATCAGTTTGGAAAAAAACCAAACTGACAGCATATGTGATTGTTTTCATGTGCACAAAAATTCTGCCTCAAAAATAACTCATGGAGGTGCACTTAGCTGCAAATGCATAATTGCAAAAACATAATTGAGAAAATGTTGAGGTGTTTTAAAAAAGTTTGGGTTTTTTCAGTAAGTTCAGAACACACACAGTATTAATAATAGTGAATCTGCCATGTAGAAATGCATAGCTGCTGTGTCATAGGTCTTTTGTAGCATTAGGACTGTTATGAGCACAAAAAACCCCTGTGTGTTTTTGTATTCTGTTTTTCCTGTCCGAGCAAGGTTCTGCCATCTTGTGTTATTCATCATATGTGATGATAATGTCTAATTAATGCCTTTTTTTGTGTACTTAGAAAATACCACAGGAAATTGTATCAGTGTGTCTGTATCAGTGGCTAATATCAGTTTGACAGTCCACATCAAGGGTCTGCTTCCACAGAAAGCTGATTGCAGTTCATTTTGGGAGTTTTAACTGTAGTTAACTGTAGTGGAGATGCTACATCTATCTCTCTATCTCTCTATCTCTATCTCTTTATCTCTATCTCTAGGTGCCTGCAGTGGTACAAGCCCAGAATGAGGGATGCCTGGGAGCAGAGCTGGAACGGTGACTGAGAGTGTGACCATCAGGGGTGGAAAGATTTCTGTGAAATTAATTCTCCATAGATTTACAGCCACCCTGACTTTTATTAACTCATGGCTTGGCTCCTGCCTGATGATTTACCTTGCTGTGTCACTGGGCCTGATGTAATTCTCTGTCTTCAGCTCAAGTCTGGAGTGACTGAGATGCTCCAAACCCAGGGAAGGTGGCGCCTGGGCTGGCACTTAAGTGCTCCCTGTCCTGTCCCTTGTGATTCCCAGCCTTGTTGAGTGGATGGTTTCTGCCAAAACCAGCAGGTTTTCTTTCTCCTTTCGTGCTTGTAGAGTCCATGGCTCTGCTGTAGCAGTGGAATATGTGGACAACTGTTTTATCTTATACATGACCCATGCAGGATATTCAAATACAGGAAACAATCGCATCATTTATTTTTCATGCGGCAATTTCCTTTTAAATTGTATAGAAATGCAGTGGACAGCCTTGTAATTTGTTTATAAAAATAGATTTCCTTCATACATCTAGTTTTATTGTTGTCATTAGGAGAGAGAAAAATAAGTGTATATCCAGATAGATTCAACTGCAAGTAATCCATGGACAACAAAGGCAGATTTTAAACAGCTCTAGAGTTGCAAGCCATATTAATGCTTTCTAATATGTATACATTTAGTTGTTCACTTTTCTGCTGACATATTTTCCCAGGGGAAATAAACACATTTTCCCAGTTTGCCCATAGCACTCACTCCCTGCCTTTAATTTCATAACAGTGTAGCAAAAAGCCACATAAGGACTTGCCTGATAAACAAAGATGTTTCTTTCCTTATCTAGCTATTATGAGACAGTCATCAAAATTAAGTTAGGAATGAAAGGAAATAAAATCAATGATAATGAAATATTCTGATACATGGTTAGCATTTTACTAAATGGCAGTGGTGTTAGGTTGTATCAAAATGCTAATTTGTTCTGAAATTACAATACCAAAAAGTCCCCTTCTATTAAAATGTTATTCCATCTTTGCTTCTCTGTGGAAGAGGTGACAACTCTATAAGGTGTTATAGATGGCCGTTTACATTTAAAATCTGTGGGGTCTTCTGGCTCAAACACTGTCCTGAAGCCCAGGAGCCTGGCTGATATTCCTGTCTCAGTTCCCAGCTTTAGGGGGATCTGACACACATTGCTTCCTCTGAGCTTTTATGTGCAATTTAGATACAAAGAGGGAAGTGGGAAGTGGTGTTTTTTAAAGCCCAGTAAACTCCCAATGAATCAGAGGTGGTGTCATCAATACATTTGATAATGGCAAAATGTTTTGTGATAATCTCTCAGTTTAATGATACCGGTCTTTGAACACTCTAGAAGTCTATGTAGGTATTTTTTTTAGTCAATACGTGAGTGAGTAAGAAAACAACAAAGACTCCTCTCCAGTCAACTGAGAGGTGCAAGCAATTTTAATAGCTTATTATCAAGCAGATCTACTTAAAACATACATTTGTGCCAAGTATTACTGGGGACAACAAGAAAATAATGCTCTGGAGTCATTATTACTCACTTTGCTGTTGTATTATTGTGGTGGTTTTACTTGGCCCAGTTTTTGCTAGTGGGTAGGGAGGGGCACAAAGATGGCTCCTGTGTGTCCTGTGCGAAGGTTCTGGACGTTTTTCACCTTGTCCAGCAGAGCCACTCTCTGTTGGCTCTGAAAATGATGGACATGCTGCTGGCCAAACNTGAGACATAATTTTAGAATTATTTTTTAAAAGAGGATGAAGACAGCTGATTCTTCCTCATAGGATGCATATTATAAATCAGTGGTCTGTAGCTGTAGCCCCTTAGGGTTTAGGGCTGGAGTGTATTGGCTGCTAGGGAGGAAAGTGAACTTTGCTGTCAGATATCAGTTGTCCAGTCTCTTGAAAGCCTTGGGGTTTATGAGCCAGGACTCCAGTGTTTGTGGTCATGGCAAAAGCAGTAGGATAATCAAATGGCAAATAAAATGCTTAGGCTGGAACACAATCTAAAGGACAATAATTGCAAAATGAAAGGCTCTACAGAACCCAGAGCAAGAAGAAAGCTAAAGATGTTGAGACTTATTACAGAGTCATGCTTATTACAGATTCAGCTTTAAATGATCTGTGAATTCTGTTTATGAATCTGGAACTGTACTTAATCTGAGATATAAAGAAAACAAACAAACCACAATAGTAGGTTATCTATAGCAGTTGGAGAGGAAATGAAATTAAATTGCGATTGAGGAGCTTCCTCTATTTTCATTTCTGTTGCAGTTTCTCATTCTAAGGACTCTTAGAATGAGAAGTTTAATAATGGTGCCCCCTTGGTTGGGTTTTTTTTTGTGCCTCTGAAATAAAATGTAAGGCAAATGCAGTAGGTAGCTGTCTGCACATTTATTTTTACCTTGCGGTGTAGTTACCTTTTAATGAGAACTATAGAAGCTGATTAATTGTGGCTCCTACATCTATAATTTAGGCAGGACACATTTGCAAACAGACTGCCCATCAAGCTGAACTCATCAGGAAATCCTTCTGTTTACTGTAACAGAAGAGGACATTTAAGAATTTCTCCCAGCACTGAGATTGTAACACAGAGCCAAGGCTGTGTTGGAAGTGCTGAGAATTTACAACATCCCTGAAAAAGCAGTGGGCTGATGCTGCACACCCTGTATTCGCCATGAAGGGAGTGTTTCTTGTGGCCAGAGTTAGCAGGATTGAGCAATGCAGTTTTGCCTAATACACTATATTAGAGGCTGATTTGATAATTTGGTATTTGTCTCAATAGGCATTTTTCTTTTTGTATGACTTGGTATGATTTATAATGTTTTCCATGTTATGAATTATAATTCTGTCTGAAGTGGAAGCTTGACACATGAAATCTCTGAATTAAGGTCTTGTTAGCAGTCTAACGTGCCCTCTGTGGCAATCGTGTTGTAGCATGCATGAAAAGAGCCAGCTGTTGTAATCTTATGAGCAAATACTGTATTTCGATTCTGTTTTCATCTAAGTTGGAGGGTAAGAATAGTTTCTTAAGAGAAAAGATTGGCTTTAAACACATAGTGCCAATTCTGGAGGTTTTACACTGCCAAAAATACATGAGGACATGCAAGAAAATTATTAATTTGCCCTAAATGGCTTCTATTCAACCATTTATTTAATAGGATTATTTTGTGCTGCAGAAATTGTAACCCATTGTTCAGTTTTTCTTTTGGGTTTTGTTTAATAACTGCGTGGGGTTGCATTAATACCACAAACAAACATGACGTCCTTCCTCTGGAAGGGAGGTATGGTGCCAAATTTTCAACCAGAGCAAGGAGGTCCTTGCTGCACAAGAAGGTGACTCTTTATTCCAGCAGCCTGGCAGAAAGTGTTTAGCACATTGCAAGTTGGGTTTTGATCTGCTTTATGGCTTATTATCCATAATATAATGTTGAACTCCCTGAGAACAAAAGGTGTTTACCCTAAAATGGCTTATTTGGATTTGACAAAAGAAAGCAAAAATATGAAAACAGTTACTGTGTAATGATGATTATTTGACTCATGGCATATGCTTTTTGGTTCAGCGGTTTTCTTGTATTGATTTTTCAGCTTGAACATTAATGAATTCCATTTTCAAGCAACATGCACCCTTTGGGATGTTCAGGCTTTCTGAATATCATTGAATTAAGGCTGTGGGATGCTCACATGATGTGTTTTTCCCTTGGCTGCTGATGGGGGTTCCAGCTGAGTTTTTGTTCTGCTATACTGTTTCTGCTTCATGGTTGTTGTCTCTTTTGATTTTTTTTGGCACATAATCTGACGGCTTGATAATTTTAATTAAAACATTTGATAAATATTCATACTAATTTGTATATAATTTGCAAAATTTTCGCTAGAGATCAGCTACTGCATTGGGTATTCTCACATGTAGGTTGAAGAGGCATGTTTTTCTATGGATTTGCAACCATAGCTTTCTGTGGTTTGGGTATTTTTTTTCATCTGTGCAATATTCTTTACAACTTTCAGTTCTTTTGAGTCATTCACAATCTCTTATATTAGCTCTCAACAACTTCACCAGAAAACCACCAGGAACTGGTTTCCTTACAGAAGTATATTTAGTGGTATTTAACTCTGAACTTGCATCCTATTTTGAACACTTGAGGGTGTCCCCTCAGCCTCCTCCCAGATGATGATGACTAAATTTATATCTTGTGCTTCCCCAAGACAATGATACAGCATTAAATTACATTTAAGAGGAACATATCCTTATCTGGGTATTGAATCCCATATTCAGCGGTATCTTAACTGGAGAGGGGCTACTCTGGTACTTCATGTACTTCTTATCACTCATTGGCGTCCCTCATTTAGGTAGTTTGAGATGCCAATTTCTTGTGGTAGTGTCCCTATGTTTCAAAACAGCAGTGGTTATGGAAATGTGATGCTGACACACTGTTTACAGTGACAAAATTAAAAAGTGAGAACTCCAAGTTTTATCTTGTCTGTGGCAGATAAATTTACAGAAACAAAACAGTCTCTGAAGAATAATATGATCAGGAATATGACCCATGTGTAATTATATATGC
This sequence comes from Pardalotus punctatus, assembly GCA_013400915.1. Taxonomy (NCBI): domain Eukaryota; kingdom Metazoa; phylum Chordata; class Aves; order Passeriformes; family Pardalotidae; genus Pardalotus; species Pardalotus punctatus. Next base: position 6,725 of record VZTX01024201.1, read on the forward strand.
ACTCTGTATGAATGCAAAGGTACTTAAGTGCTCCACAGAATATTGTTTGCCAGAACTGATGTGCAAGTCAGCTGTTTGCTCAGCTGTGAGGGACAGGAGAGATGACTCTGATCTTCTGAGAATTGCGTCCCAGTGGATGACAAAGCAGCAGGTCAAATCTGTGCGCCACTCAAAGAATTCCCTGTGCAGAAAGAGAAGACCCTGCAGTGAAATTCTGGAGTAGTTGTTGGCTTGGGACACTGAGCATGGAGACTGCATTGATTTGTCCATCTGATAATGGTCATGGAGATTGCACCTACAAATGCTCCAAAGAAGGCTGTAGCCAGCTGGGGGTCAGTCTCTTCTCCCAGGCAACAGTGACAGGATGAGAGGACACATCTTAAGATGCACCAGGGGAGGTTTAGGCTGGACATTAGGAAAAAATTCTTCCCAGGAAGGATGATTGGGCACTGGAATGGGCTGTCCAGGGAGGTGGTGGAGTCACTGTGCCTGGAGATGGCAAGGAAAGGAAAGACAGGAGGTGGCACTCAGTGCCACGATCTGGTTGTCAATATGGTGTTGGGTTGTAGGTTGGACTTCATCTCAGAGGTCTTTTCCAGCTAATTGATCCTGTGATTCTGCATGTCCTTATGATTGGCATCAATAGCACAGATTAACGAAACTTTAAGTTAAGCCATGGCACTGCCAGTTTATTCTTTACTGTGCTAACTTTCTTTGTCATAAAATAACCTTGTCCTTCCCCCGCTTAGTCTTCAGGCACAGAGGCAAAGTTCAAGATTCCCTATCCTCCCTGTCTCCCTGCTCACCCTCTGCCTGCAGCAGTGCCACAAGGCCCAGGGAGCCTCCCAATGTCCCTTAAAAGCTGAAATTTCAACTCTTCAAAAAACTTTCTCATAATTCTGCTACTGTAGTGCCAAGGCCAAGGAATACCTTCCTCCAGGGCTGCTGTGTGTGCGTGCACGACTGTCAGTACCCCTGCCTCCAGTACTACTTATATTCTAAAGCCATGAATTGGCAAAGATCAAGTTTATTATCAAGTTTATTGCCAGGCCATACTTGCCATGAAGTACATATTTTTCTGTTTCCTGCTTGAAATATCTCAGGGCTGCTTTTGCAAGTGATCGCACTTTTTGCTATTATCACCCACAACTAAGTCATCAGATCATCAGCTTTTTTATTTATTTTTAAACTTTTTTCTTTTCTGGCATTTATGATGAATAATGACAAGCAAATTGTCCCCATTATTAGTCTCCTTGTCTCTTTGGCAACACTTAGAAATATATTCCAGGACATGCTCTTTCAGCAGCAAATGCTTGTTTATTTTTCTGAATGTCACTTGATCAGCTTTTCAGCTGGAAAACTGAGCTCATCTATCATTTGTGAATTGCAAGGTATTGAGCTATATCCAGGGCCTAATTTGCAGAACCAAACCCCTCTACTAAGCAGCCAGCTAGGCCCAGGGGTGCCAGTACCCTTCTGTAAAGTGGGCTTGAATAGCCCCGCAGGTCAGTCTGAGAGCTCATTTAACCGACTGCTGTTTGAACTCCTTAATTTCCAAATTGGTTTGGCACCTTTGGGAAAGGCACCCCAGTCAGTCACAGCTGAGAAATAGGCAGGTACACTGGGAATGCACATAGCCAGCATTTTTTGCTCCAAGTGAATACATGGAGCCATCTGCCATTGAGTTAAATAAAAGCATCACAACATCATGTCAATAATGCTGTGTAATATCTACAATTAATCTGAGTCTTCTTTTGTTGTTGCAATAAATCCTGTATTAAAACTATCTCAGTTCTTTAATGTGAGCCCTTATGATGTTAATTGACAGCTGCCAAGGTATAAGTAGTTTATTCAGTTCAAATTTAATTACTGGATAGAATCACCTGAATTTGATAAGCCTATCCAAAAGGAATTTTTTAAGGAATAACTTTTTCTTCTGGCTGTGCCATTTTTTTCTGGGAAGAACATCATCTGCTGTGCAAGCATGTGACTCTCAGAGGCAATTTATAATTAATATAGTTTCTTAATGGCACATTTCCCTTGACCATAGCACTCCATGCTGCCCAAACATCCTCTTACACTCCAATGCCCTGCTGAAAGGCCAGTGGCATTTGTCAAACAGGAGAGAGTAAAAATATTTCCAACAAATATTTCATCCAGCATCCCTACAGCAGGCCAGTAAGAGCATCACACCACCCCAAATCTCATATTTTGTTTCTGTGTGAATTGGTAATACATGGTCTACTGCCACTGTCCAAAAAAGTGTGTCTGCTCAGCAGCTATACCTTTAATTGTATGAATTCTGAAAATTGCTTTAAACTGTAGACAGCCCACTTGGGCTGCCAAGGGATTGGTAAATAATACTCATAACCTGCTGTTGCTGTGCAAATTGTGTGTCCTGGCATAAAGGTCATTTTTCTGGGAAGAAACCAGAGTTTGGGGTGACATCCCTTTCAAAGACAAGAGGACCCAAATGAATTGAAAAATGAGTGAAAACTCTTTGTTAGAACTTGAGCACAGTTGTTGTTTTGTTTATAAAATAATCATGTTTCAATTTTCTCACCTCTCCTGTGCTTTGCTCTGTTGTAATTAAAAGGCTATTGAAAGAGCTTCATAAAGGTTTTTTTTCCTCGTAAATTATTTATAGCTTTTAGATTATATGAGGCTATCTGCAAATTAAGCTGGGTTTAGTGGCCATTTTTTGTCTCATACACACACACAAGCTATCAAAAAGAAAAGATGGAGAACAAAGATTAAAATTCCCAGGAAAATGAAAAATTTCATGTTAAAAATAAAGTATTTTTTTCATTATGGGCATTTGAGAAAAAAGAATTTGCATTGACCTTAAATAAATTACAAAGAAAATCAGTATAAACTGTTCCATTTGGGTCAAAATACTCCAAGGAGTGAGAGAGGTAGAAATACTAGCATGGAAAAATATTCCCATTTCCAGTTGACCAGAAGCTGTGACTTGATTCGCTAACTGTAATTTAATTTACTAAATAAAGTGTAGTGTTTCAATAATTTCAAGATCAAAAGTACTAGAAATGCTACTAGGAAAAAAAAATCTGGATGGTATTAATCTGCTCTCTTGGGGATGATATTTAAGATGTAAACCTGGAATAAAACACACTGTGGCATCTGTGGACACATAAACCGATGGCCCATTGAAAAGTGAGGTTTGGAAACTATAATTTGAGCTATGATTTGTTTGGGGGGTGGTTTACTACTCTTGGGATGGGGCTAAATCACCTTTAGTTTTGTTTTACATGTTCACAGCATGGAACAAAGTGAATTTCAGCTGCTAGTGTGATATACGCACAAGGATGTAGCTAAATCTGTTTCAGGGTCGGTTCTGGTTTTATAGCTCTTTAAAACAGACCACATTATCTTGCTAGGACTTCATTCTTCATGTATGGTTGGGTTAATTGGCTTAAAGTCAAAAGGCAATTCAATGCTCACCTCTGCAGCAGAGCAGAATGGCCAAAGTACTTCTGGGATTTCCATATATATTCTTAAGGCATTTAAGTGCTTCAGCTTTCTCATTTTTACATTAGACGTAGGGGGAAACAAGATTGTGCATCAGCCAGAAATGGTAGTTTTCTTATATTTCTCAGTTCATTGAAATAAATATGTAATAAAAAATCCATCACAATCAGCACTTTGCATTTATGCTTTCAAGCTAAGGGACTAACTAAAATGCAAACATACTTTTGCCTATTCTATAAACTAAAATAATGGTCTTGGTATAATTTTACTTGTCAATAATGTAATAGACAACAAAAGTGTTTACTGTGTTTTATTACCCTAAAGCTGTTGTCACTACTTTTCACACCATGTACTACTCTAACCCTTGTCAGAGTTTGCAAAGAGCTCATTTTCTTCTGTTAGATTCTAAGCTTTCCTGTAGTATTGTGAAACCAGTTTAACATCTGACCTTTCAGCCAGCAGACTGGAGAGCAGCCCTGCTGAGTTTGTGGAGAGGGCTTGATTGCTCTGCTGGATAGTGCAGTATTTTGGATATGCAGATGTTAGTGACTGAAGTGTATTATCCATCTTGAACACCACTTGAATTTGTGCTGAAGCTTTCAAGTCCTATTCTTTGAATGGGTCCCATAGTAATTGAATTCTCGAATTGTGCACAAAAAGAAGTCATTCCTAATGTGCAGAGCTGAGAACTCCGGTGATTTTTAAAAACTGGCATGAGAAGGCTTTCAAATAAAAGGACATCCAACACCTGCAGCAATATTCTAGCTCCAGGTTCTGCTGGTTTCATATAGAAATTGATTTCTATTACTGACCTAGGAATGACAGGAAAGATGACAATGTGCTGAGCATTGCTATTGCGCCTGCTGGAGATTTGCTGAAATTTTCACTCCTTCATTCCTCTTACCTGCCAGAGCTGTCTTCCAGGGCTCAACTCTTTTTGTGGAGTTGGTTAAATTCCTGTGAGCGTGCTGCTAAATGAAAGGAGGCTCTCATAAGGAAGATGTGGGACCAAAGAGTCAGACAAGGTTACTTAGTACGACAACAAAGTGAAGAAATATTTCTTCAGATGTTAGTTCAGACTGTACCCAAGAAAGACCTTCAACCTTAAAATACTGAGCCTGGAGAGTCTAGTGACTTTCACCACAGGTTTTCCAGTCCCTTCTGTAAGGAAGGCAGGAATACCCAATTTACTATGAGTTTGTTGGGGGGAAATTGCCACTGTGTCCTGGCAAAACACAGACAGCAATCGATTTTTCCCACAGTAGGAAAGAGAGGCCTCAGGGACAAACGGAGATTGAAGAATATGAGTTTACAAAAGTGGAGGTGAAGTAACAAGCATTCTTTTAAAGCAACCAAGGTCTTTGCAGAGTAGTAACAATAACAACTGAGTTCTGGCTATCAGCTTTAAGAAAACAGTGACTTGAACTGAGGTCTTGTTTTGTTGAATCCCATTCAGCTGAGGAGGACTGGTGGGAGAATTTGGGTATTTCTATTTTAGTTGAACAGCCACGGGAGGTTTCTGTCCCCTTTCACAGTGCAGTAATTGGCTCAAATGCTGCTGCCAGTGAAGCAGCTGCTGTGACTTAATGGGAATCTATATTGAGCTTGCAAGAGCACACGGGTCAAGGCTAAGGAGTCACCATTACGGCAGAACCGGGGACTGATTAAAAATATTAAGAAGGTGGAAAGAAAAAACCTTGCTTGACCATGAACCCCATTTCCTGTGGACTGTGTCTGATAGAAAAACCCAAAGAAAATCCTTGATTGTCTTGCTGTCAGATGCAGAGAGCCACAACCCAATGTGAAAGGCAGGTATGGCCTAGAGTTGCTTGGGACTGTCTGACAAAAAGGGGTGTTAGACAGTGAATATAATGTTCTTGACTAGGTGGTCTAGGTTATTTTATTCTAATAAAGGTTAAAAAGTTCTTCAGTAGTGAACCACTTCTCTGACTAACACATTGAAAAGGATGGGGCTGATCCTCAGTTCTTAAAAGAAGTCATGAAATCTTTATAACTAATTGCAGTGTTTTCAAAAGGGTGTAGTTTCCCTACTCATGCTTGGTTAACACCCCCTGTGTGTGCCCCTCCATCCATAGTTAGAAGACCATTTTATTCCCATGTATTTCTGTTACTGAGCTCTCAAGCTTTGTTGGGGTTTCTAGCTTCAAGAAATATTTCCCAAGAAGTTTTGCAGTGGTGCAGAATTTAGCCTACAAAAACAATCCTGCCATCGGGGAGCACCCCTACCTCCTAAGGTCTGACTGGCAGAAACGTATTTTCCGATTGAGTTCTGCCAGTGGTATTTGTGTATGACAAATAGGACCTCAAAAGAGAAGAGTTTCGGGCAAGACAGTGTGATAAATTCTTCTGCAGAAACATAAATGATTTATTACATTATTATGAATTATTAATAATATTTCATCAGATGGACTTGAAAATCTTCAGCACATTATTGTAAACACTGCACCATTTTTGAGTGAATCCAGGCAGGATTAAAGGAAAAAGCAAGATAGGAATCTGACTGCAGGGACTCAAAGTCTCTGAGGGTCACAGAGGGAAAGAGCTTTCATCAGAGTTTATTAGATGAGCAAAAAACCCCATCAGAAATTTTGTTGCAAGCATAAAGTGTTGTAAAAGTACAAATGCTACTAAAAGAAATGTTTTCATCAGAAGAAAAGTTACCAGTTACAATACCAGATATAGGAAATAATTCAGAATAAAGTCGGTAACAGTAAACTACATACAGGCTGGCAACCCTTTTCTTGAGTTGTCTGAAGCACTGCAGTGGCTGGAATTCAGTCAGTTCTCCCTTTTCCTCTTCAAAACCTCAATGGGGATCTCCCACTTTGAAACCATGGTAGTTCACATCACACACTGCATAAAACTCCAGCTGTTGCTTAAAGTTTCTACCTCTGCCTTTGAGGCAAAAGCCAAAACTCTCCAAAAGCGGTTACCCCAGATTGGCAAAGCAGAGCTTCTCACTCTCTGTCCAGAGTTTGCAACAAGCCTCACTTCCTTGCTCTTCACTATCCTGTCTTCAATGTACATATTTGTCTAAAATGTGGTAAAAAATTTAGGCATTTTCACTGTATGGGTTGGTCATCAGTTTGGGAAGAAACTTCCCCAGGGACTTTCATTTTCTTGAGAGTCCTTGGCGTCATCAGGCAACACATAGCATCTTCCTCATGGGTGTTGGAGTACACAACATAGATAATATTTCCCAAACTTCTTAACTGGAAAGTGCTGTGAGTTCCCTTCCAATCTTGCTTCATGTTGATAACCTCTTCTCTCTCTGCTTGCCTAACCCTCTGTGTCATTTTCTTCTAACCTGTCTCGAGCCTAATGCTTCGATATAATGCATCTTTTCCTTTCTTTCACGCCTTGAATAAACAGTCAGTGCTTCCAAAGATGCATGGCAGCCTGTTGTGAAGATAAACATTTCAAGGTCTTTGGGGTCTTGAAATCATCACGGATAACAGCTTGGTTTTCTTAGAGGAGGTTTCCCCAAGTCTAAACTAGTTTTGTTTCTCAGCTGAAACCTGAGACTTTCCATGACAGCTTAAAAGTTTTCCCCTCCCCTCTCAAGCTATTTCTTAATATATTTTTTCTATGACAAAAGCCTGTTGCTACTTAAAAGGGATAGAATAATTATGTGTGTATCTTAGTTGAAGTATGGATCCAATATTCTGCTTGGTTCTTTGATGAATCCCTGATGGTCTGGTGTATCATAAAATGATGGCTTTTCAATTAAAACTTATGTCGTTATTTTCTCTTTCTATGTCTTTATTGTCAGCTGAGGTACTGAGTCTGGATTCCCTGCGGTACAATGATAATATTGCACATAAAAATTCTCATGGAGTTTTTGGTCATGAACTTCAAAATACATTTTTATGCTTTGAAATATTTTATTCTATACTTTTTAGGTTTTGGAGCAGGGCATGACTCTGTTCCTTTTATAATTTCCAGAATAGGGAAAGGCACTACAGGAAGGGATATTTGTTGAGGAAGTGTGATGGTGTGAGTCACTGGCTCGTGTACCCTGGGGAATGTTTGTGTGCTGACAAAGGTACATTGACTTGGAGGCTTTGTGTGTAAAAGCTCTAAGGTCTTGGGTGAAACGGGTGTTTTTCTTATGTAGCTTCTAAAAAAAACAAAAAAAAAAGGTAAGAAAAGTCACAGATATTTATGAACAAAAAGCATATAATTGTACGAGTCAGTTGGCAGAAAATGTGGATGAAAGGATCTTATGTCCTTGTTTATTTTTTTCCTTTTGGCAGAAAATTTGGATGAAAGGAACTTATGTCCTTGTTTATTTATTCGCTTTTGGGCTAGTGGGGCGTGTATCAGACTTTGAGTTTTGACCTCTTAGGGAGCAAAAGCTTAGCAGCTAAAGAATCATATATTCCTCTCTGGGTGGATATGTAAGGCTAGGCTATGCTGTTAACTCATCAAGATCAAAACATAAGCAAGAATTCTGTCTGAAGTATTACACCTTCAAAGAAGTAATTTGACATTTGCATTGATTATCAATTTTTCTGGTTTTAATGTTCAGGTACAATTCATCAATGATACCTATTTTCAATGTTATTTTGTCAATTCTATGGCATTTATATCATGCAAAATGTCACAGGAAAGAAGGCTGTTCCATCACTTAAGAAGCTTTTCTAAAAGAGTAAATACAAAAAGTATTCTTAAAAATATCCCTCCAAAATATTTGACAGCACAAAGAACATGGAAGTTATAGCTCAGTGGTAAACCAAAATAATTTAAAATTATTTGGGTGGACTAGAAAATGATATTTTTGTTATAGACCGATATTTGCATACATTCAAACAAAGTAATTTTTTTCCCTCTTTATTTAAATCCAGTTTTATATATTTTAAAACTGTGGATAGTCCCCAAACTGGGACTGTTTTGGAATAATATGCTGAAATATTCCTTTTACATATGACTGTAAAACACTGTGTCTTTTTAAAGATGAAAATCCATCTAAACTTTTCTAAAATCCCTTTCTCTTTTTTTCTAACTATTTCATGAATTGCAAGCAAATACGTGACCAGTCTGATATCTCCCAAGTCACATTTTCATTTTCTCCAAACCTGTGGGTTTTGATGAACTTTCTGTCTGTGAAATAGTTTTGATCAGCTCTACTTCCTGCTGAAGATGGTGATGATTTTATCATGGATCAAAATGAGACTTCAGTGAAGTTCCAGTGCTGTAACCATTGCAAAACAGTTTTCTAAATTGTCTAGTGAATTTCTTTCCCGCTAAACTAAGTTATTTTGGATGAACAGGCCAAGAGAAATAAGGGAGTTTTCAAATATCAAATCTGAACTGCTTCCTTAGGTATCCAGTGATTTTTTATGTCTTTTAAGTAACCACCTTAGAAAAAGTCAGGAAAGAGCATAATGCAATTTAATCCATCCATTTTCTGCAGTGATAGGCTTTTTGGTGATACTCCACACCAGTGCATTTGAATGTCAAATCAGAGCTCAGCTATTAAAAATGCTTTTAGTTTTTAATTTTGAATAGTATTATTAGCCTGCTTTAGTACTCTTTATGGCTATAATGGCTTCTCAGATGAATTTTAGTGCAAATTAAATTCAACGTGAAATCTACCAGTATTCTTTTCAGTACTCCTATAAATGTATTTGTGGGCTGTACTGTGTTGATTGTTCAACACAACCCTGTCTTTCCGTGGGCAGTTTATCCTCTTAGGTTTGATGATCTTAATGATAATAAATGTAATATGCTATTAATATGAATTTATACACCAGGCCTGATTCTACACTCCTACAATCTTATACTTTTATAAAACTAAGTTTTTTATTATTATTTTACCATTTCATGAATTATTTAACTGTAGCTTGTATTTTCTGCTTGTTTTGGGGAACAGGAATAATCCATAACAACTCAGATAACTAAAATAGTACATACATTTGTAAGCCTTTGACTATTGCTGTTTCTGAAAAGCTTTTCTTCTTTTAAACATTCTGAGACACTATACCCACTGGGGACAGAGGTTAAAAGAAGGCTGATGTTGTGCATGAGGACTATTACATAATTTAATATAGAACCATTTCAGCTGGTACATGTTTATGGTGAAATTAGTCCAATTTTTCTTTTGGTATGTGTTGATTGGAGAGCTTGGGCTGAACTCAGATCCTGAACAGATCTTGAAATGGGGTAAATGTGTTGGATGTGGCAATTTCTACTACTGATCCCATGGAAAATATCTTGAATAGAAAATTGTTTAAAAGCTGGGATTCTTGTCATATGTGTGTATTCTTACATTAATTTCTATGTAAACATTAAAAATATCCTAAAAGTAGAAAGCTGCCATCTTTCATACCAGAGGAACGCAGGCATCTGATGATGCCAATGCCATTACATGTTCCGCTCTTAGTGAGCATCCATCAATATTTTCTGTAGGCCTTTTTCTGCCCTTTTCACAAGTACTTTATTGTGATTTCTCTTTTCTATTCCTTTGGGAACTCTGTAGGTTTCCAGTAGAGTATTTTTTTGAGGTGAAGGAATTCCAATGTGGAGCCTTCCTTTCAACTGCGCCTTCCTGCCAGAAGCAGCAAGTGCTTGGTCTGACTCCTCAAAGTGTAGGACATAAGAAAATATCTACTGAAATCCAAAGAATTTCTTTGTGTAGCTTAACTTCATAGTAAATATGCTTTGTGTATAGGCTCTCTGTGCCCACCATTATCAGAATAAAATGACCTGGGCTGCTCTAGGATTCCTGTGATCCATGGATGTCAGAGGTTGAAGCCGCATTGCAAGACTGGAAGTTCTCTACATCTTATTGTTATATAACTGCTTCATGGCTTGATAGCATTTTTAATAACATTAGGGCATAGCTGTGTTAGCTAAGACTGCCTAAATACCAAGAAAAATACTATTGAAATAGCACTGCAGATTGGACAAAGAAAGAAGGTGGTATTTCTTGGAATAGGGTAGCACATAAGCCGAGTTGTTGTAATACCCAGATGAGTAGTAGAAGTGGATGAACTGAGTCATAAATTTGTTGAAGATCTGTGCTATTTCCTCAATAATATTCATCTCCTGGGAGACATCAGCAGATGCCAGGCTGGCCCCTGATTTTCTCCAGACGATCTCCAGTTTCTCCAGAGGCAATAGACCAAGCAGAAAAGAGAAGCCTCAGTCTGTTCCATACTGTATTCATCTGGTGTTTCAGAGCTCACTGCTTCCCCATCCATCCTTCCAAAGAAGTGGAGATACAGGGAACATCAAGCAGTACGGAGCAGGCTGCAAATCTTCCCATGCTTTTTATATGCCATGTGCTGGAGAGGTAAAGATTTCCCCCAAACGTAAACCAGAGAAGACCAACTTCTGTTTCATCCTTATGGGGACATAAAACATTTCAAAGGCTCACACTGCACAGAAGGATAAAAAGTAATTTTGTCAGTGTAAATCAAGAAGTGAAGCAGAAATGTTGCATTTGAGCAAAGGTGTGGAAGTTTCCAGGCAAAGCCTGGCAGTGGACCAGTGGGGGGTCTCCATACTCAGAAGAAGACATTTTAATTTTTAATTATTTTTTTGAAAATGGAAATGAGAAGGTGCTGGACCTGGTGACTGTGTGGGTACATAATTGAAAGATAATATAATTCATAATGGAAGAATAAAATTAAACAGTAGATTTTTTTATATTACTTTGGGATCAAGGTATTACTTGATACCCCACAGAGATGCATCTGAAACATTGATAACTGAGCTCACCACGCAGAAGAGATGCAACCTACATCTTTGATAGGTGCATCCAAAACACCCTCAGAAATAGTTATTTTCTACTAAGAGGGAAAGGGGTCTCTTCTGCTGCCAGCAATTTGACTCAAATACCTATTTTAACCTGGTGGCCAGGTTCCTACACTGGTTTATAGCTCTGACAGCTCCTTGGACTATCAGAATGAAACAATTAAAAGAAACTGAAGAAAAAATGAATAATTTCATGGGTTGGTTTTTCTGCCCTGAAAATAGGATTAAGTATTGCTCAGTACCTGGGCTCGGTGACTCCTGTGTCTGAGTGCGGTCCCTCTGTCCGGAGGTGGCAGTGACAGCAGGATGTGCGGTCTCAGAAGAGGAGGCTGGGCATGGTCTGTGTTATCACCGCCTTCCTGCAGAGCTCCCTGCCCTCTCCACAGGCAAACCTGCTTGTGGTGAGTGCCTCTCTCTGCAGCAATTTTGGCCTCTAGCCCACCAGCCCCTGGCTTGAGCTGGCATTTTGTCTTGGACTTACTGTGTTGTCCCCTCACAGCACACACCAACACAGCTGTGGAGCTGCAGGCCTTCCTTGGAGCACGGGAAAATTGATGGGAGTTTGCTTCAGAGGCTTCTTGCTGCCGTGTCCATGCACTTGGCAGATAAAAGGCCATTTTCTCGAGCCTCATTAGATGCACATCCTGCTTTCAGATGCTAGTAGGGAGCCTGTGGCTTGCCTGCTCTATTTCCGCCTTCTTTACTTTCCCTGGTGCAAATCCCCCAAACTTCAGGTCCATTTTAGATATTTTTATGGTCACCAATATCTATGTAATTCCTTTTGTAAACCAGATGATTTTCTTGTCCTGCATATTGTAAACTTTCAGAGGCCAATCCTATTTTTTTTTTCTTAATTTGTTTTCCTTTTACATGTGTAGGAAAGGGATAATTCCTTTCCTGATTCTCTCTCAGAAAATGATGTAAGCTGGGCACGGTACCATGGTGTCTCAGCAAATTGTTCCTGTTGTGCTTTCTAATCCAAACAGTGTGTGCTATATGTGTGAATGCAACTTGGGGTGTAATCCTTTCTTGACTATAGATCTGGTTGTAGCTGGTAACTGGCATAATTTTCAAAAAAATCTCATTAGCTTGCTGTAGATAGGAGGCTTAATAGATCACAGATGACAAATATAATTTTAGAGTGTGCTGTGTGAAATCCCTAGCAGTGAATTGGGTGTGTGAGAGAGATATCCTTGTTACTGCAGTGCATAGTGCTGCCTTGCTTCAGTGTGGCTGGGATATTTTAAGAGAGAAACACATTTTAGTAGATCTGTGGACCAAACTATTCAGAGCATGAGAAATGAACCTTGAAAGCACAAAGACTTGATCCAGCCCTTCCTCTCACTTACTCCAGTCCTTCCCTGAAGGTAATCATTCCCAAACTGATGTGCTCATTTTCTCTCTCAAATCTAATAGACTTTCCCACTCCTGTAGTTGTTTTTTTTTATGACAGTTTCTCACATCCAATAGCCACTTCCTTTCACCTCCATCTGAGAGGCTCTTTTCCTTGTGCTGGAATTTTCCTCAGGCAGTTTCCCCCATCTGCTTGTTCCTCCCACTAAGGGGGGGGTGCTGGAAGTTATCAAGGAGCTGGATAGAACAGCTATCCTCTTTCAATTTGGAACAAAAGACTTTGGGATTTCTATCTTGTATTTCAAAAAAGTAGGCTAGGACTGCTTGAAGGGGAAAAATTTTTTTAACAGTGCCATGCTAAATCTGATTTTCTATTAAGTAAGATATATCCCGGGCACATTGAATTTTAATAATGTTTAACACTGAATCTTCATAGTTTCTGGATTTGTGTAGTAAGGTAACATGTATTGTGCAACAGCCTTGTCAATAATTGTAGTAAATAAATTTTAAGTAATGGAAGACACACTTGCAGATTTAGCTTGTTTGCTTAAGCAGGTGAGTACTCTCCACATTTTCAGTCCCAGGAAGAATGATATATGACAAGCTTTAAAGGCCTCGTCAACTCAAGGTTAGGTAAAAGTCTGTTCATCATGTTTTATCAGGAACAGGAAGAGTACCCAGGGGATGGGGAAACTGAGCATGTTATACGGCTTCAGCATAAAGCGTGAGGGGAGCACCAGTCAGTCATGATTTAGGAGTGAATGAGCAGGTAGGGAATAAATTGTCCAGCTGTTGCAACTAACAGAGTTTCTAAATCCCAGATCAAGCATATTTAACCTTGGTGATCCTGGCTAATACCCAGCAATAAGCTGTTCCTTAATGTGTGAAGGTGGCTTTTGAAAGCACTGTGGCAGAAAAATGGGATCTGACCTCTCTTCCTCCTGTGGAGAAGTCCTCCTGCTTCAAATCCCAGCTCTGAGCGCCTTCTCTCCATCAGGTCAAGCTTGGCACTGGGCAAAATCTCAAGGTCTTGTCTTGTTGCAGGACATAGTCCTGGTTGACATGAGGGTTTTGATATCCTCTTGCCTCAGTATATCCTCAAGAAGGGAAAACTGCAGGGTACAGGTGGTGTTGTTTTAGAAGGCAAATGGATGCAAATGGCAACAGGATTTTTGCATTATTAACTTGGGAAATGACTTCTTTTTCAGTGGGCAGCAAGTTTTTAGTGAATAAAGAAGGATGTTACAATCAGGAAGAAATACAGGCTTTTCTTTCATCTTGATCCCCTTTGGAAAGTAGAAAAACGACCGGGGTGGGGGGGAGGGGGGAGGAGGGTTTGTCATTGCTCTGGATCCTTTCCACATTTTTCTGAATGACTTAGAGCAAGAAAGTATTTGTTGAATGTAAATGTGCTGTGACTGTAGTCGTGAGACAGAACTTGCCTCAGATGCCAGGAGGCTTTGTCTCCTCTTCCATCTGCTTCAAGACAGACAAAATAACGAAATGCTTTGTAAAACCTTTGAGAGGGTCACAAACCTGTGCTGAATGTGCAGGGTCTGCTAGGACACTGCAGCAACAATAAGAAATACACCCCCTGTGCCTCCTTCATAACGAGGGGACTTCAGAATGGCTCATAATGCATTCGGCTTTGGGCATATGAGCTCCAAGACTGGACTGAAACTTTCCAGTTTTCCAAACTTGTATAAAAAACATTCACTGAAGTCCATAGAAGGACTCTCACAGACTTCAGTGCATCGTGGAATGAGTCCTTACTTTCCTTCTCTCTTTTCTTTTTCTTTAAATTCTGTAATATTTATTCCAAAGATATTCAACCTCAAACAAAAGTTTAATAGCAACATTTTGTTTCATATGGGCAATTCCACCTGGAGCTCAGTAAATATGATTACTGCTTGCAGCAAGAAACAAAAAGGGAAGCAACTTGCTGACTTTCCTACGTATTTGTGCTTTTAGAAAAAGAAATATTTTCTGCTTCACAAACCTGGTGAATGAAATGCATGTCTCATTTATCACTTAAATAGTAATAACAGTGTCCACTGCATGCTGCAGGCTGGGTTCTGACAGAGGCGGATTGACAGTGTTCGCTCAGCGGAAGCAACAAACAGATCAATAACTAAATGTAGCCTGGGGGGCTGGAGGTGTGACAAGTCAGCCATGATTTCAGAGTCTTGCTGGGACTCTTATTAAACTCATTTGTACATCTGAAAACAACTGTTGCCTCATTGGGTTAAAAGTAGCTGCACATATAGGTCTGAAGCAGGCTTGAATCCTCTCTGCACCCTAGAGGAACGCCGCTGCTTGGGAGCAGCCTGCTGCTCTTTTGGAAGTCCAAGCAGCAGTGAAATCTAATGTGTAATTAAGAAAAAAGAAAATGGTTTGTTTGTTTTTCACATTCCCTTTGACTGTTCATTTGTCAGTGATGGTCTGCACTTTTCTTTATGAGAGAGGAAAGAAAATCAGATCACGGGATATGCTGAGTTGAAAGGGATGTTTACCTGTTTTCCCCTCCTCCTCTCTCCTCTTACTCCCCACTAAGAGATGGCAATGGACCTCCTGGGGGAAGGAAATAGCCTGTTCCTGCTCGTTGCTTTGCTGGAAGAAGTGATAATGAAAGCTTGCCTTGCCTTCTTGCCAGCTGAATGCGGAGCTGGCTGTCAGGAGAAAAAGTTCACTCTTTTAGGGAAGCAATGAGTCAGTTCCCACTTTTTCCCTGTTTAGGGCTGCCACAGAAGATGACCACACTCAGGCCATGGCTGCTGTGCTTTGGCAAGAGGTGTCCCTAAAGTCACAAAGTCTTATACATGTTTTCCTTGTGTTCCAGGCTAGAGAAGGAGGGGTGCCGCCCATCTGGAGGTCAGACAAGGTGACAGACTCCTAGGCTTGAGCACCAGGTGCTTGTTCTTCTTTTTTCTCAGACTGTGGGGGCAGGGGTGAGGCCACTGGCAGGGAAAGAGCTGCGTTTTGGGGGGAGCTGCTGGGGTGCCGCCACAGGATCTGTGTGGGCAGAGTGCGGCCGTCTCTCTTGCGTTTTTTGGATGGAAGTGCCTCGTCCTTCTGGAAAGGCTGCTGTAGTGTCTGGCACTCAGCGTGCTGGAATGGAGCACGGGCTGCTCCCAAATGCCTCCCTCCAGCCGGCAGAGCAGAAAGGGTGCTGACCTCGCTTTCACGGGCTTCTTTTTGGCAATGACATTTTTTGAAAAGTAACAAGTGACTCTAAGGAAATAATGTGCCAATACTCTATGTTAACTCCTTGTTCTCTCCCTAGTTAATCATCATTTCAGTAAGGATCATTATGGGGAGTAAGGTGGTTAGGGTACATCTTTCAATTTAAGAGCTCATTTCACCTGCTTCTACCCAAGAAAACATAGAATTGAAATGCTTTACATAGGATGGTTTCAACTGCTTTTTATTTTTGGAAATACGGGGTGACAGACAGTGATCAGTTGAAAGGAAAGGCAGCACAGTTTGAATGGCAAGGCATGTGTCTCCAAAAGCAGGTGACAGGAACATCTCTGGGCTGTGTGCATGAGCAGAAAGGAGCCTCTGCACTGTGGGAAGCTGTTTCATCTCGTGGGATGCCTCCAGCACCCAAGCCATGAGGTTTCCATGAGCTCTTGGATGAGCAGCATGGCTGTTCTCCACTCACTGGAACGGCAGTGCCTCAAGTACTGCCTTGCTCCTGTAACATCTGTGACTCAGGATGATCTAGACCATGCAGAGAAACCCACGGTGCCAGCTAAGTGACTAAAGGGAAGTGAGAAGGATCTGACTGCAGATTTTGCAAAGATCATTTTATTTTTGCAGAATCTATTCCAGAGCCCACTCAGATACTCTGTCACAAAAGGTTACATTTGCAAAAGCACTTAATTCCATGGGGTTTAGATATTGATTTAAATTGGAGTCACACAGGCATGAACTTTGAAAATATAAAGGAAAAATTGGACTAGGAGTCAGACCTCAAAGAAAAATAAATCAAATACAGTGTAGCTTGAAGATGACCCAGAAAAGAGAACATCTGGTTTTGTTTACATGAACAAATATTTTTTTAAAGAAAAAAAAATAAAAGCCATAATATTTTCCACACTTAAAGTTTATGTTAGGTGATACATCCTTGTGTAAATATATAAATAACTTATACAGAGCAGAGATGAAAATTAAAAGGGAGGAAATGGCAAGGAGCAACAGAAGTTTCACTCTAATGTTGGAGTCATCAAAACCATCCTGGATACACTGGAGAAATAGCACAAAGTATCTTAGCCCTGGGTTTTAGTGATTATCTAAGCAGGTTTGAATTGACACGTGCAAGAAGTCCTATTGGTTGTCTTGGAACGTGCGTACAACTACAGATCAAAAAGAATTTGTGCACATCTGTATCTTCATTTCTGTGTACATAGACATCAGATAATGATATACTGTACCCAAAGTATTGTTATATCTTACTGATAATCAGATCCTGAATTAATTTAAAAGTATAGTTTAGCTTAATGTATAGAAATTCATAAAAGTTCAAAAAAAAATGAAATAACGCTTTGTGTTCTAGGTGATAAATGCATTTTCACTCATAATTTTATAATGTCAGAACTTAGAGGTGGAAAATCTTAACCAAAGCTATGAAAAATATTAAACTTCCATTTGTGTAATGAAGAAAGGTGGATGACACAAATCAGTGTGCTATATAAAAAACTGAGAAAGAAGTCAAATTTTTATACAGAAGTCTTTAGATGTCTGCAGTTATTAATGCAATCAATGCAGCAGCTTTATTATACATGATCCTGTGTATCTGTATTTCTATTGATTTCTGGTAAGTGAATCTTTTTGACTTTACTAAAAATATGAGAAGCTCTCCAGGTTTCAGAGTTGTTCTCCATTATCTTAACTCTTCTTTTGCTGGATTTAAGAAATGGAATATTTTTTTTTCTATAGGATTGGCAAGTATTTTTCATAAAAGAATTTTCACAATGGCGTTTTCATTGTTTTCTGTTTCCTGAATTTTACATTTTGCCTTATAATGCTATTTTAGATGCTGCTATCCATTTTCTTTCAGTGTATTGGACAGTTAGAAATAAGAAGTAATCTTATTTAAGTAGATTTAAAAAGAAAAAAAAAGAATTTATTTCTCTACAGAAACAATTTAAACAATCCATAGAGTCCTAAATCATGTTTTCTAGGTTGTTTCAGCTAGTAGGGTATTTTTACCTTGATTATTTAAAATGGTCACAAACCAGTGCAAACATTATATTGCAGAAAAATATTTTAGTGGGAGAAGAAAAATTAATTGCTGCATACATTGTACATCTATGTATTGAATAATTTGCTCTAGTAAGTAGTTTTCAAAATAAGGCTAGTAAGATGGATAAACTAAAAAAGTAAGATAATTTGTTCTGCCAATCCTCTTGTCATTTTAATTTACAATATGTTATTGGAGGGAATATTTGGTGAGATGGTATTTCTGAAGGATAATTCATCAGGACACATATGAGAGAAAGAAAAAAAGAGATTTTATCCTTTAAAATTGGCAAACTGCATGTGGAAAGTTTTCTTTTTTTTTTTTCCCACTTAGTATAAACAATGTAGAGATTTTCTTTTTGTCTTATTGGGTTGAGAGAAGCATCCATCACTAAATTTACTTGGCAGAGATTATAAATCTCTTTCTTGTTTTACCTTTGCCAAGCTTCAGAGTCATGGAGGTGAAATGTTCCGTGCCTAAGGTCTCATGGAGGCTGTTCCTAACATTAGTTGCTAATGGATAAAAAGATTGACATCAAATGCATTTGCTTGTGCCTTCACATCATCACAGTAAAGACACAGTCCTTGCTTTTGTGCCTTCTTAATATGGAAATTTGGCATGAGAAATCATCAACTCTAGTTTGAAGTGTACTAAACTCTTAACATTTACAAAGACATTTTTCTCTTTTTCAGGAAAAAATTAGTTGAGAACTATTCATGAAAATCAGTGTGATTCCAGTGGTTCAATAATTAAAACAAAGCAAAGCTACTTCCCTACCTTAATTATTTATGCTTTATTATCCATTATAGCTATGAATATTGTGGAATTAATGATGCTTTTCTAATTTATATCAGCATGACCATGATATACTGCCCAATACATGTAATCTAATTGGTAAGGAGTGAATGTTGCTCCTTTTAAGCAAAGGTAGACTTCTTCCTGTGCAATTCATTAAAATACATGGGGTGGCTCCTGGTTTTGTGTAGGACCTCATTTAGCAGGCATCGTTAACAGGAAGCCCCACGTGTGTGCTTTAACTAAAAAAGGGGAACTTGTTCTCCCCCCAAAATAATTCCAGCCTTCTGCTTGCTTGAGGGAGAGCGAGCGTGTGTGTGTGTGCACATGTGTGCAGGTGAGGAGACGTGAGAGAAGAGGTGAGAGGGAGAGGGCTGCAATTAATTTGAACACAGCTGTTATGGGAAATGAAACGACTCATCTTTCCTCAACAAACGAAAAGTTAGAGGTGAATTATCCAAAAAACCCCCAGTAATAATTATGAAGTCTGCTAAACCAAACGCACGCCTCTGACCTTCTCGGTGCCTCTGTATTACAATAAATATTTTATGACTGTGATTTCCACAGGCCTTCAGTGGGACTCTGTAGGGACTGAACTGAATTATGGATACAATGACGAAGAGTCTGGGCTCCTTTTCACATGTCCCTGACCTGTGCATGAGATATTTCACTTTGCTCCCCCTGAACAGAATCAGGCTCCATATATTATGTTCATTAGCCATTGTCAACCCTTGCTCTACATCTCATGGACTGAGAGGTAATAAAACAGCAGTTTAGGAAAGAGGTGGGATCAGAAGAGAAAAATTCTGTTAGGTAGTGTGAATCCACTCAGTTCTGTAGGATAATTATAACTATTTGCCTTGTAGAACAATTTCTCTGTAGATACATTTAAACATTTAATTAATTAAACTGTAAATTAATACACTTATCTCCTACTATTTATTAATACAATTAAGATTATGGAAGGAACAGAAGAAAAAAAGAGAAATAATGGAATTAAGAACAATTTTGTAAGGAAGGCTGGTTTTATGACTAATGAAGACAGGAATATCAGTTTCACTTTTGCTCTGCTGCTGATATTTCAGATAACTACTGAATTACCCCCACTTTAAAGTGGGTGTAGTAATCTTTATGTTCCAGGTATTTGGACTATAAATGTTTTAGGGCATGTTTGTCCTGGGAAAATGCCTGTAACCCTCAAGAAAATTGCAATGTGTTTTGTGACTCCATCAAGAAACCCGTGATGATTTTTTCATTTCACTCTTCTCTAAGTATTTAGTGGACGTTGCAGAGACATTGTTTCAAATTTTCTATGGCCCGTATAAGAGGGAAGAATCAGGTGAATTTACACAGTTTCTTGTTTGAAAGGAAAAAAATTCATTGGTTGCCTTTTACTCCTCCTTTGCTGTGGTGTCAGTGCAGAACAGGGCAATCAAGGAGGCTGGATGTGCCCTTGCTTTCTGTTTGCTCTCTAGGCCAGGCTGGAGTTGATTATTTCCATTTTCACTTCCTTTTGCCAATTTAACGGCTATTTGCCATAGCCAGCTCCACTCCTTTGGCGTTATCTCACCTTCTAGCTGTTTTTTGCCACCTATTATGCCACTTGTCTGTTTTTGATTTATGGCTGATGTGATATTAGAAATGAAAAAGAAGTGCCAAGCGACCAAAAGGAGAGAGACATCCAGAAACCTGAGTAGTTTTTCTACATCTTCTGGGAAATCTCTTTTCTCTTACTTTTCTTTTAAGATGCGCTTGAATAAAACTTGGCTTGTTCATGTCAGACTTTTCTGGGGCCTGGGGCTTTTGGTTTCTTTTTATTTTTTTCTTTTTTTTTTCTTTTCTTTTTTTTCATAGTTTGCAAGTGTTTGTGTCATTCGTACAGTGTTCATACATGATGTTGGAACTGTTGTCTAACTCGTGTAGCACTGACTGCTGCATTCCCTCAGCTCTGGCATTTTTAGCAAGATTTAACTTTTCAGGTTTCCTTTCCATGCTTTAATTAAGGCAAGTCAGCCGTGTAGAAGGGAGCTGAATGGTTTTTTTTGCTAGCATTGAAGGGCAGAAGGAGGGCAATTTGCAGGATTCTGAAGTTGCTCTGATATCCATGATGCTTCCAAGAGGACTTGAAGCTTTTCTGGAATTTCCTTTAAAAGCTGTGGAGGGACAAATAAAGAGCACCAGCAAATGCTTTCCCATATTAATTTTTTTTAAATGCTGGGGTCCCTAAAATGAGTTTTTACAGGAATTGTGAGATTGAATGTGGAACTCAAGTGCTTGTTTAAATGCTGGATTGAAAGTTCTTTTGGTTTACATGATTAGAGAAATTAAATGAAAGTAGCATCACTCTGTGACACCCTTTGGCATATTAAAACTCCTGGGTGGCCCTTGAAAACATATTTTAATATAATTTTGAAACTTGCTGAGTATTTACTTTCTGTAGCTCACATTCTGGCAAATATCTTACAAAGATTTTTGACTAAATGGTTTAAAACCCATAAACATAAATGGGAAGTAGAACCAGAGTTTAAATGAAGATGTTGTAGGGTGATGGTGTGGTGGAAGAAGTCCAGGTTTTAATCATAAATTCTGAGGTCAAGGCTGGTGCCAGTTCCTTTCCATATTCTTAAAAATAAATCAGAGAATTTCTTTGCCTGAATGGGAGAGATAAAAGTTTTTATCCCCTGCCATTTAAAGACTAGTGTTTTTGTCCTGTTTTTCTTACACATTTGTTAATTGGGTTGGTTTGGGAAGGACTACAGAAATCTCTGTGGTTGTACTTGCTGTGTCTGCATGGTAGGGCCCAAGAGCTGTGCTATTCCTTGGAGTAAAAAGCATGGAAGAGGAAATTTAAACTACATCTAGTTTATGGTAATTCAAGCTCTGACTGCACAAAAGAAATTTATTTCCAGGAATGAGGGTGGATACTGTGACTTGTGGCTGTAGATTACTTATTTATTAATTTCCTTTGTGTGTTTGTTGTTTTCAAGAACACTTGATTTTTAAGAACTGGTCAGTTAGGCTATTTGCTTTCCAGGCTTTGTAAGCAGTGTTCACAACCAGTACGTTGTGCAACCAAACTGGAAAACGGGAATTAAAAGTCATAATAATATCTTTAAATTCAATGTCCTGACCAGATGTGCGGGATGTCTACACAAAGGGCGTGTGACAGGGTGGGAAAAGTAGTAAGAATGTAAGAAAGTGTTTTGAAGCTGTGAAAAGGGACATCAGTGTAAATGAAGATGAGTAAAAGGTTCAGAGCAGCTTTGGCTGCTCAATGTTTGCCCATGTCTGCCAGACTTGTATTACACATGATTACAATGTAATAACTACACTAAGTGCTTCAAGAACCAAAACCAATCCTGTATGACTCAAAGTAAGTGATAATACCTTGATTGATTTCAGAAGAAGCAGTTGTAAGTCCCAGACACTTGCCTCTTTTATTGACTTGAAAATTAATTAATTTATGAGTGGGTTTCACATTTTCACATGGTGGTGCAGAATTAGAGTAGAATTAATTATTTGGTAATCAGTGAATCCTATTAGGTGAAACAATATGGACTTGTTCAGTAGCTTAAACATTATTCAGCATTAGCGTAGCAGTTGTATACTCATTACAATGATGATGCTTTTATTAAATATACCTTCAATTAGTTCTGGTTCAATTTAATCTCTGCCTCCTGAAAAAACATTCAATCAAGTGCTGTGACAAGAGCAGAATGATGAATATGCCAAGGCCAGCGCTGCTTAATCCTTCAAGGGTATTGCACAGTCTACATTAAGGTGAACTTTAGAAATGCTTGCCTTAGGTTCTTCTCTTCCTTGAAACATCATCTGAGAAACATTAGTGTGTCATCCTTCCTTCATGCTTTAAAATAAATAACATTCACTGTTCAACCATTTATAGTATCGTGTTTGGACCCATGGCAGATAATTAGGGGAAAGCAGGGCATGCAAAATCTTTCTAACTTTCTCCTCATTACCTGATGTACTCCAGGTCCAGTAGCCCAGGACCATAATATTGGGGAAGGGATTTTCCTGGGATGTGGGGGCTGCACTGGGGTAGGAAGTCAAGCCCCATCCTGACAGCCAAGGCTGCTCGTGGGAGGGGAGCAGGGAGACAAGCCCCTCTTTCCACCCCCACCAGAGACCTCAGCAGCTACCTTAATAAAAATCTGTAGAGTGGCTCCGGTGTTGGGATGTGTGGGTCATGGCAGGGAATGGGACCTGGGTCCCCCCAGATCAGCCCTGCACCTCCAGTTGCCTTGTATTCCGTTCTGATCTGATGGTGCTTTGCTGCTTCTCCTGCCCATATTTAAATCAAAACTATCATTATTAATCAGAGAATTATGATAGCTAATAAAGGAGACAATTCTTCTACCCTGGAGGACAAGGTTTTCAGGGAGGCAGTAATGGATATGGAGCCTTTCCCCTTTCAAATCCCAGCAAGGGCAGCTGTGACTGCAAATCATTACCATATGCTATTTTGTCTGTCGTCTTTGTGAAATGAGTAAGTGGACTGGACAGCTTCCATATTAGATAAAATAATATTACAAGCGACATCTCCAGAGCCTCTGTGCCCTAGCTGAACATAGCAGACAGCAGCATGGGGGAAGTGAGACCTCTTGAGAAAAATTCAGTCCTCCACCACATATTTTTTGTGTGGTGATGTTTTTGAATGCCCAGCCTGGAAAGCTGCACTTCATTTTGAATGCCCAGCCTGTGAACCTGAACTCTTTAATACAGTTTTTTCCTGGGCTCTCAAAATTGATGCAACTGGTATGTTTCTGATTAAGAGCACTCTGAAAAATGTGAACGTGAATTTCTTGTGCCCACTCCAATTGCGTGGTGATGGTGTGAACCTCTCGGTGACCTTCCACAGCGCCTTTCAGAAGTGCTGCCCACTAATCCGATGGCTGTTACCCCGTCTGAGCATAACAATAATAATAATAATAATAATAATAATAATGAAGGATTCATCCTCTGCTCATTTCAGTTCTGCTGCTGGAACACAAGGATGAAGAGTTTCTTCGCACACTTCATGTGCACTTGTCCTAGGAGATTGTGCGAGCACTGTGTACTTCAAATTCATTTGCTGTTTTGATTTCTCTGGCAACTGAGAAGGTGCCTTTGATCCCTCTACCGTCACTTTGTTTTTGCATTTTGATGATTTTATCATGAATTCATGTTTAATTCACGCTGCAGTGATGAAGTAAGTGGCAACACTCAAAATAAGGATACTTTTTGCAAAATCAAACCATATTCATTTGAACTTTGTATGAACTACTTCATTCCTTTGAAGTAGAATATATTAATGAGGACAGATATTAAGAAAAAAGATACTTCTACTAAGTCACATTTATTATCTTATCTGAGGTTACAGTGGAGGTAGATCTATCAGATGAAAAATGGAGTGTGCTTTGAGTAAACTTTTAGTTGAAATGTGGACAAGTGGCTAATTGTCTAGTGTTAGCTTTTTTTATTTTTTAAGACTTTTAAATCTCTATTTCTGCTTTTGCAGCACATACACACTGATATACACAAATTTTATGGACAAAACCACGTGCATAATTAATATCACATGCACAAATTCAAAATGTATTCAACAGGTTGGTAGAGCAAGGATTCTTCAATGTAGCCTGTGGTTTTTATCGGCAGTAATCATCTTAATCATCTTCTTAAAATAAGGCTCCTTGTGAAAATATTTAGACATGTTTTTTTCTTTTAGTTGTTTTGATTTTCAATGGATAAGACTGTGATTAAAGCAAGGAAAGTGCTTGCATTTATTTCCTTAGAAACTGGGGTGCTCTGCTGGGGTGCTGGCATGTTCCCCTGCTCACCAGACCAGAGACAAAGGGGACAAAATGGGACAAGTGACAAGATTGTTAACTCAAAAATCAAAGAGAAATGATGGCTTCAGCAGGGAAGTTTGGCTGGTATGCAAAGCTAAACTGGATTTTATTTAAATGTATGCAAATTTGACTGAACTTTGATTTGAATCTCTAGGACAACATTTTATCTCACGGTTGCAACAATTTGAACTTTTGAGCAGAAATGAGCCTATTTGATTCTGTTACTCAGAATCAGCTCTGATGGACAAGTGTGGTGCTGGTGCACAAAAAGCCGTGAAGAAGGAGGGAGAAAATAAAAACAAGTGGCAAGGGGCCCAGGAACAATAAAAGTCTGAATGAGAACACCTTTATCACTTTTGCAACAGCAGCTTAAAGGCCCAAGGAGAGAAATAGATTTTGTAAATCAGACTAAATATTTTTTACAGGGTGCAGTGTGCAACTTAAGAACCCAGCTGGGAAAAATAGCTTCTGTGAATCAGTGAAGAAACTATATTTTACTGGCTACTGTTTAGGAGCAAGGAGAGACAGGATAGGGGAAGACCTTTTACAAGGCAAAGAACAAATATATATGCATATGTGTGTGATGTTTCTTTTGATTTGAGTTTTTGGGATGGGTTTTTCTGAGTGTCCATAAAAAGGCCCATAAAATAGGTGCCAGCGTTGCATAGCCATGTTTACTGGTTCCTATAAAACCTGTAAGCCTTCCTTAGTGTTTTAAAAATTGTGTATTGATGTATATTTTTACATTGACTAGTCATTTGTGCATATAAAAACCATCTCTTTTGTAGAGAAATCCTGTTGTGGATCCTACCATAGAGCAACTTTGGAGAAGCCTTTTGAAATACCAGAAAATGAGTAAATACATTGGATGGCAACTCTTGTTTTGAAATAAAAAACAGAAGGATTATGAAATCATTAGTGATGATCCCCCCAAAGATGAATATGTAGCTTATCAAGGTAATTATGTAAAAAGGAGATCATAATTGTGTACCGGCTTCAAAGAGCAGAGGCTGGAGCCAGAAATTTTGCTGCTGAGTTCCATGACCCTTTCCAGAGGCATGATCCCTGCCATTACCAGTCCAGGGAGGGTCCTGCCCTGCGGATGGAAGGATGACACTGGTAGTGGAAGTGCAACTTTAGCTAATAAGAGGGGCTTTGTATTGCTAGTAAAGAAAATTGGTTAATAGATCCTAAGACGCGCCTAAATGGGAGGGAGATGTCTGCAAATCCAAAGAATTTTTTTTGTTTTGTTTTTGGTTTTCTTGTCTGATCCATCTTTCTGAAAGATGGACAGGAACTGTGTGCAGATTGGGAACAGAATGAACTGTCAAAGCACATACTGAATCTGCCCACTCATTTTTTATGTGAATAAGCAGCTGAATAGAAAAGATACAAACACTGAAATATTTTTTATCTTTATAAAAAAAATTGAAAAAATACTCTTTTCAGATTTTTTGGCAAAACTGCATGTTGGGATTTTACAATTTCTCTAAATTAGTTTGTTTTGGAACAGACCCTCTTGTGCTTGAAAATTTTTGAAAGGGGTGAATTGCCTTACCTCTGCTCCCTGCAACATAAGTGCTGCAGGAGCAGTCACCATAGCAAATAAAATGATGTATTACCACTGTCAGAGGAAAATGTTATATTGGCCAAGATGTTTCCTCCTTCTTTGGGACATGTTATTGATGGGAGTCTCCACTTGTCTGTTGCCAGGGAGAGTGCTGGGAAGCCATGAAAAACCTTCTCCTTGCAAAAGGACAACTTTTTTTTGTTTTGCTTTGATATTGGCTGCACTGGATTCGGTACATTTTTCTTTTGATCAGTCTGCTTGTAAGTGTCATCCTAGGCTGATTGGTATGCTGCTTTTAAAAGAGAGTTTCTCCTAGAGAGTGATTTTTTTGATAACCAGTGGTTGCAGCTCTTATCTTCTTAATATGACACTCCTACAGAATGTGAGGGAAGCAGCAGTTAAAAGTGCATGTGCTCAAAGGGGCTGTAGTTTCTTAAAATTTGGAATGGACTCAGTGAAACATTTTGTCCCTTAGAGGAAAAAAAAAGTGCATTGATATCTTTTCCATCAAAATATCCTATTGATGTTAAAACCACACTTTAGTCAAAAATTAAGATAACCACGTTGTGACAAGGAAATTCTATCAATCTTGTTTAGGAGACAACATACATAATCTGTGCACCTTCAACAGCTTTGCCTATGTGTTAAGTTGAGCTGCAAGTGTGTGCCAAGTGGATAATAGAAATGTTACAGTGGTGTAAATTGTCCTTTCCTTGGACATCCTGTCCTGTGGATCTCCCCCAGTTGCCCAAGGACTGCTGGTCAGAAGTGTCAGGACTATGTGTTGCATCACTGTGGTCAACCAGCAAAACAGAAAGCTGTTCAGGTTTATTAAACTATGCTTTTTTTTAAAAAAAAAGATTGTTTGTTATTAATATAAAATGTGTATTAGTGACAATTTGAACTGAGACAGAATCCTGAAATAAACCCTTTGTTTAAAAGAAGACCTGCTGTCCTCTTGAATCTACAGATAAACATTCCCTTTAGTTGTTCTGCCTCCAGCTATGTTATTTCCTTGTAGGGCCTGACATTTTCAAAAAAAGCTGACCTTGACATTGCAGTTTAGATTTAAGGATTCATTAGTGGTAAATATTAGAGTGATATGTATATTGTGTTTTCCAAGCTGTAGGAAAGTATTACTTCATTTGAACTGTTTTGCTGTGGACTTGAATACTCTGGCATGGGTTTTCGTTTTTGTGGGTTTTGATGCTGAGGTGCAAAAGGTGTTTAAAAGCAAAAAAAAAAAAGAAAATAAAAGCCCAGCTAATCTGATGGCTACTAAACCCAGGGTTAGTGGTTTATTGCACTCTGATAGCATCAGTAAAAATGGCAACAAGGCCACTGGTGATCCTTCCTCTGCTGGGTCACCACAGACAAGTATCAGGGTGACACAGAGCAAATACTTCCCCTGTACTCTCAGAGAGGAGGGGGAGGTATATGGAGGGGGAAGCTGTTCTTCAGAAGAGGCACTAATTGGTTTGCCTCTCCTTTTATCCATTCATTGATCAGGGAGACGCCACTTCTACAGTTTTATACTAGTAAAATATGTATTATGGGATGGTTTAATAATTATTTATTAGGTTGGTTTTTTAGTATTATTGAAAAAATGTTATGAAATTGCAGAGAATGTCTATTACTATAACTTCCAAAACTGTGTAAACAAACAAACGCTTTTACTCATAATACAACTATTATTGAAATAAAGGGATTCTCGCCTGAGTCTAAACATAGTAAGGCCTGCAGAAGTACAGTGTACCAGTCAGATGCTGGGTAATGCATGTTGAGCAGGTGGAACTTTATATCCCACAGGAGTTTATATCACAGAAAAGAGTTGTATGAACAGAGAATTCCTCCTGAAAGGACAGACCAGCCCAGGAGAAGAATCAGGATCACATAGCTCCTTTTCTGCTTCCAGCATCCAGAGAGCCAGAGCTTGGTTTAAAATCTCAAGAAGCTCATATTATTTCTATATTACTTAGGCAACTTTTACACAAATGTGTTTTATATAGTGCTTTCATTTAATTTTTCTGTCGGCGCTTACAACTGTGTAGGAGGTTATACTGAACCAATTATTTATATAAGCCTTACATTATTAAAAAATGTAGCTGATAAAAAAAGTGGAAGAAAGGAACTTGTAGCAGGTGTGGGCTGACTTACCACTTTCTGCCATGCGAGTGCCTTTTCCAAAATTAGAAGGAAACAGGAAGGTACATTTCATTTATTTTCTTCCTGTACTTATGGCCAGTTGCCAGCTTGTCAATGCAATGCTCCAAAAAGGACACTGAGTCATGACAAGAGCTGTCAGTACATCTAGGTTTTTCAATAAAAAATGCGTGAAAGAATGAAATTCATATGGTTTTGTGGAAAAACTCTGTTCCAGGTCTTACTTACTTGAATCAGTTTGGTTTTCAAAGTTCTGGAAGATTTTTGACTAATGTCCAGGTTAGTAGTTTGCCTTTGTGGCAGTCTTCAGAACCTGACTGCTGAGTCACATGCTCTTCTGTGTACAGGATCCTTATGTGTTGTGTTGGACCAGAGCTTTGGGAGCTAAGGGGACAAATGAAGGTTTTTTCATTTACAGCTATTTTAATCTTTTGTTTCCTTCTCTTCAACACAGAAATGGAGCTTCAGACTTGTCTTCTCTGCAGAATTTGATAAATATCACTCTTCTCAGCATGTGGTAGGTCTAGCTGAAGGTAGATTTGCAAGAGTGGAGGCAACTTTATTTATCTTCATAAACGGCAACTTTTTGGAGTTCTCTCCTGTTGTGTGGTGCTCATGCTTAATTTATTTGGAGATTGCAATGCTTCGACCCATGGACAGAAAATGATATACCAGCCTGGAACTTGGGTAATTCATTCAACCACAGTCTGTGGCAAGGCAAGATCCTTCACATTTGTCTGCAAACATCTACTCATCACAGGCATTGCTATAATATAAATAGCTATATCTGAGGAATTCTCTAGGAAAACCAGGCAATTATTTCATTTCTCTTTTTGTCAGGGTCCAGCAGAGTTCAGAGAGATGTGGAGAAACATTATCCTCCGTATGCTGGAATTTTCTCCACTTCCTCAGCACACTGTCAGCAGAGCAGGGGATGTGGAGGCTGCAGTGTATTCAGGTGTGGCTGTGTTCTGAGGAGAGGGCAACTTCAGAGAGAATATTAAACAGCTCATCTTCTGGCGCTGTCAGTCATGCAAGGCACTGTTTTGTAAGCCAGTCACGTATCGCTGGTGATGCGTATTAATCCACTTTCTGCCTCCAGCATCACCTGTTTTATTTTCTATCCTGGCTTCATACCTTTTTCTGGCAAAACCACAGGGGAAATATATTTCAGTGACAGTATATGGTA
The DNA here is from genome assembly GCA_013400915.1 of Pardalotus punctatus. Taxonomy (NCBI): domain Eukaryota; kingdom Metazoa; phylum Chordata; class Aves; order Passeriformes; family Pardalotidae; genus Pardalotus; species Pardalotus punctatus. The sequence goes on from VZTX01024201.1 coordinate 36,160, forward strand.
ATTTTGCTCTATGCACTCTAGCTCATTACACACTCCTTGTCTTTCGAAAATAAAGGATTTATGTCTTCCACTATCATTTCTGCCACACACTGATTCAGTGAAAGAGCTTTGTGGTGGTTGGGAGTAAATTTCATTTTCCTTGCTGTTTCATGAAGTGTGAATCACTTTCTAGCAGATGATGTCACTGCCAATTTACAAGTTTTTCTTCCTGTACTCCTGTGTAGGAGGAATCATAAGAACTCCTTTTGTCATGGTAATGCTGTTAGGTGTAGAGGGTTATGCGATGCAGGAGACAGCATTCAAGCTTCTTTATTTTTGCCAGCACAGATAAATAACTGAGTTTGAAAGGTGAGGCAAAAACTGCCACATTCAGTCTCCCTGGCTAATGGAGAATGAAGGCTTCTTCCAGGTTTGGATCTTGGATACTGCAAAGACTTGTTTTCTGTGGGGTCTACGACAGTATCTTGAACAGTGAAAAAATGTGTTTATGTTGCTTTCCATTTTTGAAACAGAAGTTGAATTATACACTGTGAAGCTCTTACCCAACTAAGAGACCTTTCTCATGTTTAAAAAAAAAAAAGTGCTTTTTACTGTTTAGAACATTTTGTACATATAAATTTTGAACTGTGGGTTCTTTGGAACTGTTCTTGATTCCTTGTTCTTGATGTTTTACTGGGAAGATACCTGTGACTGTGTCTGCTTTCACCAGCTTTTCAGTAGGAGGAAAATAGGTAGAGAATAGTGGAAACTGCTATTGTGGAAAGAATAGCTGCTCTTCAAAACAGTTTTGTGTGGCAAAAGGAATTAGTGTAGATATATATATATAAAGTGAAACCTAAAAATATTAATTCACAGCACCATTCTGCTATCTTCAGTGCTCTAAGAGGCTTTTTAACCCAGACAAACAGAACCACAGAGCTCTGAGCTGAACTTTCTCTATTTATAGGTGAAGACACTAAAAAGCAAATGTCATTATAGCCATGGTCTTCTTCCTAGCAAAGGACCCCTCACAGCAAGGGTCTTCAAAGCAGCAAACTGTGAGCTGTAACAGGAGGGACAAGCCATCAGAACTAGTTAGCAGGGTAGAAAGTCAGCGTGTGTGGGAAAACCAACACTCCAAGAAGGAGCACGTCAGCTGAGAGGCAAGAACATAGTATAGTTACCACTGAGTGAGTAGAGGTCATTCACACACCATGAGTGTTTATTAACCTTCAGTGGCAGATATTAGTCCTTTATGTGACTCATATGTTGTCACAGAATTTTTCTTTCTTTCTTTCTACTACACGCATCCTTCCTCAGATGCATGTGATGCCTTCATATCAGGTTTGGCATGTGCCTTCAATCTGCTTTTTGCAGATTTCTCACGTGTATTCAGTATGTAAGTAGGCAAAAGCTGTAGACTGGGAGGGGTGGGTGGAAACTATTCCCTAAAAACCTGAAATAGGAGCAGCTCTCATTTGATCTTTTCTCTTCCAAAGACCTTGGTCTTGAGAACTGCACCATCCAGATTTGGATGGTTGGCTCTTAATGAAAAAAGTAAGCTCTTGTTGAGTGCTTGGAAATGTATTTAAAATTGCATCAAAGGTGGGGAGGCCTTGCAGAGAAACCTCAATGAATGAGAGGACTGGGGAATCACCAACCCCATGAAGTTCAGTGGAGGATAGTGTTGGATTCTGCAGCTGGGATGAGGCAACCCTGGTTGTGGGCACAGACTGGGGAATGGGAGGCTGGAGAGCAGCGCTGTGGGAGGGGACCTGGGGGTCCTGGTCGATGGCGAGTTGGATATGGGTCAGCAGTGCCCTGGAGCCAGGAGGGAAACCCTGTCCTGGGGGGTGTCAGGCACAGCATCGACAGCCGGGATAGGGAGGGAATTGTCCCGTTCTGCTCTGCACTGGGGCGGCCTCACTTCCAGTGCTGGGGGCAGTTTTGGGTCTGCCATATAAAAAAGATATAAAGCCATTAGAGAGTGTCCAAAGGAGGGCAATGAAAATGGAGCAATGCCTTGAGGGGAAGCCGTGTGAGCAGTGGCTGAGGGTGCTTGGTCTGTTCAGCCTGGAGAAGACTGAGGGGAGACATTGCAGTTACAACTTCCTTGTGAGGGGAAGAGAAGGGGCAGGCACTGCTCTCTTCTCTGTGGTGATCGTGATGGGACCCAAGGGAGTGGCCTGAAGTTGTGTAAGAGGAGGTTTAGGCTGGATATCAGGAAAAAGTTCTTGGGCACTGGAACAGGCTTCCAGGGCAGTGGTCACAACACCAAGCTTGACAGAGCTCAAGAAGTGTTTGGACAATACTCTTGGGTACATGGTGTGACTCTAGAGGATGGTCCTGTGCAGGGCCGGGGGTTGGACTCAAAGATCCTTGAGGGTTCCTTCCAACTCAGCTTATTCTGTGATTCTGTGAAAATATGTCAGTCCCATCAACTCCTTGTCTTCTTTACCCATGTCCAGAGTGGTCATTCCTGACAGCAGCAGCTGCCTTATTGTATTCTTCCTCTCAAGTAACTGAGACCATCACTAACATCTCTTTATGCTAGTGAACAATAACTTTAGTATTGTTGTCAGCAAAATGCCTGTTCCCTGCAGAGTGTGTGGGTTTGCTGTATGATTGCCATGGCACACTCTACCCAGGTACACCGTGTAAGCCAGTGTGCTGGCTGTGCCTTGGCCCAGGCATCTGCACTGCTCAAAGCGGCTGCTTCACACAGTGCTGCTTCTAGGCACCTGGGATTCCTTTTATTCAAAGGCAGATCCTAATTACAGATGTTAATCTCCTACCTTTTTTTTTGCCTGCATAGTTGACTTATAGGTGGTGGGAGAGAGCTCAGGGGCTTTTAATGTCTGATGAACCTTCTTGATGCATTTTAGTCACGGAAAAGTGGAGTTGGTGGCTTTCAACAGCCATGTGTTGACTTCTGACGGTTTGTAAACTCTATTTGGAAAAAATACCCCAAGCTCTCAGTTTTCTGCATCCAACATTTTACTACACTTTTAGTTACAGGAAACATCTGGATTTATTCAAGGTTTGTTTCGTAGGTGAGTGTTTCAAAAAATCTAGTCCAATAGCATGACCAAGTTACCCACCACAGAACTGCATTCTACATGGTGAGTTGCTCATTTTTGCTTCTTCTTTTCCTTTTGACATATTACTGTACTCATAAAGCATAAATTAGTATCCTTACATTGTCAAAATCTGATTTAATTACAGAAGCTTGACAGAAATTTCCTCACTCTTAAGCAGAGCAGTGAGCCATGTCACTCAGAACATTTGGCCAAACACTAACTTCCCCCCTGCTTTTGCAGAATAAACACTTGCAGAATTTTAAAGACATGATAACTTATAGAAAATATTTTTTATATCTTACAACATCACTATATGCTACCTTTAAAAGAATTCCTGATCTGAAAGGACTAGTTAAAACAATCTATTACAGGGCAAGAAAGTAAAGTTACTACACTTTCTACTTGTTTCACTTTATCTTCAAAATCAGCTAAGATATCAGGATCTTCCCTGTGAGCATCTAGATACAGAAAGTAGAAACAAGGAGGCCCAAGTCAGAGCAAATCAAGAGCTGCAGCTTAGAAAATCTGGTTTTCCTAGAAGTGATTTTTTTTCACCCCTACAATTTTATCCAAATTTCTCAATTTTCTGTGAAGGAGGAATTTCCCTGACTGCTGTAATATGGTCCTCTTGTGTGTATGAATTATGATTCAGCCTTTAATCACACCTCCTGTAGGACCACTTTCTGTTCTGGTAGAAAAGGTGAACAGTGCTTGATTACTTATTAATGAGCACATGTACAATGATGGAAAAGCTATTAATAATCTCATGGATAGATTTGTCCATGATGCTCCTCAGTGCAGTGTCTGAATGCCTTATCGGTGTCAATTTTATCTTCAAATTAACCTGGCAGGTAAAGTCATGACAAAGTTCCTGTTTTACAGACCGGGAATTCAGAGAAGAGGTTGAAGGCAAGAAGGGCCTGTTAATTGTTGGTCGTTTATTCAACCAATATGAAACATCATCTGTTTACAAAAGTGAGATGATGCTTTTGTTGTTCTCTCTGTTGGGTCTGTGGGTACTCAGCATTCCTGCCAATTAGATCCAGCGATTCTCAGGTGACTACTTAGGAAATGGACACACAGAGTTAAGTATGTTTTCCTCAAGTTTTTGATATGCTTGATCACTACAGCCAAAGATATTTAGGTACTTTGTAGATCTTGGTGACTCCTCAGCAAAAAATTGATTTTAAGTGATTTGCTTGATGTTGGTATAAATGCTATGGCAGAAACATGCATGGAATCTGATTCCTTAGGAAAGCATTTTCCTCATTCCTCTCATACAAACGATTGTCCCTTTAACTGTTGCAGTCCTTCTTTCTTCCCTGTGTGGTGGAGATGTGAGGGGGAGATGGATCTTTAACCACTCCATTCACTGATCCATGCTTTGGGCAGCTCTCCCTGTTCCCAGCCCTTTTGCAGCTCCATTGGAATGCCCTGGGACTGCTGGCCTCTGTCTGTCTTTCAGTAGGAGTCACCTCTGTGTGTCTGGAGGAGGTAGAACTGAGCCTGGCCTTGACCAGGTGGAAGAAACGAGCCGAGTAAAGTGTGTTTTCCAACCTGGGTTTTTATGGCTTGATAAAGTATTTGCAGAGTGCTGTGCAGGGACTTTCAGTAAAACTGACTGCCACATAACTCGGAGCGGGGGAGAACATGACGGACAACACCTCGGCCCAGTGGAGCCTCCAAAAGTGCTTTTATGGCCAACAAAAGCTGAGTTTTATGGCCAACAAAACCTGAGGATCTCTCATGAAAACTGTCTCATGAGTTTTTGCCTTCTGTGTATTACCTTCAAAATGCTAAAAAGGCACAGAGCCCATACATTGTTTATATCATTTGCATGGACTAGACAAGCCATGGCAAAGCTGAGCAACAGTGGCCTCTCTCTAGGGGGAAAACATTTTTCCCTACTGTGGGTGCTGGGCTTGCAAACACCAGCCAAGCTCAAAGGTATTTCCAGAAAAAGAAAAAAAAAGGTACAGTGACACAGAATAAAGCAATGATGGAAAAGGCAGAGAGAAAATAATTTGTGGCAGGACAGCTACAGGAGATGAAATGATAAAAAGTGAAGAAACAGCAGGGAAACACCTTGCTTGAGACTGGCTCTGTGGGGAAAAGCTAAGTAAATATTGGGATTAGAGAGGCAAGGTAAAAAGTCTGAGTAATGGAAAAGAAGATGGGTGGCCATGAGATTATTTGGGAATTTTTTTGTGGAAGAAAACTGAGAGCCCCAAAAAGCAGTGGGAAGGTGGCTGTGGCATATAGAGGAGTGACAGTTCCAGAAGCTTTGTATATTGTGTAAGCAATACAGAGACAGTCTGCAAGGATGTGCAGGAGACACTGGACAAGACTTGAAAATATTTGTTATTTAGTAGTAGACTTCAGCCCCAAAGCCTCAGTTTGTTCAAAGCAACCTATGGAAAGATTTTTAAACAGACTTTAAAATGATATTTTAAAACAAACTGTGTCATTCTAATGAAGTCAGACAGACCACTCAGGCAAAAATACGACAGTGATTACATTTTTTTAAATTGTATGCCTCTCATCAGGCTTGCAGGCTACAGATGTGTGCAAATAAAGCATCAATTTTGTTTCAGTCTCCCAGATATGAAATGAAGTTCCCATCTGCCACCTTGTGCTTTTCTCTGACTTTCATTTAGCCCAGTCTTATTCTAGTTGGAACTGACCACTACTATCTCTGCATAAGTGGAGGAAGAGGGCTCATTCAAACTCTTCATATTCCTGACCTCACCTGCCAGAAACTTTGCAGTATTTATGCTCCTGTTTCTCCTTAGAAGCTCGCTTTGGAGGGACAATATGGGTTGGTCTAACCTTCTAATCCCTTTGACAGGAAATCTTTAGTTTACTGGAGCCAAAATTCCCTGCACATTTCAGGCAGCAATCCATTGTACCAGGTACTAAGTTGAAGACCTAAAAGGAGCAGGTTTCCCATGAAACTGTTTTAGCATTGCTAATATATCTCAGAAAGATGCTGAGCTGACAGTGACAGGTGGAGACCCAGCCCAAAGGAGGGGGAAGGAACATTTTTATCACCCGATCTGTCACCAGACTGGGAAGAGAAACCTCTCACCTGGCTGGGCATAGACAGTCCAGGAGATCTGCTGGGCCTCTCTGTAACCTCTTGGAGGCTTCTGCAGGGGCTTTAATGGTGACAGGGCTGGGACTGTGTCTGCTCTGCTCTTACCCTTTTGTCATGGGTCGTAGTTCCTGCCTGGTGCCTGATTCTCCAGCAGGGATTTCTACTTCTTCCAGGGAAGCAGTCAACAACCCCTGAGTTGTTAAAAACAGGCATGTGATGTTTGTGAGTGATAAAAGTCAGAGTTGCAAGAACAGATATCTGACAATTTTCATTTTTTCAGTGTTAACCTTGACCATGTTGCACTAACTTGTAACTTAGAAATGTCATGTCTCTTATTGACAAAGAAGACAGTTCTGAATATTTTCTTTTTAAAGGGAGAGCACTATAATATCCAGACCATTATCTGATTTTGGTGTGTTTTGTACCTCAAGGTCCTATATTGTGTATGTCCACATGAGTTGGATGCTTTTCATTACTGAGTACTCCATGAACAGGGTATTTTTAGAGGACAACCTGCTGTTCATCCTAGGTTATGTTCAAGCTCCTGTCTTTAAGTCAATCCTGTTAAATTGTGTTGAGCACAATGACTGTTACTTTATATCAGTAAAACTGTTTATTTTTTGTTCCTCATAGTTCCTCATGTTTACTTTAAAAGAAAAAAGCAATGGGGGTTGGGGGTGAGGGGAAGATGCATTATTCGAAGCCTGAGAAATCTTTGAGTAAGGTTGAATACAGTGGTGGTGCATGTAACCTGTGAAAGCACTTTCACCAACAGTTTACCCCCAACGCCTGTGGAAACAAATCCTATTCAGTATGATATATGAAAGCATAACCCTCTGTAGTAAAGGAATCAATGGAAGCATTCATATAATAGATGACTGTTCAGGCTTGTGCAGTCTGCTGCTCAAACATAATTGGCATCTATGTAATAAAATACTGAGCACCCAGGGAAATGTCTGAGATGTTTATGAGTCATCACATGGTTTATTATAGAAGACTGACACAGAGCTGTGTAAAGCAGAATAGGCTAAACTGGCACCTGAGTTAGTGTTACGGTATTTAACGCTGCGGTAAAAAATACACAGATTTTAGGCTTTTTGTGTGTTTAACTAATGTACCATCCAAATCAGTTATTAGGGGTCTGGTGAGTATAATAGACCATCAGTTGGCAAGCCAGTGTCTTTACATGGAATCCTTAAGCCATTGCTCCGAGATGCAGATGCAAAATCCGGGCTTTGAAGTGCAGCGTTGCTGACAGGCAGAACTGAGCCACAGTTGCACAGTGCCTTTGTACAATGCAGGCTCCTCTGAATGGAGCCTGTCTTTTGCTCTGTGCCTACATAATGTTTACCACAGCTGGGAGTCCTTATCTCAGCCAAAGGCCTCTCTAGATGTTACTGCAAAGGAAATAATAATATATTTGTCAGCTGCATGTATTAAGCATGTTAATAAATGCCCTTTTTATAAAAAGGACCTGCTTGCTTGGCATTTGAACAGGCTTGCAGCCTCTTGATCTTATCCTGCAGTTCTTGGGCTCTGTCTGCTTAGAGAACTATGGTAAAATAACTGTCCCAGAGCTCTCTAATATCATGACACCACTGTCTCTAGCACCTAAAAAACAAGTTTAAAGCCAACTTTGGTCTGACAGCGTAATGCAGGCTGCAATGTAGACACATTAATGTTAAATGTTGTGCTTGCTGTGTGAGATGCTTCTCACACAAGAAGAAGAAATTGTGTATGCTGAACTACCAGATCTCTCCTCTTGTTTCAGCTTGACTGTCTAGTTTAAGTCACCTTTCGTTCAACTGATTTTTTTGAGTGAAGGAAGAGAAAGCAAAAGTGTCCATCTCCCATCTGCCGTAGAAACTGAGTGGGTGCAATGCTCTCTAGCAAAAAGCAGCAGCCAGATGTTCGTGTTGGGTTTGTTCTGCTGAGTAACAATGCCCAGCACATCTGTGTCCACACCACCCAGTGCCTTGCAGTGGGTACCACTTCTTTTAATTCTTAATACTTTCCATTCCACCACAGCAAAGGGGAAAAACAAAATGGTGCTCTGCCTTCTGGTTGTTGCATTAGCACCTTCTACTTTTTTTTTTTTTTCCTTCATCGCTCTTCTCTCTGTCCTGTTTTGATTATGGGATGGGTCAATTTGTAACAGAGCTTTGAGCCTTCAATTTCACTAGAAAAGGTCTCTCTCACTTGGTGATGATCCTGTAAATCAGGCTTTGTTTCTTTGTCCTGTAGAAGTGGTTGGTATTTCTGTATTATGGGTTATTCTGGAAATGGGGGTAGACGGGTCTATGACAAGGGGAGAGACTGAGAGGAAGATATTGATTAGGATTTCCCTCATTCTTAAGAGTAACTTCCTAATGTTATTTTGGACAGTTGAGCCAAGTTATCAAAGTGAATAAACATAAGCAGAATTCTTGACAATCGGGAAAAAGATTTGATTTAGGGGATTAGTATGGTTCTTGCCTTTTGAGACATGAAAACTAGAACTGTTATTTCAGAGCTAAAGATACAGAAATGGGGAAAAACCCCACATGATTTTAAAAAAGAAAATTATTATCCATCTGTGGACAATACTGTTAAATCTTGCAGAATGGAAGGATGGTACCCGTGGTACCAAGGTGCACAAGGATGTGGTGGGGGTGTAGGAAAGCAGATGGAGACAGATTCCCTAGGCTGTAACTCTGCTTTTTATCAATGCTAAGGTACAATGAGACTTAGGAACAGCAAAAAGGAAATTAAAAAGTGCTATTTAGATACTGGGAAAAGATAATCTGCTTAGACTGCTGCTGCGTAATTAAAACCTGCCAGGATAACTCTAGACCTCAAATAGAGTGGGAGGGGAATACAGAGAAAGCTCCAGCAGATTAAATCAGTCTGAATCCGGGTCTTTGCTACAGTCCAGGTGCCTTGCTGGGATGAAACTCCTCTAAATTCCACTGACCTCAGAGACTTAAGCATTTCATCAATATTTAAATTTAGAGTCACATGAGGCTTTCTGGGGAAGGTTTATAGTTCTCTTTTGGTAGGTATACTCCACAGTCAGCTTCCTGGTGCTGAGGAATTGCCAAACCTGATCCAAAAGAGGTCGCTGAATCTGGGTGATGTGAAACCATTACTTTCAGTTCTCCCATAAGGAGGTGGAAGCTCCATCCATATAACACTACCTGCTTTCAGCTCTTCAAACCTCCAGGCTACAGAAAATTCATGTGAAAATATCCCAGCAGAATTTCCCTTGGGACTTCCTGATTTTCTCTAGTGTGGAACGTATTTTAAGAATAAGTAATTTATAGCAACATATTCCTTTGGGGACAAATGTAAAATGAGAAGCATCACGAGAAAAGTCAAAATAAAGTGAAAATAAAATATTTTGAATTTCAGCAGAGATTCAGTATGGATTTGATGCCAAGACAATTTTGTATATTTGGGCCATTCTTATTTACTAAGGGGTGATTTGTAAGGGTCTAGCAGAAAAGTGGAGTTAAGAAAATAAAGGTTGGCAAGTTAGTTTTTCCTTAAGCAGCTGCATAAAATGGGGATTAATCTACAGGTCAGAATAGGGCCCTGACTATTTTCCTTTCATTTTAGGCTTTGAACAGAAAGGAACAGATATATATCCATTATTTGGCTTTTGTAGCGAAAATAAACATAAGATGAAGATATTTTCTATCAGTAGGCTTTCACGAAAGTTGTTTGCCCAGTGATATTAGAGATATATTATTTATTTTATGGTGTTACTTCCATGGCCACATGTGTGGTGCAGTTTTTAACTGTGATAGCAACATGATTGTTAGCTAATAAATACTTTTACAGGAGTGAAAATATGTAATACCTGTTGCAGTGTGCTTAGCTGTAGAGAAGTGAATGCTAAAATAGTTAATCATTTAAACAAAAAGAAGTTTTAAATTTTTTTTAGTAAATGACAAATTGCAATTGTTTTTCTCTTCATTGTTTGCTTTCCCGGCCGAGAAGGCGTGGAATGAGTAGCACACTTTCCCTCTGGATTTTAAGAATGAGAATTTTGCAAATTGCACAAATTACCCAGTAAAAAGAAATTGGCTATATTTTTGAAACTGCTAAAATGTTCTTTATGGATTGTTAAAACCTTGACAAAAATTACCATTGCGCACTTCATTTCTTTAAAAGTGGATGACACAGCATTTTCTAACAAGCAGATTCCATGTCAAGTCTTGTTACAAATTTAGTTAAAAAGTACCAAATAACTCTTTTCTCCTATTGTTTAATTCATTAGCCAAGTTATGGGAAGGATTCAGATACAGGTAGAGGGAGATGTTTCCTAATATCACGTGTTGTTCTGAGTCCCTGGACAACGTAAAAATCTGATTTTTGTCTCCCATTTGTTCTTATGAAGACATCGTAAGATACAAATGGATGGGTTGAGACCCAGTCCTGTCCCCTGAACAGCAAGGGCAGAGCTGACAGCAGACAGGCGACTGAACCCTGTGTTCTTGGTCATCTTTGTGCTGCTCTTGTCACACCTCTGGTGCAGTGAGAAAGGCAGGTCTGAGAGCAGCAGCGGGGGCTGGAACTGGGAAGGGGTTCTGGGTCTGAGGGTATGTTCATGTTCCTCCTTTAGTACATTTTCTTGTGTGAATACAGTGAGGCATAACTGGAGGAGCTGTCAGGGACTGTAGACTGATCTGGTTTTCCATGGGCTTAGAGGGACTTTGTTTCTGCTTAGTCAAGAGTGGCATGCCTTAAAAACCATCAATTGCCAAATGGCAGGCCTACAAGTAGCTGGAATTGGCTTTGATTCAGCATTTCCCTGCGACGCCATAACTCATTGCAACAGAAAGTTGTTGGCTCTGCTTTCCTCGGTGATGTTTCCTCTGTGGCACAAAAAGGTCCTCAGTGATGGGGAAACAACGTCTTTTTGCTGCTTGGCAGTAAGAGATTGTCTTGTGCATAGTCCTTGATAGTCTCCTTCCTGCCAAGTGTGGTAGGTTTTGTGTTTTCAAAAGAGGGATTTGTTCTTTTGACTGATTTTTCAGTGTGTAGCTTCTCCACATTGCTCCTTCCTCAGCTTATTGCTAATCCTCATGTATTCAAACCTTGACTTCCTTTGGGGAAGGATGACATGTAGCTCTTTTTGTGTTGTTTTTTTAAAAAATTGCTTCTACAACTTGCTACATCCTAGACAAATCAGATGCCGTGCTATTATATAGCTTGCATCTCTGCTAGCATTCCTCTCAAATATAAAATCCTGGAAAATCCTGTCTTCCTGCCAGCCAAATTCTCCCTAGGTGCCACCAAAGCGAGGGAAGCACTGTGAGACATGCAAAATGCCTCTTCCAGCTATAGATAATTTCTTCAAATCCTACATTGGCTGTGGTCACTGATCTTGGGGTCCATTCATATGCCAGAGTGATTTGCCTCTGTCGAAATGGAGTGAAATGTCATTTCCAGTGACTCTTTTTCTTTTTCTCAATAACTCAGTCTACTGTATGAGAAAGTCTTATGAAACTTAATTGTGACTCAAGCCTCAGTTCAAGAACACCTTTTAATTGGTTTCTCTGGGACTTAAAAATTATTTCCTGCAGTTAATTGTTGAAGTGGGGAAAAATACTATAGGATTTCATGGATGCTTAATGGATGTGTTCTAGAAAGTCAGACATGAATAATCCCACAGCTTGTGCCATTCTCTAATATTTCGTTATACATACATTATATTTGCACTTTCTTTTTGTACTTTCTCATCGTGTAAAAAATTAATTGTTTTTTTTTTTTGCCCCTCTGGCTAAATGCAGAATTTCCATACAGGGGTCAAATATTAAACAGGCAGCCTCTACTTTCTAAAGACCTTCCAGGATTCTGGTTAAAACAACTGGAGAAGAGTTCTACACAATACACTGAGGCAGCTTTCCACAAACCATCAGGAAGGGCTCCAAGAGAGGCACTGAAGGAGTGTGGATCAGCTTGAAAATCTCTCAGATATTATCACTGGATACAATGCTTATCTTCTACTTCTTAAACAGTTGCAATGCCATTAAAAGTCAGTTTGCTTCCCAGCAGAAGTGGTTGTGTTTCAGAAATGAGAGGAACAATTGCTGCGTGCAGTTGGCAGATGAGTTTCTAATGTGCTTGGGGATTCTTTTCCATGCTGTAAATTCAAATTACATCTCATCATGTGCCTAGTTAAAGAACAGAATATGTCACAATAGGGAAAGGGAAAACCAGGGACAGATTGTGATCCTGTTGGCAATTATGGAAGTCTAGACTACTTCGCCGTCATTTCCCATCCCAGGATGAATGAAAGCAGGGTAGGGGGTCTGCTGGGGAAGAAAGCAAACAAACAAACTTCTCGTACTCATCTTGGACAATTTATGAGAGAGCAGTCCTTATATTTCAAGTGATTTAAGCACAAGGAACAAAGCAAATATAGGAAATTAGTCAAAAATACAGCAGTTTATTTTAATTTTTGGATTTGTCATGATTTCTTTTCATAGAATCATAGAATGCTTTGGGTTGAAGGGACCCTAAAGATCATTTAGGTCCAGATTCTGAAGGTACTGTTGTGTCTCTAGGCTCCCAGGCAGGGGGTCAGGAAGGGACTTTACTTGTCTTGTGTCACTGGCCATGCTTGATGACCATGTAACATTAATTATCTTTTAATAAAAACACTTAAAGTATATTCCCAGAACACTGTCATGAAATAGAAGCTAAACTCATATTCCAAGTAATAATGAGTGATGTAGAGACCTGAAGAAATATAATAGTCTGAATCTAACTGAATCCTCAGGGTGTATCAAAAATTGTAGCGAGCACATGTTCCCTACAGCTTCTCCATAATTTTTTAATCATTCATTAATCATGTCTAGCTTTATTATTATCATCTTTGTGCAAACCCCGGTGTGTTCATATGTGAAATAGACTTCTGTGTAGCGGACTGTATTATTTGCTATGCATGGAATTATGAGTTTGTTTGTTTGTGTCATCTCGGGAATGAATGTGTCACTTCTCCAGGGCATTTGGTGGCATAAAGCCATTAAAATACACCAGCAATGACCCCTGGTGCTTTACAAAAGGAAGTGATAAAAACTTTCTTGTCATGTTTAAGTGGCAGGGGAATTTAGGTATGTTATCCAGAATGCAATTATTCAACTTGGAGCACAGCCAAGGCAGTGAGACTAACAATGTGTTTAATCTTATGAAAAGATGGCATGGGATCTTTAATGACCATGTTTTGTCAGTATCTTGGATTTATGATGTCTCCGAGAGACAGTTCTCGTGGTGTCGTGCTCAAAAGACATAATTAGAAAATCTGTATCTCTGCTGAGCTTTGTTTCAACTGGTCTTTTTCAGAGAGATGTGCATTTATTCAGTTTTATTTCTAATCTGCTCAGTGCAGCCTTGTGATGTCGGGGAGCCAGCCTTGGGAGGAAGCAGCTGGTCCGACCCCATGCCATCCATTGATGGGGAAGCTGTTTCCCTGACAACGGCAACGATGAGAAACCAGAGAGTGGCTCCTTTCCAGTTCATGTTTCTTTTTCCCTGGCTGTTACAGGCACTCATTAGCTTCTGAGGAAGAATCAGATAGCTCCCATCAATCCAAACTAAAGCCAAGTGGAACGGTGGAAATGTCATCACATTTTCAAGATTTTCAAGGTTGTGAGCTTCTGAAGCCTGCTGTTATCAACATTAATTTTCTACTTAAAAGCATTAACAAACCAGGATTTTTTCCCCCCACTTGGGAATTATTCAAGGCACTGTATCAAAACAAAGAAGCGAGGTAAAAGAGTAAAAATTGCTGCTCCAGTTTTGCTTTACACTTTGTGCAGGATGCCTTTATGTGTTCAAGAATGCAGTTAAAGGGAGGGTTTGTGACTCAATTAGGGCTGGAGAGCTGGTGGACATGGTGAAATACATATCTGCCTTTTTATTAAAACTCCTGACATTTTGGTTTTCCTTAGGAAAAAGAGAAGCTGAGAGACAAGAGAAGGAGGTGACAGCCAGGTTGGCACAGGAAGCTGACAGCAAAGGCATGCTGGTGTTTTGATGCCTGTGCAAATAAGATCCGTGAGTTTGAGGCCACTGTGCCACCCATAAACTCTCACCTGGGAAACTGTCATTTCTCTGACATTTTGCAAACATTTTTTTCCATGAATAGCCAGTGAAAATGACTGCATGAGTTGCAGAATGATAACAAAGAGTCCAGAACTTTTTACCTTTGGGGAAGGGACCCTGGATTTATTCTGCTTGGTGTAAGAAAAACTCGATTTTTTTGTTTTCTTACTTTTAAGTTAATAAATACAGATATGTGACATTAAACAGTGAACTCAACAATTACTAAAACAATAATTCAGCAAAACATAAACCAGAATTCTTATTTTATACCAGTACGAAGTATTTGAGTCATTTAATACATTAATTCAATAAATTAGGAGCGTTTTTTTTTTTCTTTTCATAAAAGAATGGCATTGCAACAAAAGTTTTGTGTGGCCTTGAAGATTCCCTGGGACCCTCCTGAGGGACTCGTGTAACAGGTTTTTGTGAGAGGAGCCTGCTCCAATCCCCCAGATCCAGTATGTCTGGTGTGAGTGTGTCATAGATCAATGCACTTCTAAAATACAGGCTGGATTTCTGCCAGTTCCTGAGGTAATTTAAAATTCTGGACAGACTGTAAGATGGTGCTGACTGACTGGGTAGCATGAAATGCAGGGAATATACACTGGTATCCAAAACTTGAGTCTTAACCCTCCAAAAGAATTATCCATTCATAAACTGAACAAACAAGTTATAGCTATAAATAGGAAATATAAAGCTATCATTTTTACAAAAGAATTTTTTTTTCAAAAGCTCTGTGCCTTTAAATGTTATTGTGGTTACAAGCTATAAATCTTAATAATGACCATAATCATGTTGTAGGCAATGCAAACACGGAATATTTTAATGTCTCAGCAGTTACTGCTTTTGCAGATGCTCTGAGCAGATCACTGATTTTCAGTCTTTGGAGATGGACAAAGCCTGGCCTATGGCATTTATTTATTAATTTTCCCTAGGAAGTGTTAAGGCTGCGGAATGGGTGCATATGAGAGGCTGCCTTATCTTGGCTTACAACATGACAAATTTTCATGCAACATCAGGCTCAATTCATGTGAAACTAATGCTCTTAAAGCCAGCATGTGCTGATCTCCTTCAGGAAAGGTAGCATCCATCCTCCTGCCCAACACGCAGTCTTGCTGCAGTGTCATTCCGTGAGCAGGCATTTTTCGGACTCATGCTTTTGGTTGGCAGAGGCTTGGTAATGAAGGATAAATACCAATTAGCTGCGTTCTGCTGGGGGGCTGTCTGCTGGTATGGGGTCAGAGAGGGCTGGGTTATTAGGGTATGGTTGCTCTTCACTACAGCAGCTCAAGTCTGTAAAAACAAAAGCGGCATTTGAACAGGGGAGAAAAGAAAATCGAGGAAGCTAGTGGTCAAAGTCTGAGCAGCAAGATGTTAAACATAAACATTAACCTTTTATTCTCATGGCTGTGGCTTTTTTTTCCAGTGTAGCACAGTAGCCTGCTATTGCTTTGCTTTTAACTATGACATTTTAACACGTACTTATCTGGGTGATGGGATAACACATTCTTCCCTCTCAAGACCAGATATTGTTTTTTGTTTTACTTCCAGCAGCCTCTCTACAGATGCAGACACAAGTCTGATGGGTTTTTTTCTAAGCTCTTTGTAGGTTTTCCCAAAATAAAAACTACAAATATATTTGGTTTCCTCTTCAGCACCCTTATGCCTGACAAATTGTGCTACCAAATTAAATGTGATTGATAAAACCCTTCATGAAAATGCAAACAAAATGTGTTACTTGAAAGTCTTCCAAATTCTGTGTTCTGATTCTACTTTAGAAATGCACTGTAGATCAATATTTTTGTTATTATTATTATTACTACTACTATTTTGGGGCTATAACCTGTTAGGCAGTGATCAGAGTGAATGTCTGAATGCAGCACAGCTGTTGTGAGACTGAAGGAGGTGAAGGTAATGGAGTTGTGTGTCCCATATTCAGTGGGGTTTTGGTGACAGAGGAAACCTTTTTCCCACTCTATTTTCAGGAAAGGGGAGGCTGGTTAAGTCATGGATCATGTCTGTCTTTTTCTTTCTCACAAGTGACTGTACTCAAAACCTCAAAAATCGTAAGCACAGCTTTTGGAAGAGGGTCAAAACTCAATCCTCATAGCCAAAACCTCCTTCAGGACTGGAGGAGATGCAGTCTCTGATCATCAGGTTCATCATACCTGGTCAGTGTGGAAAGGTAATTGAGGCCAAATTAGGAATGATGGTGAAACATGAACATCCTCTTGATGTCCATGGCACCTCTGGAGGTCCCCTGCAATCTGACCTGCTCTGCAAATCTGACCTGTGGTTTCACCAACCGTGGTAATGCCAGATGAGGACAATGAAACAGATGAGGAAAATGTTTCTTTGAAACACTTCAAAACTGAAGTTTGTCAGCAAAAATCCACTACAGGGACCCTCTCAACCCCATCCTTCTGCTGGATTTGGAATAAATAGAATCACAGCAAAAAATTCAAGGATTCAATTTAAGTAGGGACCTGTCCACTAAATACCTACTTCAAGTATAATCAAAGCTAAATATTTGAACCAGAACTGACTCAGCCAGCTATGGTGAATGTTGCCACAGCAGATATTAAATTTTACCCTGTATCAAGTACGGAGATATAAAAAAATTGAAAAGTGACACCTAAGGGTTGAATGAAACTCCAGTTCTCCGTGAAAAGGTTTCAGTTGTCCCTTCCTTACATGCTTTTTTTCTGCTACAGAACTGCAGTTACAGGATAGCTGCTCATTACATGTGCACTTATCCTGCAGTGCAAGTTAAACAGTCCCCCTGATTTCAGGAGCCCTCTGGGCACTAAGTTCCTGCTTAAACTGCTTGAAGTCTGTGTCAAAACAGCGACAGAGAGATGAAAGGGCTGCCCTCCAGACGAGTGAGGGAATGGTGTGTAATAAGATGCAATTTGCCTAAATGCAATTGTACCTGATGAACGTCATAGTGCAGCTTTTGGGAGAAGCCCTGCTTCGAGCAGCAGAGGAGACCTGAACTGCTCCAGCCCCATCCCTGGAGTTACTTGTGACACACATGGATTGTCAGGTCAAAAACCTTCACTGGAACATCAGAAGCTCAGGAATAGTGTTGGGAGATGATGCAGACTGCCCTTGCTAGAGATTTATGTGCAGGCAAGCTGAAGGGGAAGGAGGAATCTTGCATTTCCTTGTGGGAGGTGTTGAGCTAGAAAGAAGTTGAGCTTGGATTAACAAGTTCCCAGTGGGTGGAGGTGCACAGCACCTGCAGCTCTGTTAGCTTCCATTTGAAGCTCAGCTTTTTGGAAACTCTCCATGCTATGTCACTTCCTCGGAGACAGCATTTTGAAAAAGAAAGGCTCAAGCACCAGAAGAAATGGGAAAAATCAAGGATGGGGTTTATGTGCTGGATTTGAGGAAGGCTTTCCTGTGCATTTGGATATGGGTGGGGTTTTTTGTTGCTGTTCCAGAAATTATTTATAAGTATATGGTACCTAAATGAAAAGTTAAAGAAAACCCCATCACAGAGGTGTTTTAATTGAAATGCAAAGTTTATTGCTTGAAATAAGACTGGTTAAAAAAAAAAAGAGAAAAGATAAATCCCTCTTAGACAGTGTTGTCTCATCCGCTGAGACACTTGTGATCCATGAGCTCTTTGATTCAATTCACATGAGGCAGAGATACTGTCTAATTACTAAGAAAATAATTTGAAAACCAAAACTCAGACCCTTTTTGCATGCACTAAACACCCGCCCTGTCCTGCATAAATTAGCAAACTGTGTGTGCTCCCTGAGTCCCCACAGGATAATTTACAGATACACATGAAATTATCCATTTTGTACATGTTTCCAACACCTTCAAAAAACCCAGAAATGAAAACATAGCATCTACTCATGTTTTAGGAGGTTGGTATAGAGGAAGATGAGTATTTGAGAACCCTTTTTGAGTATCCAGTAGTTCTTGATGTTACATTTCTAGAGAACGTCTGCTGCCCTAGCCATAGGCTTACCTAAGCTCCTCAGGGAGCTCTGTGACTAATTTCTTGTACATATATATTTATTTATATAAATGCTGTAGCCTCACACACAATCTGGATGCTTCACGCATTACCTCAGCCTATTTTAATTGCATTTTTATCTCCTAAACTCTTACATGTTACAAACCAGGCAAGGGGAGGCCCTCAAGGTCATCTGGTCAAATCCTCTCTTCATAATGAAGGATTATTCAATATACGGTATTTTCTAGTGCTTGTGCTAGGCTTCTTTTGAACATCTTAAATAATGAGGTTTCTACTGCCTAGCAGGAAAGATTATTTCACATGGTAACGGACCTTGCCAGTAGAAAGTTTTTGTTATTTGTTTCCTAAAGCTCTTTATCACCTTTCAAATGCTGGAGTGAGATTTATATTCTTTGATAACTGTCTTGAAACACCTATAATGAATCCCATCTAGAAGAAATTCATGAATTTCAGTAAGATGAGGACAGCTAATTTTAGAAAATTGAATGAAGATAGACGGTTAAGGCTGAACATAATGCATATTTCAACTAAAGGAAAAAAAAGACAGAAAATTTTCTTCTAATTCTGGCAGAAAAATACTCTCCACCATCCCCTTATTTCTGATCAGAACTAAAGGAAGTGGATACTTAATCTGCTCAGAACAGGCTATGACATTTATCCACATTAAAAAAACAAAAAATCCAAACCACACCTTCCTTTCCAGTTCTGGAAATCTGTGAACCTTTATGAAATCCTTTGGGTTGAATAAGTTTGTATATGCTAATAGACATATAGTTATTTGAGGCTATTCCAGGGGACTCTTCTGCATCCTTAAGCTACCCTGAGCTAGCTTAAAAAACTTAATTTTGTAGGAGGTAGAGGACTACTCCTATTTAAAATCAACCTTCCCTAGAGAAATATAAATGAATATTCACCCTTTCGATAATTTTGGGAATGCTGTACTGAGAGAGATGAGGGCACAAGAGGGTCACAAAATTATATCCTAGTGATATGATTTTTTAAAGTTTAATAGAAAATACAGTTTTTAACATTAATTATGTGCTGACTTGATAAATATTATGGGGCCAGTTTGTAAGTGTTGTTGGCATAACTGAAAGAGACTGAGCTGAATTCAAATAAACAATTTGAAAACATGATTTGAAATTTAGGCTCCAATATCCCCGGCTATGTCTGATTTATCTTCCATAGGTTTGTGCTGGTCTATATTGACCACAGACCTATCAACTTTAAAGAATTAGGGACAAGAACTGGGGAAATGCACAGTCAAGAAACAGGGCTTGAAGTGATGTTTCATCTGGGTTTACCTGCCAGAAGCGGAAAAAAAAACATTTAACTTGCTTTACAACACAGTTCCCATACGTTAGACCAGAAGTATGGATACCATAGAGGGGCGATATAAAAGGCAGAGCTGCAAATATAGCCAGTGAAAGATGAGTTTTACATGGCCTGTGCTGGAAAGGGAAGTGGGAACGGAAATGTGGAGATTTGAAATCTGTGTGTGTAGGGGGAAACGGGAGCAAGGTGGGATGCTTGAACTCATCAAGCAACACGGAAAGTTGCAGCTTAGGAAAAAGCAAGCATGGAATCTGTATGCAAGGAGCAGGGAACAGAAGGTCGTGCAAGGGGGAGGCTTGTATTTAGCCCATCTTTGCTTAAAGGTTGGTGCCATTGGCTGAAAATATAGTGGGTTTTTCATGATCTCATTCTTAGGACTTCAACCTCATATATGTGAGATGGGATTAAATTCCTAATGGTGCCCTCTTCTGCAGTTTTCCTTCATTTCAGTACAGTGCATCATCTATAATCACAAAAAACCTTGAGGTGCAACTTCTGGAGCCATTGACCAGGTCTTTGGCCAGAATAAGTGATGCCAGATGTAACAGATGCCTCGAGGCAAGGCAGATTTGTGCTGTTTGGAGCAGTTCATGAGACAGTTGTAATACCTTCATTCACACTATATACATTATTTATTTGTCATCTATTGTCAAGTTCTGCAGATATGTTAGCAAAGAAATTAATTTGCAGGCTATTCATAGAAATAATTGAAGAGAGTGTTGAGAACTCTTCCATTTATTTTTGGAAGTGCATTAAATATTTGGATCTAGGACCTACACTCTGCATCGTATAATAAGGTTATTTTATTTACTGAGTAGATTCAGATCACCTTGACTGAGGAATTACAAATGTGTGAGAAACTTATTTGTTATTTTCAGATCAAATACTGAATATTTTTAAGAGGTTAATGTTAAAAATGTGAAGCACTTGAAGAAAATTCAAGAGTAAGAGAGATGCAATATTTGCTGATGTATTTATTAACTATTTATTTTGGGTTTTTTACCCACAAAATACTAAAGCAGAAGGACATAATGAATTATGAAATATATTCCTCTTCAGCTTAAGAAAGCCTAAATGTGTTGTACTTCTAAATACAAAACTGCTGGTTGACATCTTCTTTACGCTGAAGGTGGGAGGTCAAGAGAATGCATTATTTATTGAAGCAATACTTGTTTATCCTGGAAATTATGGTGTTAAATGTATTTATATACTTGTGTATATATATTCATATTTATGACTGTAAATAAACTAATATAGATACATCCCTTTTTATCTCATGATGAAAAAATGGGAAATGCTGTGTATTTGTCATTGTGAAGCAGGAGGAAAGGGTTTTCCATGAGATTTACTGGACTAGAAATCTGTTTTGTGTCAGAATAAAAACAAAATTGCTGGTTGCCATGCTTATAGATAGGAACATTGGCTATTAAAAAAATTGGGAAATTCAAAGAACTGATGAATCCTTGAAAAAGAATATTAGGGAAGTATTGCCAAGCAAATGAAGATGAGAAATGTCAGATAATGACATTTCAACAGTCAAGTGTTGACATACAAATGAAACTGAATAAAGTTGGATGGGGATTGCTAAGTGGACATGAACAAATCTAGATGAAGAATAAGAGAAAATGAATTTTGAATTTTCTTAGGCAAGAAGCAAATCACAATAAGTGATGTCAGGTGATGTTTATTGTACAGCAAAGAAAGAGAAAAAAATTGTTTCCTTTCTTGGTCAGTTTATTTCCACTGAATTCCTGAGTAAAGCCTTCTCTGTATGGGTTTGCATGTTTCAAATTCAGAGAAACTGTCTGATTATATCATGATATAAAAAAAAACTTCTGGTAATATTTTTTTTAAACACTGCAAATGTCTGCCATATTTTCCTGGTAGCTGACCACCTTCCTGGATTTAGTTACAGTTATGTCCCTTGCATTGAGCTCCTCATTTAAAGAACAGTGTTATGCTGTGAGTGCTAAAGGAAGCAGAAAGGCTTATTAATGCTTCTTCATTACATTCAGGCTTTTATAAATATGAATGCTCTGTTTCTTTCTGCTTTTCATTCCTCCCTTGTTGTTGAATGTTGAATTGAATTTACATTGTGTTTTTCTCCCACAACAAACAAAAAACGCACCTTCTTGTTTTATTCAGTAATCTTAAGGACTGTTGTGTATAACATTCGTATATTTTGTGCTTGGATTGGATTTAGTCATGAGTTTTACTGATGATAAGGGACCCAAGATATTGAGGTCCAAAGTGAGAGGCTGGAGGGATCAAACCCCACTTATTTGAGTAGAGCTTTTGTCACACCATCTTAGGCCAGAAAACCTCAAGAGACAGCCTAATTGGGCTCCCTGAATTTTGGCAGATTTGGGCTGTTGTATAACTCACTTGTTCCCCATACATTTCTGTGATATTCTGTCTTTATCTTTGGTGTTTTAGTGATGGCAATTATTATTACCTACATATATTAATTAAAATGCCGTGTTCTCTACTTTAAAGTAAAGCACTATGCAACACTTGCCAGTAGTAGTCTTGTGGTAGTACTCGAAATATGGGCACATTTTTCTGTATTTACATTGTCCAAACCTTTCTCTCTTTTCTTATATTGTCAGCCACTATAGATTTAAAATCTAATTTACTCATTTTTTCTTCCCCGCAGTCACTCCCACTGCCTCAACATGACTGCAATGTTGTGCCATTCTGATCAGGAACACCTTTTCTTCTTTCATTTTTTTTTTTTTTCCTAACCCCAAAAAAGTGTCTGGCTTGCACCAACACCACACCTATATTGTCCTGGTCCCTGGTGACGGTGGCCACCCTGGGGCAAAATGTGAGGGCAGAGCAGGTTGGGGAAGGCTGTGACTCCTTCCTCGTCTCTCTGTGGCTGAGTGCAAGGCCCCAAAAACTTGCTTGATGAGGCTTTTGGTTGTTCATGGACTGTCAGTTATACACAGGGGGAAATACCTATGGGATATTCTCAAGTGGTAAAAATAACAAAAAAGACTTTACTGGTGGCTTTAGAGAATCACAGAACTTTGGCAAAAGGTGAACAGCAGCATTCAATCAACATAAGACACTTCTCAAAGCATTAACTTGGCCCATTCTACTTCAAACTCTTAACCTGTTCAATTTTAAGCTACTCAAAAATTCCAAGAAGAGGGAATTAGAAGAAGAAGAAAAGGAAAGAAAGAAAAGATACAGAAAAGGACACCTATAGCTACCAACTCCTGCATTCCAGCAATGTTCAGCTGATAGAACCTCCAAGAGGAGGTAGGGTCAAGACATGCTCACCTTGTGTTTGGCCTTAAATACCCCTTGGCCTTCCTGGGTCCTTCCCCCAGGCAGGAATGGCTTCTGGTCATCTGGCTACTCAGGAGCTGGGTTAGGAGTTCCAGGGATGGAGTGTGGGGCATTTCCTCCAGTGTGACAATGATTGGCAGCTCTGCCACGCAGGGATACTGGCTCTAGGAATGCACTGCCAGGGTAAGGCCCAACCTGCCCTTCTCCCATGCACATGCACCCCAAAATGTTTCAAGACACCAGTCTTTTAAGTCTCTCACACTGAGTCACCTGCAAGTGATAATTTTCTATCAGATTTTCACTCCGGGTGATTCAGTTTTATCAGGCTGGGCTGTTTTCCTCTGTGGTCTCCTGTTCGATGTCACAGAAGTGATGGGCAGGGTGTGACTCACATGGGTTCCTGAGGCTGTTTCTATCGAGACTTGTATTTTTCCTTATCTCTCTCCTATTTGGAACTTCATATCTGTTCCTGACAAGAAGCAAAAGGAAAAGCATTTCACCAAAAGTGTCTCTTTCCTCTCTTAGAGGAGTAGGTCCTCCTGTGTTAATCACATCCCTGAAGGAACCAGGACAGTGGGAAGAAATAAGTGTTTATTTAATAAACAGTGGCATTTAATTATCCCTTTGGTTAGGTTTATGTGTTTGCATAAGCGCTAAAATTTTATCTAAGTTTAAGCAGAAGTAGTTTAACCTCAAAATGTTATGATGTCAGAACATTAACAAGCTAGGAAATTTTCAAAAGCACTTATCAGATTAACTGGCCATTCAAAGTCACTGATAATAATTAGCATTATGGCTGTCAGGTACTGTCATATATTGAAATATAGCAGCCAGAAAAAAGAACATTATTATCTACTGTGAAAAAGCTAGGCTTAGCATTTCCATGCCCAAAGTTGTCTTTTGATGTCCTCTTATTCTGTGTAGCTGGAAACTTATGAAAGGCTATTTTGTAAATGTTAATTTTTAGAAGTATTACTTAAAAAAAAAAAAAAAAAGGTGTCTTCTATACAATTAGTGGGGAAAATGTGGGAATATTTGGTTTAAATTCCCAGGACCTTTTATGATTTTAAAAAAAATTCTTGCTATTACTGCAGCTGCGAATCCTCCAAAAGATCCACATGTATTTTCCAGCCTGAGCAACATTACTGTAAGTACATGTAATATGACAAAGTTTTTTGTCACTGTCTTAACTCCTGCCAAATTCAGTGCTGCTGGCCTCACTTCCTATAGTTTCTTGTTATCTCATGACTGCCTTACAAAGTGCATAGTCTTGAATGGCACAAAATGGACTTTCTTTGTTCCAAATTTTAGTGCGTTTTTGCTTTGAAAGCAAGAATTTTAAATGTCAGTTTGAGGACTCCCAGCACAGCATGAGCTGGTTCCAGGTCAGATCCAGTGTGGAGGACTTTTTCTTTCTTGCTTGTGATTATAAGCAGACAAATGTGCTTCTTGGATATTGGTCTTCCTATCTTTGCAGTTTGGGAAAGAGAAGATTATTAGCTGATGTTTTGGTTAAAAAAACACTGATGACATTCAGTTGCAATATTTTAGTATCATCACGGGAAGTTTTTTTTAGTCAGTTTGAAGTTTGGTGCAATGAAATTATGCAACATTTTTCTTCCTAATACCACTATGTGCTATCAGCCTGCCATTCAAACTTTTAAATCTGAATACCCTTCAGCTCAACACCTTGGACAGGTTTGTGAATGGATATTGAGCTACTTGTTAGGACTGTTGCTCATGACTGTTTTCTGGGTTTTGTGTTCCTTCTGTCGTCTTTTTGTGTATTCTTTCTGTCTCTTCTTGGATATTTCAGGCCATAAAGCAGCTAATGTAGAAAAGTCAAGTATAAAAAAGGAGGCATTAAGTATAAAAAAAGAGGCAATGTCTAAGTTTATGAGATTTTAGTTATTGTATGACCTTTGATAGGGATGCCAAGGTCTGCAATTATGAAAGCTATTTATAAACAGCAAAATGAACAGTATATATGTGCTACTGAATCAACAGAAAATGTTGAATTATACTCTAGTTGGTACAGTTTCTCTTTCTTTTGTCTGTAGTATAAAGCACCTTGGCCTGGTACTTCTTTGTGGGTTTTCTGAGTAGCTTTTTTCCCCATACAGTGTATGGGAGCTTTTTTCCTGTACAGTGTTCTTGCCATTCCCTGACAGTCCACCTCGCTGACACCTGTAAAAAGAAGTGATATTTAATCAATTATCACTTTAAATATATCAGAAAATAAAGATGGAATTGAAACAGCCCCAAGCCCCTCAAGTGCCTCATAATATCAAAATATTAACACCCGATAAAAAAAAAAGACTTTTTTCCACATTAACCATCTGATAGCTTATAAAAAAAAGAGGAAATTATGTGTCCAGCTACTGGCAGATTGACCAGTTTTCCTAGAATGCTTATGTGGTAGAAATGATGATCTGCTGCTACAGGGATGGAAGCTTCTTGTTAAAGCAGGGAAAAAAATGGCTCTAATCCTGATGGATGGGTATAAATCTTGAAGTACAGAATTTAACTGGCTACATGCAGTGTTAGACTTCAGATAGACTGAGAGCTTTAAGCTAAACTCTTTGGCCAGTGACAATTGCACTTTTGTTAAACTATGCTTGCCTTACACTTTGAAGTGCCAAAAAGGAAAGTGATTCCTATGGCCCTGTCATGTTGATTGTCCACCTGAATGAAGCTAATGAGGTCTTAATATAGCACTGGTTGCTCAGGCAAGGTTTTAATTAATAAGTGTCAGGTCCTTAATGCCTTATCCTCATGCACCTTCTTCCCTCTCTGATGCCTCCCTTTAACTTCCAATTTCAGAATTGATTATGTTGAATGCAGGTCCCTTCATTTTGTTACAATAAAAACCTTTGCTATTAAAATAAATGGAATATATACTTTTTTACTGTCTTGTGATATTTCAGTGCATGCTGTTGGCTCTGTGAAATAGTAAGCAATATCTCAAAAGCTTTTTTCTCAAGTTTTGAGAAGGCACCAAAATTACAGTCAAGAAGTTGCCCTTTTTTTGTGTGTGTGTGCGTGTGTGGGTGTATGTTCTTTTCCTCTGGTGCTAACCAGTTATTAGTTCAAACTCATGTCTGCCAAACCCTGTAGAATAAAATCCTTTGAAGTGGCATCTGTCTCTTCTAACAACTTGTGTGGATTGCTGTGGGAATGAAATTCCTTTTGACTCGCCTCCAGTTCCAGAAGCGTTTGTGTGTTCTTATCTATTAAGAATGAGTCTGCAAAAGATCTATATGCAAGCCTTTGTATGATAGACAAGAAGGGTTTACCTGAGGCACACTCTCCTCATACTATAAGCAAATCAATGCTGTGCTCTTTGGAGTCAACCAAATGCCAGAATGGAGCTCTTTTATAAACTCATGAATTGCAGAAAAGCACTGTGTTGTGTCTTTTTTCTTTCTTTTTTTATTTTTTCTCCTATGCACTAGAATCATATTTTGTTCTACAGATCAAAATGAAAGTGCCTAATAATGTGGCTAGCCTAAGGTTTCTGGTAAAGCTTTTTTCACCCTTATCCTGCTAGTTCATTGGCAGGATACCTTCGGATTTTGATGGCCTTTGTATTATTGCCTTGCTTTTTTTCATCTCAATAGAGTGGCTTGAATTCGTCTTTGTGAAACTTCACTGATATCTATGGAATTTCACAGTTAAAAAAATCATTTGAGGATTACTGAAATATTATTGCACATTGTATATGATTGGAAATGTTAAAGGAACTTCTGTTTTGTGAGATTAGCTGTGATATTTGGCACACAACAAAAACAATGGGTTTAGGCTCCTAAATAGTGTAGTTGCTTTCAGGTAGCTTAGCCACTGATGCTTGTGTTAGCTGGGAGAAGTAGGTGAGCACAAGAAAGGTGAATTCCAGAATTTGGTATGAACATGGGGCCTTCACAACCAAGCAGGCAGCTTTAGAGAGTAGGCAGTAATTTTCTGTGCTATTGCAGCTCTAATAGCTGAGACTACATGACAGTCTTTCCTTTCCTGACTCTCCAAGGCTCGCTTCCTACAGAAATTGAAAGTGGTAGGACAGTCACAGATGGTTCCAGCTGATGGCTCTGTAAAGCCCTGAATCCATGCCTGCTGAGTGCTAGGGAAGCAGCTCCTCCGTTTTCTGTCATGTCCAGCCAGCTTCTGTGAGTCTGTATCTGGCTGTGCAAGGAAGCCGCGCCTGGCTAGCGGACCTGAACCATATGGCAGATGTGAGATGACCTCATGTAATTTTCTTCCTGCCCCAGCTGTGTTCTCACAGTGGCGGTTTCAGTCCATTTGGTGGGTGAGTTCAGCTTTTGCATTCTTATTTTTGAGCATGCTAGTGTTTTTTTAATCTCTGTATGTGGCTGTAGTGTTTCGAGGCAAGTCCTTAATTACATGTTGTTTTTCAATTCAGCACCTAAAGTGCTCATCAGATAGTAAAAACTGGTTATCTTTGCAGCTAAGGTGTAAGATTTTTTTGAGTCTTCTAAAAGAGGAATTTGTTCATTTACTTGTGCTCTGTGGACCACAATTAAACAGATGACATACTTGGGTTTGTATGTGGTACTGATCAGAAGAATTTCTTAATATTTCTGGATACCAAGGCAGAGCTCCAGCTGGCAGATCTATGGACTGTCCTGACAATTAGGGCAATCTCTTTTCCCTGTGGTTTTTTAATAGTGTTACATCCATAAAGCTGAAAACCTATCTGTCAGTCTTTCCATTCTCTGGATAAATGTATGAATTATTGTGCTTTAATTGCTTCCTACAGGTATTTGCAACTAAAAACTTGTTATTGCATGTTGTCTATCCAATCAGGAAGCAGAAGCTAAACCAATCTGGTCTTTCATATAAAAAATCTCCTGACCTGGACTAAAACAGTACAAATTTTCAAAAGAGGGCACTGGAATAAGTTGTTTTCCCATCCAAGTCACTGCTTAGGTGTGTGCAAAGGATACTGCCAGGGCCAAAATGAAGATATGAGCCTCACAGGCCCTTTTGGTGGTTGGGTGCTTCTGTTGGAAGATTTTTGCTCTGCTGATGTGGCTTTAGACTGTAGAATCCTGGCTGTTTGTATGACATGAAGACTTGTCCTCTTAATATCAGGCAGTAAAGGGAAGTCTCTTTGTTTATACATTGTGCATGTTATCACAACCATAATTTATTTTGTTTATATAAGTTCTCCAGAACTTTATCTTGGCAGAGGATCTTGCATCTGGTGGAATGACAGCATTCAGTGCTACCTCTGGGGTTGCTGCTAATATTCTGTGATTTGTCCAGGAAACAGGACAATCAGGGCTCTTGACAAACCTGTGCAGCAGAATTCCCTGCTGCACAAACCCATCTCTGACAGCTTTATTTTTTTCCCCACACTGGATGATTCCCCTTTTCCCAGAAGAAATGACAGAACTGACAATATTTGTCCTGCCACCATTTGTTTATTAAGTTGTGCCCAAAGCCTGTGAATTATGAACTCCTGACAGATGAAAAACATCTCAAGTTTATTTTTGTTCTTCCACGATTATTATCATTGTCTGGTGACTGAAAAGGAGAAAGAAACTTCTAGTGAATATTTTGTTAGGCTGAGTGTGTTTGTGGGCAGTCCTTGACACTTGTCATTCTCGTGTCCAGTTACCTCAGTTCTTAGGGTTGTGCCCAGCATCCAGTTCTTCCCCATTCCCAAACATCCAGTGTTGGGCGTGGATTAGCCTGGGATAGGCAGACGTTCACCTGAACCACAGACCAAGTCTAGGAGAGATGTTTAGGCAGCAAAATATCTTGCTTGCTGAGGGTTTAGTTTTTATTTCTCCAGTTAAAGCTGCTTGGTTTGTCTCTTGTTTTGCAGTTCGTTTGTATCACCTTTCCTTCCTTCCCATTTTAGGAAGGAAATAAAATGCCACATTTGAGGGGTGTGGCATAACCAGTCCTTCTCACATCTACCTTCTCCTTCACAGGTGCCATAGAAGAGAGGAGGAGTGCAGGTAAAATCCTTGCTTTTGACAAGCCCTGGACGGCCCTGGAGCAGCCTCATGAGGGTCTGATGCACTCTGCCAGCCTGGTTTACTGTGGACTCTGGGTCTCTGCCTTTTCAATCATGCTGCAAAGTATCTCATATTTAGCTTTGCATGGTGCTGGGAACTAAAAGAAGATTCTGCACTCTCACTTCCCCAACAATATTTCGCTATTAATGAGTTTAACACCTCTGCTTAATGCAGCCTTGTTTGGTTGCCGTTAGAGATGTGACATCAGTTCAGAGTGAAGAACTCTCAAATTATTTTGTCTGTCTTGCAGGTTAACTGCCTGATTAGAGATTGAAATTGTAGGTCCAGCTGATTCATCCAGCTAATTAATTGAATTAATTCATCAAGATCAGCTGTACTGCAAGCTTGGTACTGTGCTGAAAATACAATACTTACATAATATTTCATGAAACTCTGATTTTTCACACATTAAAAATAATGCAAATAATAATACACCAAAGAACAGATAGATTTTAAAACAGATTTAAGCAATGGCTGTGCAAGAAGTTCCACAAAAAAACCTTGATATTTTCTATTATTTTACTAGCTCTACTAGAAAAGAAGGTGGAGGGAGAATCTGTTGGGTAATGTACTTAGGGAAAAAAACACTGATGGAGCTCTCTAGGTACAAAAAAAGAAAAAAAGAAAGCTTTCAGATTTGATCAATCTGTTTAATCTAACCTCAAAGTGGAATGTTTCTTTCCCCTTGGTAAAGAGCAACTTTTTTCTTTTTGTTTCTTAAATAAGATATCTTTGATTTTTAAATGCTCAAAGAAGAAAAATTAATAAGTTTCATTTTTACATCTCTTTAGAAACCGATTTTTGTGGTTTTTTATCCTTTTATTCTCTCTTTGGCCTATAGACATCCTTAATCTTCAGCCATTCAGGTGTGTATGAAAATATTTCACTCAAACATTTGTCAACGCTTCAGTGATTTTTAGTAGCTTTGAAAATTTATTCTTTTTAAGCTAGTATTAATATTGTTCAGTCAGTCTACATTTATTGTGGCTGGATAAAAATCTAAGCTGAGATTTCACTACACTTCATGGGAAACATCAACATTTGAGGCTTAATTTTAAATCAGGGAGACCAACAACAGTGAAAGTGGTGGTAAACTTTGTGAGTAAACCCACTTGGCTCAACTGGGGTCTAAACAGGTTTTTATCTTTCAGTAGACCAAGACATAGGAGAGCTAAATCATCAGGTAATGTCCCAACGAGACTCTTGTGGTGTGCTTGTTATCAATACACAAAGGTATTGAAAATAGGTTTTGTTTTTAAATGAAGATAAAGTTCATTTCTTCCTCAAGGATCTTCCTTGCCTTATGGTTACAGCACGGGATGCACAATCTTCCAGTCTTGTGAACATATGGTTTCTTTGAACAGGGATGAGTGATTTTTTCCTACCCCACTTTTCTACAGCCTTCTTTATACCATTTTGCTTTATTGTAATCTGAAGAGAGTGATTTTCTTCATGAAATATTGAGTTTTAAGGGGAAGGATTATACATATTGCTTTGTTAGCACTGATAGCAATCTTTGTTGTTGCAAGATAAAGCAAACGTGTTCTCAGAGGAAAACATTCCTGGGGATCCAGCGCTCTTGCTCCTGGCTTTGGAGTCACAAAGTGCAAGGGCTTTTTAAACTGAATGCTGAAGAGCATTATCAATATATGAGCCTCTCTTTTTTGTTGTCTGTGTATTTCTACCATCTGCAGGAATGGGAGATTTTCATACTGTGTTTTTTAAACAAGGAGAAAATGAACACAAGTAACTGCAGAAGTGTTAATAACATTTAGAAAAAGTTTTCACATATGGGAATAGCTTTTTTCCCCTCCATCCTGGGCACTCTGTCCCACTCAGGCTGTGGAAAGCAGTCAGAAGAACTGAGCTGCAGATGTCTCGTTGGCATCAAAGAGATGGACTGGCTCCACCATCCCTCACTGCCTCTCCACACATCACCAAGGGTAGGTTTTGGAAGTGTAGGCAGGAGAGAAGTGGCTGCTCCAATGTGGTATTTCCAGTAAGTGACACAAGCTGGAAGAATTCAGATTCCTCTTGAAACAGATGCGAAACGACCAAGAGCAGCTTTGCTTAAATAACTGGTTTCTCCAGCAGCCAGTTCTTCACTGAAAGGATTTTGGCATAGAAGTACATAATATCTGTAATTTTTCTACTGATATAGCACTGTTCCTTTTATGTTCAGATAAAGACTACCCTTGCCTAGTATGTATGTACAATGTAAGTTCTTTGGAACAAAACCCAATCTTTATCATCACTGTGTTTAGAGTATAAAAGTGAGATTGTAAAAATCCTGCACATTGAGCACCCCTTACTCAGCAAATGTTCCTGTCCAGATTGTGGATATGAACAAGATTCTCAGGAGATACCTACCTATTAAAAAACAGCTACGTAAAAGAAAATTATTTGTTCTAAACATTTAAGGAAATGAAGAATATGCTATTTAAGTTCTTGCTTTTCTTTTTAAAATTACAGCTTTTCAAACATTAGTAAGTACCATATTTTCTTCAAAGAGATTTTTCTCTTCTTGAGACAATTTGGTTGCTCAACTAGTTTCCAATCTTTTCTTATAGTATCTGCAAGTTTTTTTGTTTTTTAAAAATTTGCTAATATTTCTGCTATAGAATTAAAATTCATACTAAATGTGACACACCTGGGAGAAAATATTTTCAGCATAAAATTGACTGAATTTCCAGTTCGTACCATACTAATTGCTTTTACAAAAACAATGATTTTTTTCCTTGAGAGTGCAAATCATAATAATGGGAATTTTAACTATGGGAATTTCAGGTGAAAAAAAATTTAGAAATAAAGCAAATTTGTATCAAAAGGCAATGTATATACTAATTATTTTTTTCCCAAAGCACCTGCACTTTTTTGCCCTGGAATTAAGCTGCAATGGGACACAAAAGAAAGGCTGCGTATCAGAGTCACTTCAGTGAGTAAATCGAGCTATTGCAAATTGCACAAGCAGAGGATCCAGGCCAGAGCCCTGAGCTGCTCCAGCAGCTTTCCCAAGGGTGCAGACATTGGGATTATGTGCCGCTGTTGGTAGGGTGGCTGTTTACTGTGGTGCTGCTGTCTCACTCCCATCCACGTTTGCAGATCCAAGAGCAGTCAGTGCTGTTCACAGCGGGGGATTTGTGCCAGAATAAAACTGGCCATGCCAGGATACTCCTCATTCCCTTGGTGGGAAGAGGACTGCTCCGTTTGGAAAGGACCATTCTTAACATTTAAAATACTTCACTGATTTACAGTGTGTAACAGTGACCCTGCAGAGAGTGACAGAATGAGTTAAAACTTGTATGTGGAAATTACACTTGGAATGCACTATCATGCACATACATTTACATTCTCTAATGCAAAAAACAGATTTTTCAAGGGATTTTCCTCCAAATATTGCAGAAGGATACTGGAAGGACGTAATATTCTTACAGATATTGTTTAATTTGGAGTTTAAACTTGCTGCCTGTGAGCTTTGCTGATGGTCTGCAGTGGGCAGGAAGGGGAACTGCTGGTTCCAGTTTGTTTTTGTGTAACACAGATTATTTTATAGACCACCATCAGAACTCCCATTAGACATCTCTGTTCCAGGTTGTAGACCACAGCCTATTTATTTATTCCTTATGTGGAAGTTATCCTGTGTTTACCCCATTCTTGTTGTTAATGAAAAATTTCCAGTTCTGCTATAGACTTCTGGAAAGAGGGGCCAGAACTGCCTGACTTATTCAAAATACTGGCATTCTCAGGGTATATACAGAGACAAAATGATGTTCTCTGTTTTGCTTTTTTTCCCCTCTGTTATTTTTCTAGCAATATTGTTTGCTTTATTGATTGCCTCTCAGTAGAAGTGAAAGAAACGGGTGTGCTTACTCTAAGGCACAGCAAGAGTAAGCATAATTGATGTCTAATTTCTCCAACATCCTTTGAGAAATCCTTCCTTGACTTCAAATATGGATAACGTAGTTTTTCTTCTCTTATCAAAGACAGATTTGGGTAGAGTTAACTTGCTATGTTTACTTTGGAATGGGGAGATTTGTAGAGAACATTTCAGGAGGTGCTCTTGAACAAAAGCATGACTGCTGGTCACTTTTTCCCTGCTTTCAGTGATGGCAGATGAGGTGTCCAAGAAAACTGCTGCATTTGGTACTGTATTTCCTGCATTCTGTTCCTCCTGGCACCAGTAATCAAAGAATTAGCACATCTTCTTTTTGCATTTTGCAGGGGGACTTTGATAAACAAAATATTGTGGGTCCTCTCTCACCTGTGGGCACCGCAGAGCTTTTCACCTCTGTACTCTGGAGATCACTGGCTCCGTGTCATCCCTCCTCCAAGTGGCAGCTGGAATATAAGGAGTACATCCACCACTGCTCAGTTGATGCACGCAGAAGTGTGGGCAGTTTTATAAAACTGCTGGTGTCAGATGCTTGGCTGGTGTAAAACATCTTCAGTGATCCTGTGACGCTCTGCACCAGCTGAGGATCTGTGCCTGGTTATGCAGCTGGGACTCCAGACTGCACTGAAAGCAGTTGAACTCCCCCCACTGATCATTTAGAAGGGCTTTTCCTCCTTTCAGAGCTTGTGTTTTGTTTGTAATGACATGTGCTGGTTGTTTTGTTCATTTAATCGGAAAGGGTCATCAGGTGTAAAACATTGAGACTGACACAAAACAAGGAGTTCCTTTCATGTCTCGTACCTCAAAAAATTTGAACTTCCAAAATTAACCAGGCCACAGGGCCTTAGAAATGCAACAGCTTTCTCCATAAGCAGTATATCCTTCAAGTCAGTGCATTAATAAGGATTCTGTGAGCCAAAATCTGACTGGCTTTGTAAGTGAGTAGAGTATCTTGCTGCTGTTTTGTGTGTAAGACAGAAAGGGGCACAGCCATTTCCTCACACTCTGTTGTAAGAACATCTTATGAAATGTCTGTGCCTCTAGTTTTGTCAGATTACATTAATTAGCAGTGAAAATCACCCTCAAAACGATGTATGCAAATGCTTTGCTCTGACTGCTTGTACTTGAGGTATTTGTGGGATTCCTCACTTTAATCTTGGGGTTTACAGCCCTTCATGTTTAGGTATTTTTTGTTGACATTTTTGATGGAGGGAATGTCAGAAAACCATGAATGAATCTTTAGGCAGCTACATTAGATTGCAACAGCAGTAGGAAGAATGATAACATTAATTCTAAACTGAAAATGAAAATCCAGCTACATGGCCCTTTCCATCTTTTCATGTTTACATTTTGCCACATGGTTGTCATGCATACATGTGACAAATTTCTGGCTTCTAAAGGTTTTCACTAAATACTATTTATTTCTCTTTTCTATTATTTTTTCTTTTCTTTTAAAAATTTGTTTCCAAGTAGGTTTCACTATTTTAAATGCATGTGTTTCTGAATGGCTCATTCAGGAAAGAAATAACACCACTCAGCTTCACAGAGTACTTAGTGATTATACACTCTGAATTTACAGTTCATAGCAAATAGATGATCTACTTACAGCAGAAACATTCTCAAGAGTCCTGTAAGTAATGAAGTGGAGGAACTGTGTGTGTTCATAAATAGAAAAATAGGTGAAATCTAATGAACAGAAATCATTAACATTTCTGTTCACAAAGATAAACCAGAAGGAAAATCAATAGGTAGGATAGTTGTAGTAAAATATTGTTCTACACTATCTTTCTGGTAATAGTTTCCATGGCAGTTTTATGAGCCTCTTCTGGGGAGCTTGAAGCTTGGGTATGTTTTATTTTGTTTTTGAAAAAGCATAAAATCTCTTCCAAAAGGAAGGGACAAGGCATCAAGGGGATGCTTTAGAATCCATCAGAACCACTAGAAAATGAGTCATTTGCATTCAGGGGGTGTGAAGCATCTGTGGTTTATGGCTCAGAGAGAGCTGGAGGTTCACGGGCTGGCAGGGGCATACAGGCTGAAGTGGAGAGCCTCTTAAAAACTGCTAACACTGATGAAATCAAACTGGGAAGTGGAAGAACATGTAATGCACTGTCTTCTAGCCATACTTAAGGAATGCAGGAGGTATGCCTTTCCCAGATACAATTTCTGAATGTTAAGATTCGAATCATCTCAACACCAAGGTGAAATACTGTCTTAATTAAAGGTAGTTTAATGGGAACTGATAAATTGTAAGACTGAAGTACTGCAGGTGTCTTGTTGGAAACTCTGTAAGTGCAAGTTATGTCTGATTTAATCTGTTGTGCAACTGCTAATTCAAGCTCCAGAATCCCACTTATGATGCCATAATTTCTGCTGTCCTTGAAGCCTGCAGCTGTCAAATTTCAAACACCCCAAATAACCCAGAGCACCATTGCTGTAGCACTTTCTCTTCCACTGAGGTTTTGAAGAACTGAAAATCTCTAGACATTGAAAATATTAATGGACACTCAGACAAAAAGCCTGCAACTCAATATGGATTGTAATACCCTCCCCTCCGCCCCACACTGTGAGCTTTGCCAAAGGGTACTGAATAAAATCTGTAAATTGGTTTTATTTGGTAAACTGCAGTTCCACTCTCAGAGGCACTTCAAGCTATCAGGAGTCCTAACCTGGCCTCTGGGATTGCCAAATGTATCTTTTTCACTGCAGATTGTCCAAAGGGTTTGTCAGCACCACCAGTTTATTGTCATTTTGTCATTTTCATAAAAGCCTAGTGTCTTTAGACTGGCAGACTAACATCAGCCTACTTGAAACAACAGGTAAGGTTAAAAGAAGAGATGAGCTCCTGGCTACAAAGCTGAAAAGGCTGTTGCAAAAGGAAGGCATAAAGGAGGGAAATGAAAAGTATAAAATGCACCTGAAAGCAATCTTTTATCCAAACCACCACAGAAGATGATGACTGATCTCGGATTCCATAGCTGTGGGCTGATGCACAGAGCTGGTCACAGAGCTGCCTTTGAGAGCAGATGTGTGAGATGTCTTTGGGAAGGGAGCAGCTCAGTCCTGCTCGCCCTGGCCACTCTGACTCAACATGTCCTCTTTTTCCTTGGTCTCACACAGGTCTCTAGAAATCTCTTCCTGTCCAAAAAAGAAAATGGTTTTGTTAATAAACAGTTCTCTACTTGTATTTAACCCATTTCTTTTTCTCTCATTTTCTGATGTAGTCATTTCCCCTGTGTTGGGGAGCCTTCTCCAAATGTCCATTGCCATTTTAGTCCTCACTTAACATGTTTCTTTGGGCCAAAAGGCTTTCTGTACTTCACATATTTTTGCTGCTTGAAAGACTTTATTTTAAATTTATTAGGTTTCTACTTTTTCTGAGCTGACAAGATGTTGTGACCCACCCCTGAAGGTGAAGGTAGCTGAGAACTACAGAGATGAATGACAGCAGTTGCCACAGAGCTGCAGAATCTCTTGGCATAGCTGGTCTGGAACATGCAGAGACTGTGTGAGGTGCTTTCAAAATCAGAATGGCGAAGAGGAAAGATCTGGAGAAGACATCACGAAGCAGCAAACCCGAGGGTATTTTTTAAAACAGGTAAAGAGAAATAATTCTAAACTTCCTGAAGAATCAGTGGTTGCTCCAACAGAAAGCAAGAGTGAGACATTTCCTCAGCATCTTTTTTGTTTTAAAGGGTGGAGGGAAGGTTAACTATAAGTTTGAGGCTCTACTGATTTTTTTTCTTCTCACTTCTCTGTGAATTGTGCTAAAGCTAATTGCCTCTCAGAAGCTAATTGCCTCTACTGCCTGTGGTTAAAAAAGATTCATCTTGGGTTTAGCTCATACTTTCTATAATTCCTTTAACTCAGACTTCTCATTCAATTCTCCAGTTCTCTTTCTCTAGGGAAATAGAAAAAAACAAACCCAAAAGAATTAATCTACAGCCTCTTTGAGTTTCTTATGGCAACAATCAGTCTTTGGAGCTGCTTCTTTGTTGCTTTGGAGACTTTAAGAGCAGTGCTCCCCTGACATATTGTGCTGTGATCTGTCTCATGCGCCTCAGAAGATGCAGGTGGAAAGTAGACATCTCACACAAATTACCTGTGAGGTAAAGGTTCAGCTTTTCAGAGTGAAGCCTCAGCACCTCAGTTCATCAAACACATATTTTGTGTAGGCCAGCATCATATGAATTTTAGATGGTTTGTTGCTGCATTTTGGATCCTATTTTGTCCCAACCAGTTGAGCTGGGATTCAGTTATGATTAGGCACACAACCTCTCCCAGTAGATAAGTGGTCCTACTGAAACCTTTTACCAACACTCTTCCAGTTCACATGAACTCCCTGACCACAGAACAGTGACCTATGTTTCTATGAGAAATACATATCTGGTTTGGTTGAGTTAGATTTTCATTTCTTGGTTTGCAGGCAGATGTTTGAGGGACATCAATGTGACAACTTCCAAGTAAAAAATCTTGTTGTTTTTTACCCCGTCCCTTATAAATGCCCTGATCTCCCTGTTTATTTGAAGGCATGAGACAAATTTCAAAGCAACAGCCAGAAGGGAAATGCTGCATTTTTCATCTGGGTGATACATACAGAAAGTGAGAGACTGCTGAGTCAGGTACAGTTGGTTGTTTGTTGCTGCCTAAAATCATTAGCAGTATGAGATTATACAAAGCACCTGCTGAAAGTTCAAAAGATCTTACGTGACACCTTGGAGAATGATATTAAAGTCAGACTTGTAGTCTGTACCCTGCACAAAAACATAAACAATTTCTTTTTCTGAGAGCTTTTATGGCTTGACTAACAAAGGCAGGAAGGCAGCACGATATTCCATGTCTTGCCACAAGCCTTTCAGATTACCCAAAGTGATCTTTGAGACACATGGTGAAAATGAGGAGGGGAATTATTACCGATGTTGTTACACAGAGAGGCAGAGAGCAGTCACACCCTTTATTGCTTTCAAATCCGCTTTGTTAATCTTGGTGGGTGTGGGTGGCAGTGCTCAACCAGCACTGCAGTTTTGAAGTACTTTGTTGCCTGGTGGACTCAGCTGTGCTGTCCTGGGTGCCAAGGTCCTCTGTGTGATGCAGGAGGGGAGCTGGGCACATGAAGAGGCTGTGCTTTAAAAGCTTGAGTTAACCAGCAAGTGCTTGGCTGGGGGAAAGGCTGAAGCCCTGCTCCTTTCAGAAGAAAAGTTATCAAATGGTACTGCAGGAGAGCATCTGTCTCCAGGCTGATTTTCTTCTGGTATGAGAGAGAGAGTAGAGGAAAAACTCAATGAGACACTGGTGCAAAAGTAAGAAATGACCATGAAACCTTTTGTTCATTTTCCCCAAAGCTAGTGCATCTCCAATTTTGCAGCTGACTACTGTAGCTGTCTGTTGCTCTGCAGTGCCAGATTCATGAGTCACACAAGCTTGAAGGTTTTCACTATGCTTTAAGTAATTAATAATTTATTGGGCTGGAGTGGAAAAAATACAATGGCAGCCTAATGACTTGGGGGTCTCTCTGGGAGGAGGTATGAAGTGGATTTCTGCCTGCACTCCACTATGTACTTAGCATTATGCATTCATTGAAACAAGCTCTTGCTGGGTCAGCTCCTCCCTAGGTGACTGCTGAGATCACCAGGATGTGGTTATTCCTGCTCGTGTTTATCCACTCTTGCTCTCCATACGATGCTCCTCACGGCAAGTGGAATAGTTGATGGTATAAAGTTTATCCAAGTGCCACTTTTGAAATTTTACACAGCCTGGTAGTCTGAGTCTTTCCTTTGGTGGTAGGAGGTACAGGTTCCCACCCCTTCAAGCAGAAAATGGAGATTTGCTGACTGTGTCTTGTGGGTGAATTGGGGAGGCACTTGTTCTCCAGTTACAGTTTACTTTGCAACCCAGCTGAATACTGTACTCTGTGAAATCCTCCATTCTCATGGAAGAAAGGAGAACTGCACCAACTACTCGCAGTGGTCATTTGGAAACAGCCCATCTTAAAGCCTAGCCTTAATTTCTGAAGGGATAATGGGTCTTTCAAAGATTGTTTCTAACTTAACCACTTTGTGAATAACCAAAGGTAAATGGATGGTGCTTGCGATATCTTTGAAATCATCATGTTGCTAATAT
Organism: Pardalotus punctatus; assembly: GCA_013400915.1. Classification (NCBI taxonomy): domain Eukaryota; kingdom Metazoa; phylum Chordata; class Aves; order Passeriformes; family Pardalotidae; genus Pardalotus; species Pardalotus punctatus. The sequence goes on from VZTX01024201.1 coordinate 75,092, forward strand.
TAAAAAATAAATTCCTCCCTATTTTCAAATCTGACTCTTTCAAAATAAATTCAAAACTTTTGCTCAGCAAGATTATAAAACTTTTCAGCTATTATGTCCAAAATGAAGTAGGAAATAAATATTTAAAATTACTTTCTCTTGTACTTTAGAAGTGTTGCTTTCAGTCTTGCTTTGACTTGAAGCAAGTGAAATGGCAGCCCCGAGTAGAAGGCTGTGAATTCGCTTGCTGTTGGCATGTTTGAGCCGTGTCCTTCCACCTCCTGCCGTTGCCAAAAGCAATCAAAATGCCACAGATGCAGTCCCGGGAGGGTTCTTCAGTGGAAAGGGACTTCCTGGTGGCAAAGAACCAAGGTTTTTATTCTTCTGTCTGTTCTTGCTGTGGGAGGTGTTTGGAGAAGGAAAGGTCTGCAGCCAAAGTGCTTCTGAGCCCTGCCAGTTGCTGCTGCTGGAGCAGGCTGCCGGAGGGCTGGGCGCTCAGGTGTGAGTTAGAGCAGCTTTTTAGTGCCTCCTGCTTTGTGCCAGGGCTTGGGACAGTTCCCAGCCACCCCCAGAAGGCAAACAGGCTGAATTCCCCTGAGTCTGGCACAGTATCACATGAGCTGGGTATGAGAGCACTGTTAGGACTCAATAGCAATTTTCCAGTGCTGTGAACATGACACCGCCTTACCTTGCAAATTCTATTGTCCTGGCTCCAACTGAAGTGTCATGCCATTCCAGGAGGAGACTGTGCATGCATTTGTAATAGCTGTGTGTGTCAAACACTTCTGAAAGACTTTCAGTCTTTATGTATTCCAGTCTGAATCAGATTTTGGATGGTCAGGAGCCTGAATGTAAACAAACATATCCTGCTAGGAGTGATGCTAAACAGAGAAAATGAGAAAACAAAAAGATCACCCTTAGAAAAACAAGGTATGAATATTGTGAGACAAGCCTGGAAGAGAAAACAGCAAAGGATAAGCCCAAATAAAATCCAAAACAAAAAAACCACACCCAAGAAAACAAGCAGCAAAAATCAAACCATGAAAACCCAAAGTCTAGGACAAAAAGAATACATGGAAAACTAGAGGGATTTTCTTTTTTTTTTTTTTTTTTTTTTTGGTACCCAAAGATTTCTTCTTCAAAGCTCGCTAAAGAGATAGGTACAGGCTCATTGTGCAGCCTTTCTGCTCCTTCTGAAACACAGGGCTTTAGTTCAAGTCAGTCACTCATGTCAAATATATCACTCTAGTTTTGAAGTTGGCACATTGTTGCTAAAATCAGTGGATGTATTTTAAAGAGTTTTTTGGCTTGATTAGGGATTAGAAAGTTCCTCCTAAACTTTTTCTTTTGTAAAGACACATATGAATCTTCTGCATTTTTGTTTTAGCACATTGTTTAACCAATAGATCCTTGTCTGTGTGATTGTACAATTGAGGAGATATTCCAGGAACTGGCACTGCATTTCTAATGGGAATAACTGCATTTCAATTCCCTCGCTTTGTGTCTGAGAGCATTTACTTTCTTCTGCCTCTCCTATTTTTAGAAGTCATCCTTTACCTTCTAGATCCAACCAGGAAATGTCTGACAAAAGTCTGATAATCCCCTTTCCACACATTGTACCATGTCACATTCTTTGTATGAGCAGAAGAATCTTAAAAAACTCTCTTAAAACTCTGAAGTATCCAAGAGCTATACCTTTCTCATTTTACATATGGGCAATTGAAACAGAAGTAGAAGCCAGGAGCTAGTGTCTCCAGAGCCAGATTCCCAGCTTGGAAGCTGCCCAGTCAAGCCTCCTTTTTTTCTAGAAATGGAAATGAGAGGTGCTTCAAATTACCTTAGCATGTTGATGTCACTTTGCCAGCAGAAGTTTTTTTTTTCCTAGAAGGTAGTTTTAGAGATAAAAAGTACAAAAATTGGAGGCAGAGGGAGGCGTAGATTAGCCAAAGTTCCTTTAAATGTCATAGAATTCCTTGCTGGACTGGTCTTAAATTTGTTGTTCACTGCAAAAAAATCTGCTTCTCAGTGCTTATTAGATTGTTAAGTGGGACTTTTTGGTCATTCTAATCTATATGGAATTATCCAGAGTACAGACAAATAGATATTAATGGGCTGTGAGGGTCATTGTTATTCAGTTCTGAATTCCAAGTTATGCTGGATCTTTTTCATTCTTCCTGTACTTATACCGCTGTGAGGTTTCTATATTTCTATTTTCTACTGTCTTTTCCCAGCTGATCCTTTTTAACATAAGGTTGTTCACTTCCTTTCCAGTACAGAATAAATGTCAATTAGTCCCTTCTCTGTTTTGTGGCTGACCCTTGAGTCTCAAGGGTGTAAAATCCAGGTAGCTCTGCATGTTGGGCTCATCTGAAAATGGAGATCCTGCCTTATAATATTTATCTGCTTTACACTGGCAAACTTTGAATCTGATGAAAGTGTCTGCATGAGAACAGCGCCCAATGAGTACAGCAGAACAGGGGATTTAATCACATTTGTCATCATTACCTTTGTAATGTCTCTTCCAGTAAACAGGGGATTGCTTTCAGTCACGTTCCTGCTGGTTTCCCGGTGTCCACTTTCATTTTGAGATGAAAAGAATCCAATCTGATTTTCTCTCTCAGATCTACATATTGTTACTGCTCTGCCCTTATTGTACTTTTTACCAGCTCATTCTTGCTAATATGCTTGTACAAAATTTCTCATAAATGTTTAATTCCTAACAATAGAGTACCAGAATAATTTTCATGGTACAGAAATGTTCTGCTGACCAACTTACCGAGTGAAAATGCTAATATGACCCTTGGGTCAGTCACACAGCCGTCTTTAATGTAAATTTAATACAGTGATTCCCCTGGAGAGGGAAGATGGCGGGCTTAGCAGAGCTGCACTGAATCAAAGTATCAGTATTTAGCAGCCCCCGGTTACCAGGCTACTGCTCACCTCTGAGACCAGGGAAAATCATCACAGAAATGCACTTTCAACCTATCCATCAAATATACAACTGGCTATGTTGTATGAAGAAAGCTTTTTTCAGATTTGGTGATGTTTAAAAATAATAAAGGACAGGGAAGGAGGAGGCAGGGGGAAAGGCAGAATATACTGGGTTCCAGTGTCCTGCTCTCTTCTCCAATTGTTTCTGTGGAGAAAAACCACAAAAACCCCAATCCATACACTTGATATCAAATAAAACATCATATTTTTCACAAGCCGAATAGATGCCTTGGAAAGCAGCCAACGAGGGAATTTTCCACTTGTGCTGCCTTTGCAGCCTCTTTCAAACCTACTGTTAAGCAGCAGGGGCACATACGCACTTCACTCCCTTTTCTATTATGCAGCTATGACACATTAAGCTCCTTGGAATGGTATTCATATTTTATCAGCTCTCCTAACGTCAGTTCTTTATTTATAACTTGCTCTTTTTTCTCTTTTTTTTTCTTTTTTTTCTTTTTTTTTTCCCCCAGCCCGTATATCTAGGCTTAGTAAAGAAAGACCAAAGCAGTTGAAGAAAAAAAACCTACCCCAAACCTCTCTATGAATTTAATCATACCTTTCAGGTGGAATGTGTATTTTCACTCAGTGTTTAAGAACTCAGCTGATCATTATTTTCTCTTTTCACACACAGCTTGCCATGGCACCCTCTACAGGTCATATCTGATTTGCTTACATTTAATATAGCACCTTTACTTTGAAGAATTGCAGGTTTTATTCCCTAAAGCATGATATTGAATCTGTGCTTGCGATCTGCCAAACTGCTGAGCTTTCTGCACAGGAAAGCCCCGAGAGTCTGGGCAGACTTGTGCTGATGTGGAAATGCAATGATACAGGCTTGACAAAGCCTTTAGCAAACAATGCTTTTACATGTGTAGCCTTGTTTTTATAAGCTCAGGAAAGCATTTTTTATAAATTTATATGTAGATTGCTATCTCATACTGTTGAAAGTAATCAGTAATACCAACAGGAGCTGAATTTGCTACCATGACTCCGCTAACCTGAGGAACCAGTCAAAGACCCTGCAAAAACATTTTGTGCAGGTGGAGGAACTGGGAACATTTTGGGTACAATTTCAACATGTTTGTTTTTAAAATAAGTTCTGTTGCTTTTTTTTCAGAATTCAACAGAAACAGCCATCAAACATTTTTCCTATTCTGAAATACCAGGTTTTCTACTCCAGGAAGATCTGTCCTCAGTAAGCCTTTTCCTCTCTCTCTCTCTCTCTTTCACTCCTGCCTCCTACTTCCTCATATATTTAGGTATTTCTTAGCCTGCGTTTCTACAAGCAGCAAAACATTTCTCCCTGGCCCACACAGGCCCCCCTGCCATGACCTGTGCCATGGCCAGTGAGTCCCAGCCAGAAGTGGGGTTTTTTGATGCTGAGCAAGTGTAAATAGCTCCCAGCACAAGTGCCTTGTATGTGAATGTTGTCAAAGCATTGACAGCAATGGGTGGATGAAATAATGTCTTCACACACCCATGGATACCAGCAGAGGACTGGGATTTTATTGGCTGTCTGGCAAGGCTGTGTCATGGGAAAAGTGGGTGGCAGGGGGAACTGAGAATGCTTTCTTTGCTTTGTCAACAGGATTTTGGTGTTTGCATTATTTGGAAATCTTGAATATCAAGAGAAAAGCCAACATCTCAAAGTTGGGAAAAGACACGGAACAGAAAAAGGAGTGCTAAAATCTCAATCCTTCCTATTTGGAGGGCACTACTAAGTAAAAGCTGTAGAATGTTGGTTCTCTCTTGGTGGATGAAGGATGAATTATATTTGGCAGAGCAATAGAAGTGTCTGTGGGGCAGACAGCACAATGCCTTCCCATCCCTCTCGGTGGGGCAGGGGAGGAAAACTGGGGTGAGCTGCGATGGCAGCACAGCAGAGCCTTTCTTAGGTATCCCCTCAATTTAAACACAGGCATAAACCTAAGGGTTGTGACTCACTGTCTGCTGCTTTCCTGAGAAGAGAAAAAAAACCCAGAGATAAAATAAACAATATGAAATATCTTTTGCCCACTGTAAAGATAAGAATTAAAAAAAACCCAGTCTTTTAGTGGAATTTTTCACTTTCCTTCTTAGATGCAATGTCTTCCATCAAAGATTTCAGGAAATTTTGAATAGAAAAAAATGAAACGTGTTTTGAACTTGTGACTCTGTCATTGGCTTTAGTGGAGTGCAATAATATACAACTTCAATGCTATGGTCAAAGAAATGATGCTCTTCCTGTACAGTGTATCAAAAAAATTCCCTCGAGATCTCTGCTCTCAATGTGAGCCCTCAGTGCCAGGCATTTCTCAAAGACTTTTGCATCTGAAAAATGTACTGGTGACATTTTCTCACAGAAATGCAGGTGCAAGAAGATGGAGAATTAAGGCCTCCAGCTTACAGAAATGAAAGGAAACCTGGCTTCACTTCAAGGCAGATTTTTGATCTCAGGCAAGTACCATTAGATTTAGTTAAAACTTGCCTGTGTGTTTATCAACTTTCAATTCAGTGTTCTTGAATTCCGAGTTTTAGGAAGCAGTTGTGAGAAGGGAGACTGAAGGAATATTGATTCATTTAGGTGTGAAGGTCCATAACTTCTTACAGTAATCCTTCCTTTTTATCACTGCCAGTCAGTTTCATCTGTACACCACTAGCTGGACTGAATATGACTTTGAAGAGTTTGAGGAGAATATCACATTCTTGATGATAATTCTAAAGTGCATTTGTGCCTGTGTTGTTTTGTTATTTCTTTCTTTTCTATTGACTTTTGCAGATCGACCATTTCAATATCTTTTGATTCATAAAAAGGTAAAAGAAAAAAAATCTAACATTGTATACAGTGTGTACACATCAGAACAGACAAAACCAAAGGAATAAGCAGGTGTAGATAAAACACAAAGCTATCACTCCTGCGTCAGAATTCATCACAACAGAATAAGCTGAGATTCTGTTTAACTTCTCAAAGTGGGAAGTCTGGTAAACACTGCCATGTTTGCATATGTATGAGACTAATTTCAGAAAGAGGAGCTGACCACTCAGGTGGTTCTATACCAATTTGAAAGGTTTTTTCACCGTCTTGTGCATTGTGGATTACTAGAATTCACTAGGAATAAACATTGTAGCAAAATTTCAAAGCAAGACCTTCACAGCCAATGTAAATTCATGGATATGCTTCTGAAATCAGTTTAATTTCTCCCAGTTTTCACTGGTATACCTAGGAACAAAACTTGTCACTTTTTTGTTTTTGTTAGGGAATATAAAATGTCAAGTAACAATTAAAAAAAATGTTTAAGTCTGTAGGAAGGTTGGGTTTTTGCAGAGAACTTTTTTTCTTTTCAATGAATTTTTGTGAGATCTTAGCCAGAGCTGTTGAAGGAGTCTGCAGAAATAGAGAAGGGACCAGAGCAACTGGCTTCTTTAATATGGGATCAAGCTTCTTCACAGTCACTCTAATTTGGAGTTCAAACACTTATTTTAAGATAATGAGTGCAGTAAATTTGGGGGAAATGCTTTCATTCAAGGGTATCTTCTTATAAAATAAAATGATCTCTCAGACATAAGCATCTTGATCAACCATCTTGCTTCTGCATTTTAAAGGTAGGTTGAGTCATAAAGAGCTTTGATTTTGGGGCCAGCTAAAGCAGTCACAGTGTGTAATTGCTCCTGTTTTACATGTGCGTTCTGCTTAACATGTATGACATGTCTGATGAAGTGACGTGGTGTGAGCCTGGTTGTAAGTTTAAGAAAGTGATAGATAAAAATGTGTCATGTTTGCATCTAAGGTTATTTTCCTGAGGAGTAAAACTGCATAATAAACAAAAGTTTATTCTTGAATGCAAATACTTGATTTTTAAAACTATTTTGATGTGTAAGAAATACAGCTTAAACACTTTTAGCATGAAGCCTTCTCTGGTAAGTGGAAGCAGAATCCATGAAGTATTTCTGCAAGTTTAAAATGAGATTTAAATAATTTTAAAAGGTTTACAGATTTGAAAGCTATGTTATATAGGACAATTATAGAGCTCATTAATACAGATGGAATTGGTCTCAAGCTGCAAGACTGAAGCCTGAGGCTTTGTTTCAAATAACCTTAAATGTGGGTTTAAGCTGACAGCAAAAAATGTGCCTAACTTTCTTTGGCAAGAGGGAGGAGGCAGTCATGTTGCAGAAAGCAACTATGCATAAAATGTAGCAGAAATTTTGTTTTGGTGCCTGAATTATACTATGCTGAACTGAATGCTTCCCCCTTGTAATGCAGATAATGGCATATACATCCCTACCGTTCCACACAGGTAGTAATCATAACTGAGAGAAAAATAAGTTGATAGAAAAAAAACAACCCCAAACCAGCAGTATCTTTATGATTTATGTGTTGTTTATTTTCTTTTGCTTCTCCTCTTAACCAGCTGGTTTGTGGACAGCTTGTAGAAGGGAGCCCTGAGGATTAAAAAAACTAAATAAGAGGATTGGTGGTGTCAGCTGGTGTTGCCAGAGCAGAGGATTGTGTTATAACGAGAAAGTTTTTAAAATCAGAATCCCCAGTGTATGGAAAATATGTAAACAAGAAGTGGGGAGAAGAGGAAGAAAATAGCCCAAGTGGGGCTCTGTGCCATTATGGCAAGACTGGATTATGGGAATTATCTTGTTTAAATCAAGACTGGCAATGTCTGTGCTGCCCTGCAGAAATAATCATATTGAGCACACAAAACTGATCCCTCAAAAAAGAGACCAAGAAAGGAAGCAGAGAGACAATCAGGACAGGAATCGGAAGCTTGGAAATGAAAAAACTTTGAAGGGTGTATCTTTGAGGAGAGGGAAACCAACAGGGTTGAAACCCAACAGAGAGTTCAAGAAAGCAGAACTTTGTTCTGAGCACAGAAGCAGGAAGCTGGGGAATATCTTCATGGAAAAAGTGAACAAATTAATTTCATTTTGTATGAACATTCACTTTAAAGAAATCTGTTGAAAAAAAGCAGACATTTTTAGCAGGTTCAGGCAGGGGCTTTGGAGGTCTAGCTGAGTCATTAAAATGTTGAAAGTAGAAAGAGTGAAAGACTGAACACTTGTCTCTCAAAAATAGTACATAAATCCTTCTTGGTTGGTAACTGGCATAGTACAAAACAGAAAATCACTAATTAAATTTTCTCTATAACATAGATGATCTGACATTGGCTTAAATGATGCATGTTCAAGACCAATAAGAGCACTTGCTTTACTGCTTTGCTGCTCTTATACATTTTGACATAATAAAATGTCTTACACAGGTTTACCTACCAAGCAAAACCTTAAAAACTAAATCAGCCTCTTATATGAAATGAAATCATACCTAATTACTATCTGAGGTTAGTTTAGTATCACATCAGCTTCATGTTGGGCCAAGAACATGTCAGTATGATTCATTACACATCCTCTTCCATTGCAAGAAAGAAAAAATGTACCTTTTTTACCTGTGAGCGAAAGCTCTTTTCTTTTTGCCTGATGGTGCCACTAGAAAATTGTTCAAGGTAATTATATGATGTCCTGCATAGTCCAAAATGTTTTAAAACAACCTACCAAAACTTTTATATGGTTAAGACAAGTTGTTAAACCTTAAGCAAGGTATTATTTTATAAAATATGGTGCCATTTAATTTTGTTCTCAGTTTTGACTTAAAAACAGTTGGCCTTTCCAACTGCAGACTTGATATCCTTTTGTACCTCAGTTTTAAAAACATCATGGTTAGGATAAAGTTTTGAGAGTCAGTTATACTGTAAATGCTTTATGTTAAATTATTGTTCTGGGATAATCTAAACCAAGTAACAAAGTAGGGATATTTATTAGGGAGTATGTGATCATAAACCAGGATACACATCATATGCTTTTGAGAAAAGCATTTTTCAAACAGGTCAAAAGGTCTTTGAAGATTTTTTAAATCAGGTAAAATGGTTCAGTTTTATTTACTAAGTTTATGACAGTCTTTACCTTGAAGCCTGTACAGATATCCTTATTGCAGATATTATTCTCATGAGACAATGAGCAAAGCCAAATGACCTTCTCTGTACCTTCTAAAAAATAAGACATTTTAGGGCACTGCAGTAGTTACCATGAGCAGTATAAAAATCACATTTTAGGAGATTATGACTGCCTCCTTTTAATGATACACTTCACAAAGGTATTATTATTTTCTGGGATTTGGAGTATTGTTTTTTCATTGGCTGAGAACCGTTGCAGATTCTGTACAAGGACTTTAGAATTTTTTACTAGAAGAGAAGGGCTTCAAGCCTGCAAGGTGCATGGTGCACCCCCATTGTAGTCAGTTTGTAGCACCACCACATTTTCCTCTCCGTAGTTGCCACTAAATGATCTCCCAAGGTGTAGTGGTAATCCTGCTTACTGCTTATTGTGCAGAAACTGACATTTTTCTGGTTGAATATCATTCATTCCTTTTCTGGGTACAGGGTCAAGCTCATTTTCCTTTTTAAGGTACTCAGAGTCTCTGTATTGATGGTGCTTTTCAATTATGGATCACCAGGAATTTAATTAGGGTTGTCAAGGCTTTCTGTAGGTCACTAGAGGAAATGTGGAATAAGATATTGAAAACTGCTTTGGGTGGAGAAATCTGAACTTTCCTTAACATTTTCAGAGTAATATTAGGCTCTACCTTCTTTATTCTGACATCTAAGCAAGCTTCCAGGAATTCAGTTTCCAGCACATTTTAGACTTGAAGAGTCTGCTTTGGAACTTGCACTCCAGGAATTACGGCTCTTGATAAACATTAGCAGCACCATAATATTTAAACAAGGGGTGATTCCCGTTAATTGAAGAATGAGAAATCCTCTACAGCTCTTTGAAATTACACCTTTGTGACCATGAAGTTGTAACCTTACGCTTATGTAGCTGTCACTTGAATTCACTTTAAAATAGAGAGGATTGATACGTCAATCTCCTCTTCATTTGTAATTTTTTTACATAATAATCCACATTAACTTTCCAGAACATTTTGCTGTGGCTGAATCCTAGTTCTTCATCTTCTTCCAAGACCTACCATCTGCTTCAGAATACATATCAAAGCATGGAATATCTTTGATAGAAAATTATGTCATTCTGAGGATGCACTGAGACACTCTTTCAAGTTATTTTACCATTTAATTAAAAAAAAGAAAAATCCTGGATTGTGTGTTTATAGAAATGCACCCTGCCCTACTCCATGCAGATATGAAGGAATGAGCTCATGGCAGTTGTGATGGATTTTTAAAGGTTCATTTATTTCAACGCAAATTTCCTGGTGTTAAAAATGGGCTTAAACAAACTTATTCTCTTTAATCATATGGCTATCAATAGTCCTCAACTGCCCAGAGACTTTGAGAACTGGTCTTTATTGTTGTTGGCTGTGGTGTTTTCACTGGAGTTACAACCACATGTGATAGAAAGTGGCAACCTGAAAATAAAAGGAAGGGTGAAAGGAGCCTGCTGTTAATAACTACTATGTAAACTGAATTATGATTTTTAAAACCAGTTATTTTCTGTGTAAGCCATCTTTCCTTGCAAATTATAGTGGAACATGTCAATTTGTTTCATGGTGATTCAGTAACAGAGCTCATCAAATGATGTGTGCAGGGGATAGAGGGGAAATAGAGAAAAGTGTAGGTGATAATGATAAAATGACCCACAGTAAAATAAAAGCTGGGCTGTTTGGCTTCCACTGAAGTTGAGTGATCTGAAAGTAGAAACCAGGAAAAAAAAAGAAGAAAAAAGGAGATTCATTGAGAGCAATAGTCCTAACTGTGGTATGGTACATGGAAATGCAATCACAGGAAAAGATCTGTGGGAACTACACAAGGCCTTTGGAGAAGAAACTGGGAAGGAATAAATATAAAGATTGCTTGTGATTAATGAAAGGGAGGAGCAGAAATTTGCTAAGGAAAAAACAGTATGAAAGAAGATCCCAAATGTTGCTTTTACTGGGTGTTTTTTTGGTGAATCTCTGTGTCTTCAGAATGAGGGAATGATACAAATTCTGGTGCAGTGGAAGATGTTGCACTCGAGACAGCTCCTTCTAACATTGATGTGGAAAAGCATTTCCCACAATAAAAGAAGAGTGGAGGAAATAAAACATAAGGAGTTTACTATTTTTATGTCTGCCTATCAATGTTTATTTCATTCATATATATCATGAAAGTTTAATGCAAAGATGTAATGTGTGATTATTCCAGATGAAGCTTGAAACAAATATAGACTTTCCAAGATCTATGATAATCTACATTTTGAAAGTGCATGGAAACATTTCAGGAGAAATTGATCTATTTCTCCTGTCACTGCATTTGACTGAAATATAATTGGAATATAGGGTTCTAAGAAGAGTAATGAACACGGACAAGGGAGATGCTGCAAAAGCCAAAAGTGTAGCAGAAAATCAGCATCTGAATCTGTACAAATAGCAGGATTGGTGCAAATGGCTAAAGAAAGAGTCAAAGAAATCCTGATCCTCTAGGAAAATAAGGGAAGACCTATAAAGGAATGTTTACTTAAGTATGACCAGCCCTTGAGAAGGATTATGAGACAGGTTTTACAGCTGTTTTCTTGAGCTGAGAGGCAGGAGAGGGGAGAAATCACTGGGGACCTGTGTGCATATGAAAATAAAAAGGGTCCATTTTCTTCCAAACTTTAGGAAGGGTTAGAAGCAATTTTGACTTCAGAAGAAAAGTCACGGGTCATGCTGGGCAACACTTTTAAAAGGTAATTTTTGTTGGCACCACTGGTTTTCTCTATGTAAAAATTGAATCATCTGGTCAGAATATTTCTGGAGGTTTTTTTGCAGAGGGGTTGTGATTTGTCTTTTTATTTAAGACCTGTGTGGTCTGTGAATCCTGGCTTTATTTTCTTTCTCTCCTGTCAAAATAAGAAATCTTTTGCTTTTCTACTTTTGTACTACTCTTGAGATAGTGAAGTTCTCTCCAGAGAACCACTGGATCCCAGTAGAGGTGATGTGTTCATGGCCTGCATATCTAAGAGATGTTTCTGCTGAAATGCAAAACATCAGAATTTCTGATATTTCGGTGGCATCAGAGTCAACTGTGTGTATTTCTCATGCCTGAGCAGAAATCCCCTAGATAGCAAAGTATTCTGCAGGGTAAGCAGAGGCCTCAGCAGCTGCAGAAAGAGTCTGAAACCCACGTTCTTATGGGCCACTGTAAAACAATATTCAGCCAGTAGCAGTATTCTGATTTAATTGCTCTTATTTACAGATCAGAGAGTACTGCAGCATGCAAATTAGGGCACTTCTGGCTCCCTGCTGGTGACTGTGCTCATTCCTTTCAAATGCTTTCCAGAGCATATACTCTTCATTTCTGCATTTCTAGCCCACCCTTTTCCTTGTGGTTACTTAGTGATGCCAGTGCTCTCTTTTGCAGTACTTGGGGGTGTTTCTAGAGCTGTGTGCATTTTACCAATAAGGCTGGTGCTTTATCTAGCAGGAGTTTTGTGCATTTTTATATGAAAGAGTACTTGGCTTTACTGAATTCCACAGTATTAGGCAGAAAAAATATTGGGGTGCTGAACTTATTCTATGATAAGAGTATAATAGTTCTCACTTCTAAGTGATGACAGAAAGGGATGGTTACTGGCACAATGCCACGCTCACTTGCCTATCCAGATCTGTGCCAGGCTGTATTTAGCTCACTTTCTTTCTCAAGGGCAGCAGTCTAATAGAGCAGGGCTTCCCAGTTGCTTTCTGAGTTTTTAGGACTGCGTTTTCCACTGGAAACCATACCAGTTAAACATCTGTTGTTTCAAGGGATCATTCTTGATTAACAGGAGCTGCTCATTAATTATTTTAAGGGGCCATTACTCTCTGTTCTTATCACAATGAAGATGGTAAGTTTTTGTAATGGAAAAAGAGAAGAGGGAAAGCTGTATAAAAATCACCAGGGTAGGTACTTCCAGATATTTTTGGGTTAAGAGTAGTAAGATAGACCAATGCTGGTAGCAGCTTGAGCGATGTTTTCCCAGGAGAATTCTAAACCAATTTGTGACTCAGGTAGGTAAAGAAGCTTTTTGAAATACCTGGTTTTGTTCTGACCTACAATCATTCCCAATCCATGCATTAGGGTTATACTAAATTTGTTACAAAGATGGTACAGGGACTGTTGTCCACATTACTGGAAATGTGCTAAGTTGATTAGTCTTGGAGACACAATACTTCTTTAAAAGTTATTGTTGCCTAAAATTGCGCTTGTTCTGGTCAGAATAGCTTCCCAAATGCAAGGATAGTTAAAAAACCAAACCAAACCCACAAAAAATCAAAAAACCGTAAACAAAACCAGCTCTGAAATCTGTCTGACCTTATCAATGTAAACTCTGTTGACAGGTCTCATCTAGGGGTACATGCGGTTTTCCCAGCAGGCATCAGCTCTTCTTAGGTCAGCCTCTGTCTTTGTCAGCAGCAGGTTTGTGCTGCAAGGATGTCTTCCCATAATGGAGAAAGTGTTCTCAAAACCCCAGCCTTATCTTCTTCTAATTACAGCAAATGTAATTTTAAATTTGCATCTGTTTAAGAATAACAAAATAGCAAACATTTTGTGGGCAAAAATAATGCGCTTTTATGTGAATCTTTTGGGTCTGCTTCATAATGTATTTCTCTTGCCTGCAAGATGGAAGAGGAATACTAATGTATTCTGTGTACTGTTATTTTGAACCTGCTGTTATAAATTTATATGAATATTGATGCTGTATGAATTTGTACTGGGACATAACAGGAACCTTTCCATAAATTAAATGAGTACCACAGGCAGGAGTATGGAAAGTTTTTACCTGAAAAGATACACAGCAGACAGGGCTGTTAATTCAAATGCTGAAGATAAACATAGGCAGCCTGCCCATCCCAAGTGGTCGTGAATTACCACCTTCACATTAATGGCTGTGCCTCGTGTGTATTCATGCTGAAATCGATACCAAGTCGTCAGGTGACTGCACAATATTTCTCTTAAGCTGCAAGAATAAAGAAACAATTAAATGAATCCAGATGGACCCTCCTCTCTCCTCAACACAAGCCATATCATCAGCGTAAAAGGCTCAGTTAATTACTTACATGATTTCTCCATACATCATGCTCATGGCATCATCCCACGAGCAGGGAGCAGCACCTGCAGCACTGTCAGATTGCAGACAGGAGTGGACACTGATAGAAAAAACTGTCTGGATGCCTCTATCTTTCCAGTACTCCTACAACTATTTTGTCTGGTGAAATGAGGCATAAAACTACTGGAGTGACTTTCTCAGGGTTAACCAGGAAACAAGTAGCACAAGATGCTGCAATATCTAAGTTAAAGATGATTATCTAATTGAACAGATAAAGCTTCCTTCCAGTGTTTTTAAAAGGTAATTTTTTGATGTCAACAAAATAACTTTTCAAAGACAAATAAAACTGTGACCATTTTGTGAGGAAGTTAAAGCACACAGCCTGAGCTGTTTGACAGAAAGTGATAGCAAGTCAGCATGAGAATGACACGTCTAATCAGAGCTGATGCCCTGGTCTGATGCTTCCCTATCACCTCATCACTTCCTCTGGGCCTTGGCATTTCTTTTGTGTGATGGTATTTGATACAGTCTGAATTTCCATGTGCTGTTTTCTTTGTGCCAAATCTTAGGTAAGGACCTCTTGCAAACGGATGCTGTCTGGTTTTTATGTAAAGCATTTCGAGCCAGGCACTGCCCATAAAAACATTCAGTTACTTTCTAGAACTAGTTTGGCATTCCACCACACCATTCATACTCATCTTAGAAAGTACCAGACATTTTTATTGGTTGAAATCTGTTTAAAGGTGTTTTGATCCAAGAAAGTTGTAAGTACCTGCCTACAAATTAGGTGATCCGTGTGGCATACTATTCAAAGTCTGTAAGATTTTCCTGCCTGTAAGAGTCAGGAACAACAAAATATTGGTGAGTTATAACAATCCAGAACCTCTGAAATCTCCTTTTTCTGTTTACCTGAATAAAATGGAACTTTTTGAAAGCCATTTTTAGCAGACACTTAAAAAGTTAAATTGAGTATGGGGTGGTTGTGTGATGACAGAGAGGGAGAAAGTATGAAAGTTTTCCTACATGTTTTTTCTTTATTTTGTCTTCCTTTGAGCATAAACTAGCAAGATTTTTTCCCAAGGCTGTAATAAACCAAATTAATCTCTGGCATAATAAGATTGGTCAACATTCAAAATAAGGATATATCCCTTCACTTTTAACATCATCCTGTTAATTTATGTTTTGGTCAGAGTGGTTTTTTTGTCTCCTCTTTCAGAGGGACATTTTTAGTTGGAGCTTGAGATTTAATAAATAATTCTACTGCCAAATGGAAGAAGAAGTCTGGTGATACAATGGATGGATTTGTAGAGGGTAGGGTTTAGGGAGTTTCTTTTAGTTTGGTTGGTTGTGTTTTTCATGGGGCCAGCCTATGAAGGATATCTCAAAAATATTGAGTCTCTCTTTCTCACTAAGGCCTGTAACAATATTTCAGATTTTGGTGTGTCAAATAAACACACTAATGTTGGACCAGTGTCAAGAAAATGCACAAATCTCTATTCCTGTAACAGCTATAACTAGCAGGAGGTGCTGTGTGCTTAAGAAAGCCAGTTTTTGTCTTTACTAGCCAAGCATCCACTACCATGCTGAAAAGATTTTTTTCTTGTGTTGCAGTACCAAGCAAAGGCAAACCTTTCAGCAGTCAGGAAAGCACCGTGCCTCTGTTTTGTGGAATGCCAGACCAGACTGATGGCCTCCTCTGGTTTAAAAACATGTGCCTTTGCTCTGTGCCTTAACCTTGCAACTTTTATTTCAAAAGCCTGATTTGAGTCCAGAGATCTCTCTTAGTCCGGGGGGCAGCCTGTTTGCCCGAGGGCATTCTATCTCTAGATGTGTTCGCTTCTCAGGGGAAGCGGATGTTGGACGTGGATCACACTGCTGGATATATTTCACAAAAACATAGTTTCTGGAAGATCAGTCAGCAGTGTATTGCATTCTCTTGCCTGGCTGCCACGCAGACATGAGCTCAAATCTCCCACTCTTCTGCTTGTCACAGTTTGCTTAAGCGAGGAAATGCTGTGATGGATTTGGCTTTTTGGTCACTGCAGATGTGTGACTTTAAAGCAGTTATTTTCAGTTAGATTCACTCTTTAGTTCTGCAGTTCTACTGATGCTTTAGAGTATTATGATTCTTCAGAATGCCAGGTTGTTTTTGTCACCAACATCTCCACGGTGAAGCTGAAGTGCCGTGGTTCTACAGCCCTTGCTACAGCTGCCTCCTCGTCGGGATCACAACCGACCTTTTGGCAGCCAAAGGGAATTAAATCCAAGAGGAATCTAAGAGGACAAACTAGAGTGCTGAGGCAGCAGCAGCAGCCATAATGAAACTCAGGGAACTTTGAAATAGAAGGAAAAATTGTAAGTTCTTGAGGAAAGCTGTGGCAGATTCCTTCTACTGTGGCAGAACCCATTTAGCATTCAACAGATGCTCTGTCCTTGACAAAAGTCTTTCTGAATGATGCTTCAGAAATGACAATTGTTGATGCTTTTGGTTTTATCATTTTAGAGAACAAAGCACTTTTTAGGATCGCATCATGGACAGTGAAATAAAAGCACATTTGGTAGTTGTTTTTGAGTTGTGTGATCACTACCCTACTGATATTTTCTAGGTATTTTTAAAATAAATGTATGGGAAGAGAAATTTACCAGCTCAGGTAATTCTTCAGTCTTATTTGCTCAAATTACAAGCACATCCATTTGGCTTCTAAGGCAAATTCCTAAATCTTGGAACAATTCTTTGTGTATTGTGTAGCATTTTAGGTTTTGAAAAGAGAGATGCTCCACATCCCGTCCCACTATCTCGCTGGATGAGACAGTGTTCTTGCCATTTCCACCTTGAAAATAACACCCTCCCCTTTCAGTACAGATTGTTTTATATCACTTTAATTCATTTAATGTAGTTTTAAATAATTTATGGTTACTGAGCTATTAAACTAAAGTGATTACTTCAAATGACATTGCTCTGTGACACTGTTGCAGAGAGAAGGCGTTCAGTGGAGGAATCCACATACTATTATCATTCCAATTTTAGTTGAACAATGCAATAATTACTTGAATTAAATGGTTTATTAGGTACAGAATATGTCTTATTAAATCACAACAAATAATCCAGGCTGAGGACTGGAAACTGAGTTAAATTCCCAGAAGATAAACGTGTCTCTTGTACCATACTTCCTCCCTGTGTGGAAGAAGCCAATACAAGAAACAGATTTCAGTTGATTCTGAGAAGAAATGTGTGACACTGTATTTCTTCTCCTTTACACTAAATTTAGAATGATAGATGCAATAAAACTTAAGTATCAGATTCTTTCCCAATTTAGGCACTGCATTTCCATTGACTGAATAGTCTATAATGGAAGGTAAGTTAGAGAAAAATTCCTTTCAATCGGTGTTAATAAAATAAATTATCATTAATTTAAATAAGGGACTTCCTAGCCTCAAGGGTATGAAATAAACTGAAAAAAAAAATAGGGCTCCTGTCACACACTTTGTAGAAAAACCACAAAAAGAAACCTTCAAGATCTTCCAGGTTAACTTGATTCACAAGATGAGAAATACATAGGATTTTTGTTTGTGTTGTTTGGGGTTTTTTTGTTTGTTTGGTAGTTTATTTGGTTTTTTTGTTTTTTGGGTTTTTTTTTAATGCTGTTAGGCCATATACAAGAAACAAGTTTCTATTTATCTGGGTAAGCGTTAATTCCATACCAGGAAAGTTCACTTTGATAAGCTGTCTGTTGAATTGAGTTTTACAACATATTTGTCTATGGATTTGGGGATTTTCCATTATCAATTCTTATTGTTTCTACCATCTCTATATAATTTTGGGGTTTCTATTATTTCTATTATGGATTTTTTTTTAACCTGTGGATTGTGACAACCCATTCGAAAAGAGCGGGCTAAGAAATAAAGAGAAAATTAATGTCTCCTTTCAAAATCTGAGATTCTCCCTACAAGAGGTGGGCTCTCTTTGAAGTGCAATCCTGCAGGACTTCAGGTCATTTGGATTTCTCTGGTTTTCTTGACTCAACTTCGTTTTAAGACTTTATACACAGAAAGAACTTGGGCTGTTGTGGTTGCTTACCTCCTTCTGGCACTTGCAATGGTTTGCTGCCCTTGTGATTCATAATGGTTTCCCATCTGCTGCTCGCTTCTGTTCGAGATGCTGTGCATTTTTAATCTCCGAATTGTTAGGTCTGAGTTGGTCTGGGGATATGCAGCTCCCTCAGAGTGTCTCCTGAAGACAGGATTCTCCTCCCGCTATTTCTTCCAGATGGAGGTGGCCATTCTGAGAAAAACAAATGTCTGTATGCATGGAAAGTGGTGATACGGGCACTGAAACTATTTTTGAGGAACAAAATTTAATTTTTTTTTTTTGTCAGTACTGACCCACTGTGGTTCCTTTTCTGTTTTCAAGAAGTGCATTTGCAGAGTGGGCAGCATATTTTCAGCTTGCTAGGTTACCTTTAACACTGCCTTAAAATAAAAACTGGCATCAAAGCTGCATCTGCTGAAAGGAGATGTGGCACCCAGGAAAAATAAAATGCTCATGTAATTTATTTCAGCCATTCTTGAAAGTAGCTACAGGTCTTAAATCCTTCCTTTTTTGGGTTGCTTCGTCTGAGTTATCTAAAGAATATCTGATTTACAAGTGTTCTGCCACTGAATGTCTGAAATTGCATGAATTTTAAAAACCTAGGTTGAAAATATTAATTTATTTGTAATACTTCTGCCACTTGATCTGACACAGAAATGCAGTCTTTCATCTTTAACTTCAGTTAATAATTATGAAAATGAGAGGTTACTCCTGAATCCTCTTCCTCCATTCAGAAATGAGGATTTGCATATATTTATAGTTACATATATATTTATATATGTATATCTACAAATACACAAATGCACATACTGTGTTCATCCCCCAAAGACATAAATAACTCCCAAGGAATCACAGCAGCCTTTCCTGACTTTGCAGAAAAATCACCTTAAATCATGGGCACAAGGATTCTAAGTGCTTTCATAGGTGAATGGCAGTGCAGAATTTAATTTGAGGGAAAGAAAGAAAAACTACAAACCCACCTCACTTCTTGACTAAATAGTTAATCTTGGAACACTACAGCAGCTAAGAAATGACCTTATGACATATTTCTGCCGAAAATTTGCTACTAGGTTTATTTGCTAGCTCTAGCTACAGCCCAAATACAAGTTTGTTGGGCTCAGTTCAGATCTCAGTTTTGCTGAGACCATAATTTATTTCTCCGTGGAATCCTTCATGGTTATGTGATTTAGCTCAGCAAGCATTGTGGTTTTCTTCTCCTATGAGAGCCAGCAGGTAACAATAAAAAAAGAGTGTAAATACCTTACTCAGACAGTTCAGCATCTCAGGATGGGATTGAGACAGGATGAGAGGGAAGGAAGGGACAGATTTTCTAGTTCCAGCACTGTTTTAGATTTAGCCTTATTTATTCAATGCAAGTTCCAGCCTCCAGGGAGACTCAAGGGAGTGTCAGCAAGATTTTGGGGCTCTTGGAATTATTCAAACAATCTTTGTATTATTTAATTTTCTTTTTCTATGGATCAAGACATGCACGCTCTGGGCAAATTCTGCCACTCTGCAACTCATGCCACATGTCAGAATACAAAAAGCTTTTGAACAT
Organism: Pardalotus punctatus; assembly: GCA_013400915.1. Classification (NCBI taxonomy): domain Eukaryota; kingdom Metazoa; phylum Chordata; class Aves; order Passeriformes; family Pardalotidae; genus Pardalotus; species Pardalotus punctatus. Next base: position 94,750 of record VZTX01024201.1, read on the forward strand.
GTGCATGTTTTTGCTGCGGTTTGTTGGTTTGTTTTTTTCATATTGTTACAGAGTACAAAAAAAATTTCATAGTCAAGCCATGGCTGAAATCTGAATGTGTCCCTAATCAATGCCCTATTTGTATTGCAAGATGAATGTTCACTAAAAAGCATAGAAATACACTGAGGATATTTTTATATTAGAAAAAAGAGGTCTTAATGACTTGCTGTAACCATCTGATGTGAACACTTCCCTGAAAGTTTCTGACTACTTTCAAAATATTTTCATGATCTTCTGAGAATAATAGTAAATCAGATGACAACCCACTTAAGAACTTACACTAAAATATTATTAGTTTATTAGATAGCAGCCTGTGTTTAAAAACTAACAAAGATAAAGAAGAATCTCTTTTGAAGCTTCTGAATTTGATGCTTTGAAACCGATCCTCAGATCACTGTAACTCAATTGATCTCCATGGAGCAAGGATCATTCTCTTCCATTCATCACTTTTTGTGCCAACACGTTTCTTAACTCGTGGAATTCTGCATGTTCTAAATAATGGCTGTATCTTCTCCTGTCTGTAATTTGAATAAGATGAAGAGCCTGTTTGATCCTTGGAAATGGCATCTTGGGCAGGCTGCACACTGATAACAAGCACCCTTTTAAAAACAGCTTCATTATGCTCCCTTCAGATACTGGCAAGGTCTGGAGGTGGGAGAGTGGCTGAGATGGATCATTGAGCTGATCAGATATGGCAATTCCTTGTGTTTTCTGTGTTCTTGAGGACGACAAGATTTTAAGCAAGCATAAACATTTCACAGCTGCCTGGTAGGAATCTGTTTTATTGGTTAAGGGGTTAGGGAAGAAGGCACATTTCCCAGGGGTTGTGGGGAAAAGACTCTAGCACGGATGCATAAGACGATGATGGATTTATATTTAACTGACAGTTTGTAACAGACAGTCCACCGAGGAGCAGAGCTCAGAATCTTTTATTATGTTGCAAAAATGTACAAGTATATGTGCCGCTTCTGGTTTTCACAGGGGTTGCCGTTTTAGAGGGGAACAAGTTATTTAGGATTTTTACCCCAGGAATATAAAAATGTTTTCCTTTTATTTCTACTTAAGGATGCGGAACCTGAAAATGGCAAAGACAGATGCAATATATTATATTGCAAATATATCTTATATTTGTCAGGTAAATATCTGACAAATAAAAATGCTCATGATTTTAGATTTTTTTTTAGCATATTTGAGTCAACAATGTTTAATTAGAAGAATTACTGTTAGAGTGTTTTACTTTGGTGTTCTGAAAAAAAAAATATAGCTAAAGGGTAAATTAAATTGTGGCATCTAATAAGGAGAGAAGTGCCTAAGAACCATTGAACGTCAGGGGAAATAAGGTACTTAACTCCATTAGACGCTTTCATAAATCTGCACAGTCACCTGTAATCATCTTAAAAGCTTAAATATTTCTTGCAAATTTGGCTTCCAAACTGCAGCTCAGAAAAATACCCCAATTGTGGGCAGCCCCACAGCACATACTTAAAACCTCTTCAGGGCATTGATTTGCTTCGTCATGTGTGTTCCCATTTCCCAGCCTTAAAAAGAACCTGTGACAGTGATTTTGGTCAGAAAGTCTTTTATTTCCACGTCTGAAAGCTTTGTGAGCTTCAGTGAGCTAGTGCTAATGAAACTTGCATAAGGAAACACAGAGCTGGTTTGATTTTTTCCCTCTAATGCTGTTTTGGAACATCCTTACAAAACTCATCGCTTTAGCTGTGATCTCTTTTCCCCAGAAAGAAGCTTGCTTTGAAATGAGAAGGCCGAAACAAGAATCTGTTGATGGATTAAGCTATAAATACAAGNTAAGACGATGATGGATTTATATTTAACTGACAGTTTGTAACAGACAGTCCACCGAGGAGCAGAGCTCAGAATCTTTTATTATGTTGCAAAAATGTACAAGTATATGTGCCGCTTCTGGTTTTCACAGGGGTTGCCGTTTTAGAGGGGAACAAGTTATTTAGGATTTTTACCCCAGGAATATAAAAATGTTTTCCTTTTATTTCTACTTAAGGATGCGGAACCTGAAAATGGCAAAGACAGATGCAATATATTATATTGCAAATATATCTTATATTTGTCAGGTAAATATCTGACAAATAAAAATGCTCATGATTTTAGATTTTTTTTTAGCATATTTGAGTCAACAATGTTTAATTAGAAGAATTACTGTTAGAGTGTTTTACTTTGGTGTTCTGAAAAAAAAAATATAGCTAAAGGGTAAATTAAATTGTGGCATCTAATAAGGAGAGAAGTGCCTAAGAACCATTGAACGTCAGGGGAAATAAGGTACTTAACTCCATTAGACGCTTTCATAAATCTGCACAGTCACCTGTAATCATCTTAAAAGCTTAAATATTTCTTGCAAATTTGGCTTCCAAACTGCAGCTCAGAAAAATACCCCAATTGTGGGCAGCCCCACAGCACATACTTAAACCTCTTCAGGGCATTGATTTGCTTCGTCATGTGTGTTCCCATTTCCCAGCCTTAAAAAGAACCTGTGACAGTGATTTTGGTCAGAAAGTCTTTTATTTCCACGTCTGAAAGCTTTGTGAGCTTCAGTGAGCTAGTGCTAATGAAACTTGCATAAGGAAACACAGAGCTGGTTTGATTTTTTCCCTCTAATGCTGTTTTGGAACATCCTTACAAAACTCATCGCTTTAGCTGTGATCTCTTTTCCCCAGAAAGAAGCTTGCTTTGAAATGAGAAGGCCGAAACAAGAATCTGTTGATGGATTAAGCTATAAATACAAGTGATAGGAAGACTTTAAGCAAAAGGCCTGTTAACTACCCTTAAATCTAATCTTGGCACTTGTGGAGTCAGAAATTCAGAGAGAAGAGTGCTCAGAGCTGGAGGGGACACAGAAACCAAACAGTTGTGACAGTGCCCTGGTTTTGGAAATGAGGAGCCCACCGGCACCCGGGCTGGCTGAGCCCTGGAGACGGGAGCATCCCTCTGCCAGCCCCTGGAAAGAGCCACATGCATCACCAAGGGCCACTCTGATCACTTCTGCTGAAAAACTGCGATGTCCATCGAAAAGCAGATTTTTTTAGATGTGCTTTGATTTGAATTTCCCAATGCTTGTGTTTTTTAAGGGACTGTGAAAGAAAAGCATGTGATTTCCTCGGCTTTCCAATGATGTTCACATCCCTCGAGGCTGTTTGAAGAGCTTGATTGGGGTCATATGGTGTGCTCACAGATGTGGTGTGTTTATTCAGCAGTGTGCACGCGTTTAAAGTCAATTTATGTGCGTGCCTGTTTGTATAAATACATGTAAAGACATCTCAAATGATATAAATATATTTATATAAAATTAGACCACTCGATTTTCTCATTTTGACATACTGTCCTGAGGTACCTCTGCTATGACATGGTGTTAACCTTCATGTCACTGTTGCTTTTCATCTTTTGCATTCTGTCTGCATTCCAGCTAAGCTGGAAGGAAGCACTCAGTTTGTGCTACTGTATAGCCTAGACTTTTGTGGGATGAAGTTTTACATGTGCTGCTTTATTTCCAAATTTCCTGGAAGTTGTTTCAACTTCTGCATTTCACTGTTGTCACCACTTGTGTCAAATAAAATCTCTTGAATATTGATGTCTGTGATGACATGTTGATGTTTGGTAGAGGGTGCTGTTTCTTGACCCTTGAAACTTTTCAGTATTTCATATAACCTATTTTCAGCCGGCCTCTGTGGGTGTGTAATAGACAGAAAGAAAAAAAGAAAATCCAAAATGAAAGTCCAGTGTCTCAGGCTTTGTTAATATTTCCAAAGGAGCAATGATAAAAGGAAGATTTCCATATGACCTGGTTTTGACAGGTGGCAGCATCTCACCTGCACACTCCTTGTGTTTCCATCCAGCATGAAGTGGTAATGATAGTCTATAAATAAGTGTTAATCTAGTTTTATTTTAATAGGTTGTTTGTTTTCCATTTCACTAAATGTTTCCTGAGTGCTGATGGTTGCCTGATGAGAGGTGTTTGGGGCAGTGGTGCTGATGGAGCTCTGGATACATCACGTGGATGTCCACAGATATTTACTGTGAGGCTCAAAAAGGGGAACTGATGCTCCCCAAACTGCAGAAAGCTCCTGGGACCACAGGCTCTGCTGGCTGTGGTGCCCTTGGTGGCCTTGAGCTATAGATGAAGGCTGTCTTTGTCCCCAAAAAAGCATTGGAAAACATCCTTGCTGCAAATAAAGCCAGTTACTTGTTAATATCATACTCAGAATTTTTTTTGTTTGTTTTAATATTAACACACATCTGTATTTCACTGGAATTGCATTGCTGCAGAATCTCAAGGGCACCCAGTCTGTTAATATGTGTTGAGGAACTTTTTTTTATAATTTTTTTTTAAAATTAATTATTTCCTAACTGGTGTTGGGAACTTTGAGTCATCAAACAGGCAACGCATTCAGAGAAACCTTTTCAAATGCTTTTCTGGTTTATCATCACCCTTCTGAGGCAGCACAATTACACATTAGGTTAATAAAAATTTTAAAAACCATAAACAAACAGATAATGAGAAAGAGTTCTCCTTTCCTCCCACCTACGTCATAAAACTGATGTCTCCATAGGAAATTTATATGACCATTTCTGATGTGTCTTTCTGTTTTGAAGTGCCCAGAATCATCTTTGAACATTTCTTCCTTTTTTCTCTCCTACCTCTTCCCATCTGCCTCTGCTCACCAGTGTTGGAATTGGATGCTCCCCTGGAATCTTACTCTGAGGGGTCTCTGTTTCCTCGTCTCCCATGCATTTTTGGAGGCTCTTGCCTTTTTCTCAGCCTGTTAACTATGCACTGCCCAAATTCATGATTTTGTGGTATCTTATGTTAAGAAAATGCCTCTGTCTCCTACCTGAAACTCAGGTTGCTTTTTCCCTCTCTATTTTCCTTTTGTTTATCTCCCAAACCCCTGTGCTGCAGCGGCTTCTCCTGCATCTGTCTTCTCAAGTCTTTATTGTCTGCCTTCTGCCCTTTCCCTACCTCAGAAGCAGCAGGAAGCCCAGCTCCTAATGAGCCATCCCTTGATCAATTTAAGGTGTGTGCCTCTAGCTTATTCTTCTTGATTTGACTGCTGCCCTTGACAAAGATAATCACTCTCACCTCCTCTGCTTTCTTTCTTCTCCTGCCTTGCGTGATTATGTGCTGTCCCGATGACATGTTGTTGACTGGTCACCTACAAATCTGGAGCAGCAAGTAATCAAAAGGACAAATAGTTCTGACACCTGCGAGTGAGAAACTATTTCTGCCATCTATTAAGAGAATACTTAAAATCCTTTCTATATTCAGCTGAAGTTCTGTGTGCAAATGCCTCTCAGCTGAAATAATTGCAAAGGAGATTCTTATATTCTGGCTATGAATGGTACAATTGCTCCAGGTTGCTCCACTGAGAATTTTCATTGAAATCAATGGGACTATTCCTGGAGTAAACAACAAAAAATACTGGTAAAAATAGAAATTCAATGAAATCTTGACTCCTGTTAATCAGAAGTTTCACTGCAGGATTTGACAATATTTTTCCCTCTTGGTGTCCAGAACAACAGATACTGTGAAGCAACAATAAGAATTCTTAAATGGCTGAACTGAAAGTCTTTCAGGTAATTCTTCTTTTCCTCTTTCGATTGTAAGAAACAGATATTGTCTTTCTTATTTAAACAGTCAGCTGTTCCAGGTAGGGAATTTGTCCCACTTAATTTTGTTGCATTCAAGTGGAGAGTTCTGTTTTAGTAGTAGATAATTATCATCGAGGAGCTCATTACGTGCAGATAAAGTACAACTGGCCTTACCATTTCCATGAAGAGTATCATAAGATATTTGTCACCATTAAAAACCTCTCACTTCTGTGTTTGGAATAATGAGAAGCTTGCAGTGCTGAAACTGATGGAAAACAAACAGGCAGAGTAGATAATAGGGTTATAACAATGTTTTGGGAATTTACACTGTTTAAAATGAAAGCATGACTTCAAATGCTTATAGAGATGACACAATTACATACCTGTTAAAATTTATAGAACCAAAAGTTCTCCACGGTCTGTTGATGATTAAGCTTGAGTAACATTTGTGTCTGCAAAACATGAATCTCACAGCATTTGGAGCATGTATCATAACTCTCAGATTTAATATAATGTTCACAGGAGTTAGAGCTTGCAGCCTATCTCATCTGGAGTAAACTGCAAGACCAGAAAAAGCCCCAAGTAGACATACATTGCACTTTATACAAAATTCAGAGTCAGTCTTCCTTCAAGGTTTAATGTAGTCTGTTATTTCCCTGAAGGTTTTTCCGTTCTCTCCCAGCTTTGTATTAGGTTTACAAAGATCTCTATTGTTATATTTCTCTTTTAAGTGAATTAAACCCCTCTTCAAGTAACCTTAAGGTATCAATAAAATATATTTTTCATATTTTCTTTTGAACCTTTATTTGGACTAAAACCATTTTAATTGGCTCTATCCTTTTGAAGAACATAACTAACACTTAGCTGAGGGTCATGAAATCCATGGTTTTTGTATCAAAATTCTACTTGATAAAAATTAAACCCGTGCAGGTAAGGGGCAGTGTGTGTAGGGGTGTATTTGTGTGTAAGTATGGGTGGAGGTTTGTATGTCCATGCACTTTTCAAAGGACATTTAAAGGATTGAGCCCTTTCATTCTCTAAGGGTGCTTGAGGAAACTCAGTCACGAGATAATGAAGTGAAGTATATTCTTTATTGAGTGTGCTTCGTCTCACTCTTGCAGGAGAATCTTCATGTCATAGAAAACATTAGTCATTGTTTGCTGAAAGCTTGGCTGAAGCTCAGTTAAAAGATTTTTTAGTCTTCTGTCACTGTGAGCAGGCTATTATCCCTGCTCCTTCCATTGTTCACAGAATCCAAGTGTCTTTCTTTTTTTTCTTTTTTCTTCTATGCCATTTTTAATGATTGTTTCATACACAGTCAGAAAAATATAGTAAATTCAATTAAAATGAAGTAGCCAGATTTCATCTGTATTCCTTTCTTCCTTGCTAAGGATTTATTTATTTCTTCATTCATTGAGAAAAATGCTCTGCAACAGAGTATACTTGACAAAACATAACTCACAATGCTCATTGTCATCTCTGAATTACTTCTTTGTTTTGATGTAAGGGAACCATGTGAAGGGAAAACAAAGAAGAAATATTCCCTCACTGACTATATCAGTTATGCAGAGAGCCTGCCTGAGTTTTTGTGTGGAGGTTTACTGATATATTATTTGATTACGTCCTGAACTTCTCATTTTTGATCATCCAATAAAACTACCCCCCTCTGATGTTTTTCATTTTTATTTGGAGTGCAAAGAGCAGGTCAGATGCAACTATTCTATCATGGTTTCTTTACCCATCTTTTCACAGTTATTCTAAGCCTCTTTCAGTACTGTAATATCACAAAATGCTATTTCTTTTTCTTTCTTGATTCATTCTTTCATGGAAGATTTATGTACCTAATAAATTTTGGGTTACTTTTTTAATACTGAAGGAATGAATACATTCTACTCTTCCTCTAAAAGTCTGCTTTGTATTTGGGGCACTGAAGCAGAAATTAGTTAAAGCTGGGGGTGGTTTTAAATTCAATGTGAGTTCATTGCAGTTTTGAAGATGCCCCAGAGAAGATTCATGTCTTGCTTGGATGAACAACATATTTGCATCAAAACCAAGAAACAGAGTTATGAACTACGGGTCCTCATTCTGGATATTTTGTAATCATCACCTCCTTGCTTTTATCAAGATGTTATCAGTAAACTACAATCTGGAAAGCAGCATACAGCTTTGCTTTGGTATTTGAATATTCCCAGGCTTTGAGGCTGAATCCAAGAGAAGAGAAAGCCACAAGACCAGCAGACTTGGAAATCTGTTCCTCTGTCACTCTGGCAGCATTTCAGAAAGCTGTTACTGAACCTTGTTCTTCGGACAGCTTAAAGCATCCTTCTGATTTTCAGCCTGAATGTACGAGCAGCCAGCTCAAACCAAGACGTTCTTTGCCAGCATTGACCCCTGCAGTTTGTTAGCCTCAACCCATTTTATTATTTCTGCTTTCAAGGTCATTTAGGTTTTTGAATGGTATCTTCTCTTTTGATGGTCCCACCCAGTTTCATGCCCTTAGCAAGGTCTTAGGAGTCCACAGCAAGGTTTGTGCCAAAGTTGTTAATAAAAATAGTAGATTGAACTGGTCTTGAGAGCTTCTTTGAGTGGCTCCACTGGTAATCTGCTACAGCTCTTATGAATACAAGTTAGGGGTTTTTTTAGGTTCTTTAGCCATTTTGCAGTTCTTTTTCGTGAGTAGTATCAGTGTGCCTCACTATGCTCAGTGGTTTTATGAAGACTAAATACATTGAACATAGGGCTTTATATATCCTAGAAAATCTCTGATTAAAGGTTGGTTTTACACGGAACAGGACCTGGACAGCACAGCTGCACAGTTAGGGTTGGTTACTTTTTACACTTCCATTTCCATCAGACCAGGTTCTCCTTTCTCTTTCTTTGTCTTATGGCCTTATGGCCTTATATGTCTATAAGGATTTGATAATGACTTATTTTAATTTTAAACCCAAAGATAATGGTCTAACATGATTGCTGGCAGAAATTACACATTTATCTATAAATTAACCTGCCAAATGCCACTGTGGAATATGTCACTGAGCAACATAAAAGAATGTATTACAAACAGGAAAGGAGATATTTCTGTTTTGCTAATTGGAAACTGAGGCGTAAAGCTGCTAAAAGCCATTCTAATTGAATACAGCAGTTGTTCCAAAGCTCTTTTAAGAGTGTGGTCTTCTCAGCAAGAATAATCCTAAGTGTACAAATAAAATTGGCCAATGATGCTCACTTTTCAAACATTGAATGATGAAGATTGATAGTGCCTTGCACTGTATCTCTGGCATTAGGAGAATTATTTAACTCTTTAAATACATTTTGCAAGATAACTTTTTTTGGTAAAAATTTCAAAAAGATTAAAAAAAAAATCTGTAAGACTTGATGGGTAATTCACAACAACTTATTTGCTTGACTGACCTTGAGAACAAATTCTCCGGAAAAAGTCAGTTAAGACTCTTTCGCAGCTGTTTGTTTTTTGCCATTTCTTATGAGGCTGCCAACACGAAGATATTTTGACTATTGCTAGGAGCTGGTATACAACCACCACTAATTTTCCACAGATAAGAGATTTCACAAGGTAATAATTTACAGTAATTTTCAACTGATTTCTCAGAAATCTTTAGTGTTTTTGAGCTCATCTAAAGCACTGCATCTTTATTCTTATTCTGGTTTCTAACCCACCTACATTTTTCAGCCCCTTTCCTCCTTGAAGTCAGGAAATTAGGAAAACTTATTGAAACTTATAATTTGCAATTTGTGCATATAGTTTCCTGTGTGCCCTTTCCCAGCTGTCATTTCTTTTGCCTTTTTCATAGCACCATTCCTTATCTTAAAGTGAAATTAATTTACTCCTTCATCTCCTTTTATCAATCTTGGCTTTTCCTCATCTTGGATAATTTCTTCCTCTCTGTCTCCGTTTACTTGATGAAATTTCAAGCCTCTTCACTGATGTACTTTTGTCTCTGAGCTATTGAAAAAACACTCCTTAGATTTGTCACTCGTGTGCTCCATTATCTCCATTATCATCATCTGCCATTTAGTATATCATTCCATGGGGTTTATTTCCCAATTTTTAATTTTTATTTCCCTGCTGTTTTGCTTGAAGTTTTACAATTAGTGGGTCACTAAAAGTATCTAATTCCTACCAGTCTTTGGGTTTATCTTTATTACTCTAAGCAGGATTACAAGCTGATTAAGAGACCTGAAGTAGTATCTTGAGATACGGGAAATACTCAAAACTCTTCATTAACATTTGCTATTTTTTCGTTAAATGAAAAGTAATTATGAGTTGCGTTGTGTCACACAGGTAGTCATTAGTGTTGAGCGTGTCTTTGGGAAATAAGAGAGCAGATCGGAGCAAGGCGTTAAGCTGTACACATCTATTTGCATGCAATAACTGTAACGACAGCCAAGAGACTCAAATGGTTCCTGGTGCAAGCAATTTTCTATTATTTTTCCCCTTCTGCTTTTTTGGGATCCAAGATCATTATGAGCATATAAATGTATCAAGATGATGTTTTTCCTTCCAGAGAAGATGTTGCATTAGCTGCCCTATTCCAAATAACACAATAATAAACATTAATATTGGTGACAATAATACGGTTTTTAAAATGTGCTGGTCTTGTCCTTTTAGTTTCCCAGAAGATGAATGATGTCCTCTGATCCACCTTTTTGAGACTGAGGAATACTTTGGAATGTGCCCAGGAGTTCCCATGGGCTCTGGCCTTGCTTCACCTGGAAACAGAGACAGGAGGAGATGAAGCGTGCTTGAGGTTCATTCACAAACCCTGGTTTTGTCTGTTATGGCTTTAATCTGGATCAAATGAAGAGAGCCAGAGAGGATAAGGGTCCAAGCCAAAGAAGCACTTGAGACAAGATAAAGCTGGTTCTGCTGCCTGACTCTCTCAGACCTGGGGACAGGTAAATAAAGCTGGGGGGGGAAGTATGCATCGCTGATAATGGCCATGAAGAATGCAGAATTTATGGGCCACAAGGAAAGGCAACTCAGCAGCTGTGCTGAAATCAGCTCTGACTGGGTAAAGGGTAATTCCGTCAGGGGGAGATCCTGACCACCGACTCAAACAAAGAGAAAGACTGCACATGGGAATAATTAGCATTAGAAATGAGGGAATCACTCATTAACCAATAGAAAAAGAGAACTGTGTAGCCAAATGAGCATTAATTGCTATGTTTGCTAATATGTGTAATTAGGGTTTATATAACCTTGGGACCCCCACTTCCAAGAAGGCCAGGGTGAAGGAAGACCAACAGGACTCCACTGGATCCCATCACCTTATCTTCTGCTTAATCTCTCTCTCTCTCTCTCTCTCCCTTCCTCTCTCTCTCTCCTCTAACCTTTCCAATTCTTTCAATCTCACTCCCTCACATTCATTCACTGTTAAATAAAACCCCTACCATTGACTTCGGCAGATGGTGTTGTTTGCACCTCAGTTCGGGCAGAGGCAACTCCTGTAATGGGATCAGAACAGGGTCTCAGAGCCTTGCACTGCTTTTCAATAAAGGCTGTGCTCACAACGCAGCTGTTCCTCCATCCATTCTCAACCAACCATGGAAAGCCTGCTTTGCTCTCATCTTGCTCAAGAACTTTGAAGCTCTGTTTCATTCTTCTGATCTGGCTGTCTAATGCTTCGCTTTTCCCCCAGAGAATAAGCATTTCATGTGCCAATGGGAGTGATAGGTTTAGCCACAGGGAATGCTGTATGCAGACAGTACATTTCCTGCAGTTTTCACTGACATCTATCACATTTCTTTTCCCTGTACACAGTGTTTATTCCAGTGGGTCTTTACCACAGGATTTTGTCAGCTTGCAGAGCTGTTTTTGTGGTGCTGCACATCCTAGTGTCACTTCTCACCCAGGATTGCAGTGGAAGTGAGTCTTCCATAAATATCTCAGGGCACAGGAAAAGGTTTAAATGTAGCAAAGAGAACATCTGCTAAAACTGAATGTTTATGCCACATGCTCTAAAATCTATTGTTTCTTGATGCATTGTATTAAATTGCTGAAGGGCCCTGCCTGTGTTAGGTGGGTTTATAACCTTTAATATTTAAAGATTTCTTTAGCTTTTTGTGTCTTTGCATTTCTGAACAGAAGTCAGGCAGCAGTTGACTTGCATTTTGACTCCAGAGGGTGAAAAATCGTAGTGAATAAACCTTTATCACATATTTTGCAGAATACAAGCAAGAAAAGAGAACACTTTACACATGCCTTGGTTTTGCAGAAATTATTTATCAGGGAGATTTCACTTACCTAAAACACGCCACCTTCCACAAAAGCTAAAAGAAATAAACTATTTACAGGCCCTCAGCTACTACCATGGGGTGGCATTTCAGCCACCTGCCTAGAATACGAAGAACTCCTGCTGCAGAGACTTGTGGATTGCAAGGAAACACATCTATTTTATGTTCTGTTAATGCACATAAACTAAGTAAAAAATCCACTCATATTTTTCAGCTCTTACTACATAGTGGGGGAAATCCCATTTGTTTGACTCATCTTCCCTGCCTGTTCCTCCCAGCTTCTCCTCAAGTTCATGCTTACTGCTGCTTTCCAGGCAAGCACATTTAAAATAATTTGAAGTTTTTTCTCTTTTTAAAATATTTTTAGCATGAGTTTGGAAGCACAGAAGCTGCAAAAGTTTTGGTGTGGTCAATTAAAAATCTCTTGAGTTACAAGACCAAATAGGAAAAATTCCATCCAGAAAAACCTCATCAGGTTCAACTGTGTTGATGTAGGTGTGCATGAGCAATTATTCTCATAGCTGGATACAGACTGCTGACAGTAGAAAATCAAAACTGAAACTTTCCCTTGTGAAATAAGAGATTTTTTTTCTCTTTTTCTTCCCTAAGTTTTCCAACTTCTTCATGTTTCAGCATTACAATTAAGCTTGATCCAACGTTTGGGTATCAGTACACATAGTAAGCAATATTTGTGAAGTGCTAGGGGTCTTAAACACGGTTCTGGATGTTCTAAATTAAGAAATACGGTATCTTTCTGAACAGATTGTTGATGAAAACAGTATTTCTCCTTTAGTATTAAGAAATATGTATATAAAAAGTGTTGAATTGGGATGAAACACTTTATATATTACTTTAAAAAATTTCTTATGTCAAGAGATTTTGAGTGGAGGGAGTTTTATGTGAGAACAAAAGTTAAATGCCTTGTGTGGGCCTTTAAGCAACGGCTCTATATTTGTTCCCAGGTACTTCATCAATTATATAACCTGCCCTGGAGCTACAAGTGTGTGGTGACTGCCTGGGAAGCACAGCAGACTAAAGATGCGTCTCCTTCAGCAGCCTGGGGAGCCCAGCACCTCGCTAAGTGAGGACCTGTCAGGGACAGGGTTGAGAGTCACAGAATTCCATGCCTCCCCAGTTGGGAACTGAGGCATCCCAGATGCTGGGTGCCCCTCTGCCCACTCCCTGCCAGCAGTGCTGCTGGAGACATCTCATCCCTCCACAGCATCTCTTCCAGAGAAGGCACATCCATCAAAAAACTTCTAGCCATTCCTGGGTGGAAATGGTTAGCCAGCTTTTAAGAAAATTACACCGTAGCTGTGGTTTCTTCAAGGGCATGTATTGTGTCAGGTTTCAAGCAGATACTCGGGAAAGGAAGGGATCCTCACTGAAAGTTTTCGTACAGGAACAAGAGGAAGTTACTGTGATATTTTAGAATGAGCACAGGTATCAATGAAAAGAACAAAATATCCAGCACTGACCCTTGACACTGCTTTAGTTGAGTCTGGAAGTCGCTTTGTTAATAGAGGTTTATTTTTCAGTGGGCTTGCAGAAGTGTGAGACAGGAATATTTCTTTCTGTCTAAAATCCCTCACCTATAGAATGCAAATTATACATTCACACCTACCTCAGAGGAGTCTTGTCAGGAGCAATTAGTTAATGTGTGTGAAATTCTTTAAGGTTGTGGAATAAAACTGCAGTGGATTACATGCTGTTACATACAAAATATAAAACCTAAGTGTGAAATATGTGTTGTCAGCGCAAGGCTCTGCATGCTATCTCAGAAGATTAAGCTGTTTTCATGTTGGCATTTTGGCAAAAATAGCCACAAAATTACTTCAGTTTTGTTGGTTTGGGATTTTTTTTTCCAATAATTTGAATCACAGTGGGTCTTCCTAGTAGAGGAGTATTCTGTGTGTGCTGATTGGGAAATGCTTATCTGAGGTTTCACCGCAGTCTTGGACCGTAGCAGCTCCTCTGTTGTTTCTGTTGCCTAAACTTAAGCATCTGAGTGCCTCTCATGGTAAACTTCTCAATCAATCTCTTCTATACTAGCTGAGAAACCAGTACTGGGGATAATTTTCCTTCTAGTGCTCGTAAGAGCCATTTTGAATTAGAAATGAAAAGTAGCTGTCCTCCTAATCTTCTGCAAACCCCTCCCTGGTCTGTGCACGTGGAGCCACTCCACAGAGGTCAAGCTGGGCTCAGGGCAGGCAGAATCTTTGAGACCATCAACAGCATCTTGTCACAAGTCTCAATTCTTGTATAACAAATTTTTGGGGTTTAGAATGGTATCCCCCAATTTAGTGTTCCCACTGAACCACCCCAGACCACATTTTGCTCACTCACAGCCTCCCCTGCCCCTGTGGTGCTGTGGAAAGGAGAACTGGGGGTATAAAAATGTAAAGATCATGAATGGAGATAAGAGCAATACACTGGAAAGAGCAAAAAAGTACCAACAAGTACTGACAAACTTCAAGTGAAATTTTTATTTCCTTCTAAAACTCCTTGCTATCCTGTAGTTAATACCAGCCTGCTTTCTGGAGATGAAGGCACTCCCATGTGCATACAGAACAGTGTCAATGGCACTCCCCTCCCCTGTTTAAGGTTTTGAGGACAAATTCTGGAGGTCTGACAGCATGTTCGCAGCATGACTTTGTTTCACTGACAGTTTTCTTTTTCATATTGGTGAAGAAGGTTGCTTTATGAATAGCCTAATTATTTTTCTTTTAAAACCTAGCAAAATAAGGTTTCATCACAATTTATCTCACTACTAATCCATACTGCAAGAAGTTGCTAGGTCAGATTTTCTAGTGATATGTTCACTGGCCTGTGAGGGAATCGATGCAGCTTGTATCGAGATAAAGTAGCTAAAGGAGCTGGCTCTTTTTCGAGTGAACCTGCAAAAATCATTAGGGCCATTGCACATCCCTGCTCTTGGCAGAAATGCAGAGAGAATACATGACAGCTAAAGAAAAAAAGAATCCTGCCTGGTTTCTTGCAGCAGGAAGAGGAAAGCTGAGAGCTGAGGTATTAGAACACTTGCTGTAGCAGAAAATGCTCCCAGGGCCAGGCAGGAGTAACCAAGGGATAGATCCCAGAGAGCTCCTGACTGAATTCTGTCTCACCCACCAGTGGGGCATTTGTCAGCCAGAAAGGTGCTACTTCAGGCAATTTCAAAGCCTTGTGATTTTGTAGATGTTTGAAACTGGATTACATCTGCGGTGTCTAAACTAATAAGCCCTCCAAAAGCTTTTTACAAGAAGTTTGCTCTCTGTCAGGTGTATCTTTATCAGCAGCTTGGATGCCTTGATTGCAAAGAACGTGCTATTTGATGAAGGTGGAAGCTCTTCCTCTGACTTGAAAGGTTTTCTAGGCATCTGTGATAAAAAGTATAGTGATTATTTTTATTTCATTGTATTTTTGATATGGCAAGTGCCAAGGAAGAACATGATCCAGCCAGCCATGTCAAGAGTTTGCCGTACTGTGGGAATATAGTCTCTGTCAATTGGTTTTCTCAGCAGGGCTTTACCTGCCAGAGAAAAATAATTCTGCCATGCAGCTTGGGCAAAGGTTGCTATCAAAAGTGTAAATAGGCTGCTCTCTTAAGCAGTTTGATCTTTTGTCAACAACAGAGAAATGTGTCTCAAACCAGGCTTTAAAGCAAATGCCAGTATCTCTAAGTGTAGTTTTCTTGCAGACTGGAATTAGAGAGAAGCCTCCTCTGTATGTTCTCTTTGATTATATTGATCTAGAAAGTTCCTCAGTGAGCCTGCCTGAATGAAATGGAGAGTCTGCCAGGTTTTCTGGCTCAACAGTTTTAAGTTGCCTGCCTTCTGGAAGCAGTGCTGGAATCAGAAGTCCTGCTGTGATGGTCGCAGTCTACCAGGTCTCCTGTCTGGTTTGCATGCTAATCAACTCAACCCGAAATGCTGATCGTCTTCAAGTAATCTGTGTCACTCAGGATGGTTGTCTGAAATGCAAACACCTTGTTCCTGTCACAGAAGAGATTCGCCGCCCAGGAAAAGTAAGACTCAAAAGTAAGACAGAGGAATCCATCTCACACTTTTATCTCACACCATTACCTCTTATAATGGAGGAAAACGAGCTCAGTTTTCCCTTTTACTCTGCCGTGCTCTCTGTGTCCTATTCCTAATTTTCAGATTTTCTTTCCCCAGCAACTCTCATTCCACCTACATAAGACTTAGAGTGACTCTAATAAGCAGAGTCTAAGTGAAGTGACTTTCAGCCTCAAAGAGAAAAAATACTTTGTGTTGTATTTGTAGTCAAAAATGAGAATTGAGTTTTGGTTTTATTTTGCTTTTCTTCTTCTTCCAGTTTAAAAATAAACAAACTGTTTTGAACTTTTTATTAAAACACTTTAAAGTATGGAACTTGAATGCCAATCATGCTTCATCTTGGAATGAGTTTTTAGGACAGAGTTTTACTGAAAGTGCTGGTGAGACATGAGCCACCCCAAAGTGATGAATGTGACTCTAATCTCTGCCTGAACTAACAATGAGATTAAACATTTGTTCAAATGGGGTTGTTTTATCTGCCAAAAACTCCAACTAGATAAGGCTTGAGTCTGCAAGCGTGAGGGAAAGACATCCAGTAGAGCGAGGCAGAGTTCTAGTTCTGGAAAAAATAAAAATCCCATATAGATCGTGTATGTAGGTATGAGCTCATGACAAAAACTGTTTCCCAGTAATCTGGGGGAATAAATTAGATTCATGCATAGGGTGATGTGCTTTGAACTTTGTCATATTATTGACATATCATAAAAGTAAGGAAGGCTATTTCTTTGTCGTGCTGTAAAGCAAGGACAAGTGAGGCTGGAATCAAGTCCTGGCATTTCAGCTGATGTTTATACAAAATGAGCAAATAACCCAGCTCAGTCTTCTACACTGGACACTGCCCAAAGGTAAGAGAGTTAATTCTACGAGAACCTCCCTTCCATGAAGCAAAACCAAGGCAATTACCAGCATGAAAAATAAGGAGAGAAGATTTAGATGACAGTGGAAAAGTCAAGATCACTTTCCAATGCCAAAATACACCCTCATTTTGCAATCTTATCCTGCAATGTTATCAGAAGGTTTGCGTGGTGGGAGAATAGCTATGACAGAGGGTGATTGAGTTACTTGTCACAGTGGTTTGGGCACATTCAGTTGCTTCAGCAAGGAGAAAAGGACCAGGATAATTCTGAAGAGTGATGTAGCCTCCGTGGCTCAGCAGGGAAGCTGCTTCAGGAGAGCTGAGGAGTCTATTTTGTTACTTGTTTGGGCTGACTGACTGCATCTTGGGCACAAATAGCTTCCCAAATGGAGTGGTAAAAGTGTGGAGGTTTGTAGGCTGGCTGTTTATCAACTCTACCAGCTGCAATCTAACGGACCAGCCACAAAAAAAGACAATTTGACAAGTGGAATTCTCCATCCATTCATTGTCTCTGTGAGATGCTAAATTTATGGAAAGAGCTCTTTTGAATGTTTTGTTCCTTTGAAAGCTGGCCTTTTCAAAGACACAAACAACAATTCAGAGAGTTTCACTTTTCAAGTGAATTTTAATATTTCAGTATTTCTCCTTAATCTGGAATAGAAAAAGGAGAATATCCAGTATTTGAATGTCCGTAATGTGAATTTGATTAAGACTCATGGCTAATGGGCACTCTTCATGCCAGGTGAAAAGGGGCACTGGGTCCAGCTGGTTGTACTCCACACTCCCTGTATCCATCTTCAAGTTGATGTATAGGATTTACATATTATTTATGCAAAAAATGATTTATTTTCACAAGCAACAGAAACTAAGAAATTGTCTTCTTCAATTCCTGTCATTTTTTAAGCATGTGAATATTAGTTTCAATAAAGGCTTTCACAAAAATTTTTCTTGTAATAATTTGGAAGCAGGCAATATCACAGAGTGAATTGAAATTTGTCAAATCCAGGTTGTGTACCTTTTTTCCTGCTGTTGATTCTTTGAATCCACTTTGGCATCTCACTCTCATTCCCTTTCCCTCCTCTGGTGCACCAAGCTGCTGCAGTGGTCTGATACCATCTGTGGGAGGGAGGTTGGGGAGTGGGGAAGAAAATCCACACCGTTCTTCTGTTGAATGCTTGGGAATTTGGTGTGGTGTGGAGATTTTACATAGGTATTTCTGTGAGTATTTTATAGGACTACCTGCATTTTTATCAATGATGTACTGCTGTACTATAAATTTCAATATGTTTTGTCATGCTTTTTTTCCTAAAACTTTCCCCAATATCTGCGCTCTAAAAGCAGCTCTCACAGGATGGTATTCCCTTCACAGAAATTGGGTTACTAGGTCTTGTTTTGGAAGTACCAAATTTCTCAAAGATCTGCAAAGAAGTTCATGGATTCATTTGTGTTTAGACAGACCCCTCTCCCTCAGATTAAAGGTAATTCCAGAGAAGTTCTCCTTTTGTCTTTATGTTTTTTTGAAAATTTGACTTTTTAAAATTTTATTTTGAAAGTAGAAAATACTCACAGCTTAATGATCCTTTCCCCCTGAACTCTTAAGGCAATAGTGGTAGAAAAGGCAGCCAGTTGTGCTAAGGTGTGGAACTAGCCAAATAATAATTAATAATAAAAATAATAATAATTATAATAAAGAGATTGAGAGCTTCTGAGATTTTCCTGAGGTGATTATTAAGAGACCTGTTTTACATGTTTTGCAAAGCAGTTAAACTAAAGGCCAGGTTTCTGGTGCATTTTAGCAAATATCATCTCTTCATTCACAAAATCAGACCTGTGCCTCGTAGAGGAGTAGTAAGTGAAGGGATAAATTCCAATCACTATAATCAAATCCATTTAAGACTAATCTTGCCCTTAACATTAGTATCATTTAAATCTGTAGTTTTCTTTCAGAATATGAAGGAAAGCTAAATACTGCCTAAAGACCTTATGCAATATTTTAGACATAATTTATGTAAACTTAGGACATATATTTTTCCCTCTTAAGGCTCTGTTGACCATATTACAAGTATTTTAATAGTTTTAAAATGTAAGGAAATTCGACCCTGTGACAGTAATATCTTAAAAAAGGTATTAAAAGTGATACTTTCAAGATGATATATTGTGAATATGCTTCATATTAATTTAAATATTTGTTACCACACTTTTATGATTCAACATTTTTATTTATAAGTAATTCAGGATAATAAAAAATAAATTTAATGAGAGCACCATTGTGCAAATAAGAGTAAAAAATCTACAAGAATAATGACAAAGTTAATGATAGATTTTGTTTTGTCTGTGTCTAATAATGGATCCTTCATTTTTTACTCAGGCTGAAGACACAAAATACACTCTAACTTTCCTATTCTAGTGAAATTGAGGTGCAGATAAAATTCCTTTAGAAGGGGTTTCAGGTAAAAATCTCTGTTCTCCTATATCCCTCAATTGAATATCAGTACAAGTTGTGTCTGAGCACCTCTGTTCAGCATCTGTGTCAGTGGGTGATTAATTTTCCAGTAACGAGCTTTCAGCAATACAACTGAACTGTACTAATCAGAAGTTGGAAACCATGTATACTTTATTTCCTTCTGGAGGAAAGTTGTGCTGTTGCACTTTTAAAAATTTTTGAATTTAATTCCCTTGTTTCTGGTCTGCACATTTTCAAGCTGTTTTATTAGACAGTTTAGAAATGGCTTCTTCAAACTCTGAACTTCTTTTCTGAGCCATATGTTACATGATGGATGTCCTGTATCGTCCCATTATTTATAAAATGTGGATTTGTTAGACTGATTCTTTTCTATCTGACTTCTATTGTCTGATTTCTATTTGACACAAATGGTTATTAGAGCAGATTTATTGTTCTGCCTTTCAATTATGTCCCCAAATAAGCTGAGCTGGGTTTTGGTTGGGGTGGGTTTTTTTGGGGTGGGTGAGGGGAGGTTTTTCATGGATGTTGACAGTGATCAATGGCCTTCATTTTATTCAGATTAATTTTCATTCCTTTTCTCTGTCATTCATAATTGAGTTCCACTATCAATATTCTTCATGTATATTGAGTAAGAGCACTACTGCATTGCCTGTGGTGCTTCTGTATCTATCTGGGCTTATAGGGAACCACGTTTCTTTCCAATCCAGCCTTTGAAAGACTCCTTCGGGTGAACTTTTAAAAAACTTTACAGAGATACTTTTGTTTTTTGGTTTTTTTTTTTCTTTTCCTTCAGCTGGAAAAAAATCTTTACTTAATGAGAAATCTGATTTTCAGGTTAGACCTGATAAAGAGGCATTGCAGGGCAACACTGATCAGCAATATCAAGGGAGTAAGTTACTTCTTTTTGCAAAATGCTTATTGGAAGACTTTTTTTCTTTGTGACTTTACACTCTGTATTGAAGTACAGCTTATGGAAAATTCATTCTGTGTTCTAGGCTGTTTTTTTAAAAAAGTATTTATTCTGATTAATTATTTTCAAAGAGAGCTTTAGAACAGATAGCTTGCTCTGTATTTGATACTGTATTTTGATTGGTTTCTTTTTCCTAAAGAAGAGGATTTATATTTCTGGCAAGATTTTGAATTTTCCTATAGCTTAATTGTTACAACTATCACAAAAAGAACAAAGGTTTTAATGCACAACTACAATGTTATCTCTGATGTGGGCTCAGGCACTTCCCCTCAGTTCCCTGGGAAGTGTCCCATCACTGATTATGATTTGCAGCTCCGCAGACTTAGGGGAGATGCAAGGAGGTCAGTCCTGCATCAGGGTTTTTTTTTTTAGTTATCTCCTAAAACAGCACAATAATTGTGTTTTGTGCTAATGAGTCACCTTTCTGGCTGTTGGTTACTCCACACTCAGGCAACACACAAATCATGAGCAAAAGTAATCAGTAAGTAAATACGGGATGAAAAGAAAAGACTGTGAGCATTTTGATTAAAAGGTCAAGTGCAAAGCAGATATGATGACACATAGAAAATATTTTTTGTAAAAGAAATAAACAATTAAATTGATTCCCTAGCCTTTGTTACAATGTTGAAATAGCTGAAGCAAATTATGATAAATGAGGTTAAACGTGGTGTGCCTCTTGACTAAAGATATTCATACAATTTTCTTGTGAGAAAACTCAATGTCAAGTTTGCCAAAGGCACTAATCATCACAAAGATGTGGTGTAACCTCTTGCTGATGTGTTTAAGGGTTTATATATATATATATATATATATATACACACAAAATATATATATTTCATAATACATTATATACATACAAATACAAAAAGTTGTGCATATATCTACTTTTATATATACAACTCTAACATCACTGCAGTGCAATATATTTTAGAGTAAATCTTTTCTATGGGGGGTCAAATTGTTATGTCTTCTTTAAACTGGTTATGGGATATGGATGAAGTATATTAAGTTTAATTAACTTTACCTTAATAAGAAATATACAAACCAAAGTATTAACCCGTCACAGAAATATGCCGTGATTATCACTTACTTATGAACGTGTATCTGTGATCATGCAATCTGTAGGGGACCTGGGTGATCTAACTGGGACCAAAAGTTGTTTAAATGTATGTCCTGCTGTTGCTCTGGCATTTACAACTCCAGGCATTTTTGCTCAGTACTGTAAAGAAAGGTAGTTTAAACATAAACTTTGGAAAATAATTTTGTTTTGTGCGAGGGCTTTTGCAGTGTGTCTCTGAAGTGCTTAAGACACCTAAGGAAGACAGAGAAAAAAAGATAAGGAAGGAAAAGCATTCAAGAGTTGAATAATGAACACTGGAAAGGCTTGTATTGATCTGACAGCAGGTTTAAATTTTAGGTAGAATGAACAATAAAACAAAATTCATTAATAAGAAATATGGAAGAGCAGTACTGATGCTAAAAATGTGATGACCTGACTGGTGTGGGTCTCAGTACGCTGAGAGGTAATTCCACCTGGGAATTTCTGAAAACTGAGGGACACCATGGCAGAGTGTCTGCTGTGACTGTCAGGGTAGGACAATAATAAAGCCTCCCAGCGGTACAAGTGCAATATGCATGTGTGAACGTGACACCTGTTTATATTTGTGACAATTTAAATACTTCTCCATATAGCCACTTTTTAGAATATTAGTAAAGAAGTACAATGAAATATTTTTGCAGTCAAAGTTAGTGTGACTTTGTCTATAAAATGATCTTTACTGGATCTTTGTAGCTGTGTGGTCAAGCATAATTGCATTTTACATTACATTTATTTAAAGTATCTCCTAGTTTATATGACAAAGACATTTCTGTACACCCATATTGGAGCTCAGGGAGACAATGGCAGGAGGGAGAGAGCAAATACCCTGATGGCTGCTCCCAGGCCCATCACTGGGATGTGGGACATTTTATGGGATGCAGGAGAAAAGCAGTTTTGGATTGCACAGGACTATTTTGGGGGTATTTTGGGAGGGAAACCTTTGGGAGGGATGCATTTTTATAATTCCGTTATCAACTTGCATAATTTAGCATAATGAAGCATAAATGGGTAAAATGTATATTTTAAATTTCTTCTGTCATTTAAGTCCACTTTACTTAATTTCCTGGTAGAAATTTCAAAACAACTAATATTTCTTCAGGGTTCTGTTTATTTACATGGAATTGCACAACTGGAATATATTACTATTTTAAACTGCTTTTGGCCCTTTATTTTGGTGCAGGAAAGATTAAAGTTGCTAACCTATGAACACAAGAAATTGCGTTTAATTTTGAAAAGATTCTAAAAGATGTTGGCCCATGTTCTCCAAGGTACTTCAATACTTAAAAATATAGCTGGGCTTTTAGCAAGACTTTGAAAATCACCTACATGGCACTGATGAATTTAAAAGGGAGATATGAAAGCACTTTATACCTGAGGGTTTTTTAAAATGTAGTTATTCTGTCCATAGATATCTTTGAAAACTTGGATCTGAGGCATTTTTCAGATTTGTACTCATATTGCCTACTGAAGTGTTTTATCTTTGTCTCTCCTTGAAATGATAGTGTAGAAGGGAGCTCAGGCATTATGAACACAACATTTGACCTGAAAGGACCAAATCTCCATTTTCTTCTTTTCCTTTTTTTTTTTTTTTTTCCCTTTTCTTTTTTCTATGGGATGATTTTATTTTCCTTTTCATGGGTTTTGCTTTGCCTCCAAATCATGATATTTGCTCTTGGAGCTTCATGGAAAATGTGTTTTCCAGGTCTAAGACCCCCGTCATAACCTCCAGGCTCATCTGCTACAGCTTTTACTTGGCTTCTTAAACTGCTTTGGTGCGCTGCACTACAATAACTGTGTGCACTTCTCATCACTGCTGTTTTTCCGCTCTCCCCTGGGCTTCTTGCAGGTTTCCCAGAGCAATACACATCAAACAGTGCCTTTGCTCTTTCGAACATTGTGTGGGTTTTTTTTATGGCACAGAAATAAAACCGGTTTCATCAGGCTATAAACAGTTTTATAGTATTAAAACAGCTTGGGAAACCTTGGATTTGGCTCATGAAATATCTTGGAGTGACCTAGTCCACTCTGAGCAGTGTAATTTTACCCAGGAACCACGTTAATGTATTTTGAGGAGGTTAAAGGAAGCATTTAATCTTTCTCTTGTTTACTTACAAGAATTTTGTGATGTTTTCCACTGCTTCTGGGCTTATAAACCAGCTTGTGTCCTCTTGACATTCCTGTGGAGGGATGGCCTCCCAGTCCACATCCTTTTGTTGGAGCTGGAATGTTTGTGGCCTTTGACCAAATGTCTCTTCAGAGATATCTCTCTTAAATGCTATTTTCTGCCCTGATGGTTTTATTTTTCTCTTGTTTTGCCTATTTTTTTCTATTGTCTAAGAGTCCATCTTTCTCTGAAGTTCTAACCAGCAAGAGCCCTCTCTGCTGAGCCACAAACAGCTCCTTGTCAGTTGTGCTCCCCAAAGAGTGGGAACCAGACAGAACAAAGGGAGTCTGAGTGACCTGTCCCCAGTTAAAAATTATACTGGATGCATGAGACATTTAA
The DNA here is from genome assembly GCA_013400915.1 of Pardalotus punctatus. Lineage (NCBI taxonomy): Eukaryota > Metazoa > Chordata > Aves > Passeriformes > Pardalotidae > Pardalotus > Pardalotus punctatus. Next base: position 118,625 of record VZTX01024201.1, read on the forward strand.
ATAGATATATAAAAACTGAGTAAACATTGTAATTAAATATTTACTGTATATGACTCTATCTCGAAAGACAGCTGGTGCTGAAATCAACAGGCCATGTTAAAACACTTTCCCTCTTGAACAAGAATATTTTAAATAGACATTGAATTGTGAAATGAAATATACTTCCTATTCAGTTGAATTCCCTATTTATCAGCCATTTCACCTACCATGCCATGCACCTCACATACAGAATCAAAATTACCATCTGCTAAATCAAATGCAAAAAACAGTAGAACATTCCCTAGAAAATCAAATCAAATCAAATCAAATCGATATTAAATAAAATACATTCATAACCCAAAAATCTGCTTTTAAATTATTTTTGTTCAAATATAGAGCTCTTTCATATACAAAGATAACTGCATTTATTTACAGGTGTACATATGCTAAAATATGAATATTTATCTTTCAATTATCGCTAGAGATAACCTAAATCAGCTTAGTTAGGTTCTAAGACTGTCTGATATGTCTTTTTTAATACTTAATAACTTGGAAAGATGACAATATATTTTGAATAACCGTACCAAGGTGTTCATTTGCTCATTTTTAGCTGACATAATACTGCAGTCTTAAAACACCAGAATATTGTAATTTCTTTTTTCCTTCAGTCTGTATTCGTATAGTATGCACTAGGAAGATTCTTTATTACTTTGTAATTGACTTCAGAGAGGAGAATGAAGAGGTTTGCCTTTTAGATTGATATTTCCCTTAGCCCTACAGTAGAGTTTTAAAGTCTTTGTAGCATCATTTAAGGTTGCATTCTGTGAGAACCTTTTCTTTAACAAAAAAGCACCCAAGGGGTTAAATTTGAAAGGAATTCTCACCCAGCTATGGTTCCTTCTGAACTCTACAAACCCTTGTGAAATTCAGTACCTCCACAGTTTATCTATCTTTTTATTCTGAGCTGTGTTCTGCTGTCCTCATTCACACGGAAGAGTTGGGAGTTCAACAGGTGTGGGGTTTTTATGTCACAGGTTTCTTTTGAGATAGCACAATACATAAAAATAAACACAATAAAACAAGACCACTGCAGAACGATTGCATGATGTATAGCAGAGTTTCTAAGTAACACATACCTGATGATTAATTCCCAAAGCCAGTTTAAAAGTCACAAAAGAAAAATTCCCACATATTTGGTGAATGAAGTATATCCATTATTTATTTGATACCCAACTTTGATAACAACTTTATCTTACTAAAGAATGTAAAAAATCCTTTCCTGTTTGATTTGTAATTTCAGTCCTTCACCAAGGCCATTTTTAACCATGTGATTTCGTTATCTAAGCTATTATTTAGGAGAAAAAATGCTTTCTCTTTCCTCTGAGCTCATTAAACTAGCTAATAATTCTGTTTGCATGCATCCTTTTGTATAGAATATATCCTTCCCACCATTGACATAGAAGATCAGTGAATCGTTTCAACAGTATATGTGTAATACTGAAGTACAATATGTATTTTTTAAAAGAGGTTGGATCATTAAGTAGTATAGATTTTTTATTTTTTTTTAAATTAGGCCCTTTAGGTAATTTAGTGTTTTTTAGAACATTTCCTTCCTAAGGAATTCAGTAAAACATACTCTTAACTTTGCTTATGAAAAACTCTCATAGAAATCCAGGATGGTGATCTCTCTCCCTCTAAAACCAGCAGTGGGTCATAATTGTGGAATTTTGTTTCCCTAATGTTCATAATCACTTGGCTGTTTGCCTTGCTACCCAAGAGCTTAATTTGGGGTTGATGTTATTATTGCTGGACCTGCTCCATGAAAGTCGTGTCCTGCTGTCCTTGCTGAGGAGAGGTGACTTTGACAGCGTGGTTGGGTGGACACTGCAGCTTTGATATTTCCAACAGGGGATAGAGGCTTGGAAGGATGCTGCAAGACATCTGTTTGTGTGCAGCTCTGGAGCAGACTCTTCTGCCTACTCAATTTTTACATAATGCTCTGAAGGCACATTAAAGGAATTGCTGGGAGAGTGTAATAAATCTTAGTCAATTTAAGTGGCACAGTCAGGGCAACTTCTTCTCTAGTAAAGACAAAAATAGCACAAAAATCTACAAGTGAAAATTAGTGCCCCAAAACAATATCAATTTGCTGTGGCACCTTTGTTGCCTTCCTGCAAAACTGAAACCTGTCTTTACAGGAAACCTTAGGAATTCCCAGATTGGGTTTTGGTTTTCTGCTGCTGGGGGCAGAATAACAGCGGCGGAGAGAGTTTAATTCTACTGCTTCTGAGTCAGTCTTCCTGTTAAAGAGGTTCAGTCAGAGTAACAAAAGGTTACTCTGAATATCTGTTTGTCACTCTTTTTCCTGGCAACCACAATGTGTGGTCCTGGAGTTCTCCTAAACTGCAATCAGGACTGGTGATGAGAGTTTGACCCCCCCTTTCCTTCAGCCTTGTTTCTCTCTTTATCTCCAAGACGTGTTAGAAGAGTGGAAGAGTCGTGGTTTTATTCTAGCAAAGTCCACATCCTTCACACGAGGAGATGTAAGATGGATGCAGAGCAGCTCAGGGGCCCAGGTCAGTAAAGGGGAGTCAGAGCTCTTGGTGGAAGATTCAAAGCTGCTGTTGCATATTTAAACCTGCTCCACAGGCAGGATCAAATCAGATAATATTTGGAAGATGAACAGCAAGTCAGAAAAATAGTTTCTCATTATGCCAGACTGTTCATGTAAGGCTTTTATTGTCTGCTGAGGGTGCTGGAGTAAATTAAGAAAAGCAGACTTTAGGGCAGAATGCTGAGATAAGTTTGTTCAGCAGTAGGCCAAACCCTTGGAGTCAGATGCGGCTTTCTCCAAAACTAATGCCATGTACCTCGTATACAGAATCAAAATTACCATCTACTAAATCAAATGCAGATTAATAGCATATCACTATCCACTTTTTGCCTCTAATGTTACCCTTTTTCTGAACTGATATGAAATTTTGAAAAAAACAAAGTCAAGTTTCAAATAATGGGACATATTAGCTGTAGGAATATACTTAATTTAAGAAATGTTCAGATTAAAATGATCCTTAACTATAGACCGTAGGAAGCTTAATAATATAGGGAAAGAAATTCTACTAATACCCAGCATACTCAGATCTTGATTAGTTTTAACAATCTTGGAATTTTACTGCTTCTGATGTACATTTCACCTGTCTTTGCATGTAAGGGAGTTGGAAGCAAGTACGGAAAAATTAAAAGGAGAAAACAATATTCAAAGTCTGATCAATTCCACATTTGATCTTCCTTCTGAACAGGAGGCTGAATATGTCCATAAATTAAAATAAACTTGACTGGATAGCATTGCTGCTAGGTCTAAATTAACAGATGAGAAATCTGCTACAGCAGCATCCCTTCTGATACCACCTAATTTAAATTAATTGCCTGTCTGTGACTCCAAATCAAAAATTAAGAACCAGACCAGGCCCGCAGTATTAATATTGCATCTAACTATTTAATCCAGGAAATTGTTCTTCCAGAGCTCAGCTTCCAAGGACAACTGCTATGAGGTTCTGTGCTGCCCGTGTACGTGCAATGGGAATATTGATTCTTCTCCGCCTCACCTAGCTGTTCCAAAATCTTTTGGCATTAAACTCTGCATGCATCTGCTATACAGACCAGAGAGCTTAACCTGTCAAAATCTATTTTGCAGCTTCCTCAGAGATTTTGTGATGTTGTATTTGGTTTCCAAGTGAGGATATCCTGGGTTTCATAATCCATATTCTCATGGTCTAGGTAGCCATTCCTGAGGGATACAGATTATATCCAGAGATTATTTTAGGAATGATGCATAGCTATGGACTGTGTTTCTAGGGAGGACATATTTACATTGAAACAACTTACCCCTGCTGTCCTGCATGAGTTCAGTGCAATGAAGTTCATGGTTAGGATGAAGATATTGATTAGCAGCAGCTCAGTGTGGTGGATCAGGGAATGTATTTTGCTAGTGGTGTGTGTGGTTTGCTTGGTTATAAATTTGATTTAATAAGTAAGGGATCTGAATAAGTTGGTTGTGACTTTGATGCAGTGTACAATATCCCTAATTTGATAGGTCATTAATCTGCCAGGTTTAACTAAATACCAAATTGCAGCTTCTGTCAGCTCCAGAAATAAAACAAGGTGGAGTCTGTGCACTCTCAACCTGCTTTTTCTCAGTAATTGCATCGTTCAGGTGATCTAAGCTTCTACCTTGTGACTCATTCTTTAAAGTAGCACCTTTAAAGACTGGGATTCAGTGTTAGGTGGAATTACATGAGATTTGCTAGTCAGCAGTTTTGTCTTTAAAAGCAGCCCAAAATTTCTAAGAATGTCAATAAACACACCCTGTTGAGAAGGTGCTCCTAAGCTGACAGCTTTCTCAGTTTCTCTGGTCCTCATTTCCTTCCTAAGCCAGAATTCAGATTTGATGGCAACAATGTTTTGATATAGACCCACAGGATCTGAATGGTGGTTAATTTACTTTTAAATACAATTTCAACAGCTTTTGTTAGAACAGTTAGGTGCATACGAGGCTATTTGTTTGACAGAACCTCCGATTTCTCTGAACAGTAATTCGCCTTTGTATGCACAGCTGAGCATGGCTGATGATGATACTTCTAAATATCACTCAGAAACTTTAAATCCTGACCAAAGTCCAGTGCAGCAGAGATCTGTTCAAGGGATTGTCACCCAAATTTTCACAGTACTAGCACAACGAAAGCATGAAATATTTGGAAGTTCTGACAGGTCCCAAAACTTGCCATTTGAAGTCACTCTTCAAAACATTCTTTATAAATATTCCAGCCAAAATTGCTCTAGCAAAGCTTTGACAATTGAAAGAATTTGTATTTTCTTGAAAAGTAAAAGATGGTGACAAATGAATTTTCTAAATGCTGATGAAAATTATGAGGGAGAAACGAGTAAAAAGTAATTCTTATATGATGTGTATTTTCTCCTGACAGAAAAAAATGGAGTATTTTTAAATGAAGATCAGGAGTAATTTCTAAGATTATGGAACTGAACTAATTTTTTTCCTTTTTTATAAATTATCTATCTTATTTTTTCATTGTAACATAATATGGTATTATCAATAAGTGGGATAAGTACTGAAAGAATTGTAGTCATGCTAAATAGTGGCTAAGTGTCTTTGCATTTCAAGGGGTCTAAATTTTGTACAGCTAAACATACACAGTGTATGCAGAAATGAGAAAAAATAAAAGAGGTAAGTATGGAGAAAATTGAATTCAAAAATGAGCATCTAACAAGAAAGCTGAATGGAAGACACCCACTTTCTTTATACTTTTTTGTCAGATAACTTGTTTTTCTAAACTGTCTTTAAGATACAGATTTAAGTGTATTTTAACTTAGTAAGGGAGCAGGAGTGCATTTCATTATTCTAGGAGAGCTTGATCAAAACAAACAAATACTGTGCTGAGTATAAACTGGGGGTGGAGGAGGGGCATGATTTCCAGATAAAATGGTACAAAAAAGTGCAGAAATGTAAATTCAGTTAGGGGAAATGAATCCCAGTGCCGAGGGCTGGGAGAAGCCCTAGGCACCCTTCAGGCTTGCTTAAGCCCTCTGTGAAGGCTAATTAGCCACATAGCATGAATTTTCAATTCCAGATAAATATGCATTTTACAAATAGTCTGCAGAAGAAGAATTATTTATTGGACATGTTTGTGAATAATTTGCAGCCTAGGATGAATGCTGTCATTTTAAAAATCCATTTACAGGCAGTTTACAAGTGGGTAGGGAATAAAAAAAATCAAGCTTAAGAAATATTTGTTTTTAAAAAACCCTAATTTTCCTAGCTGTTAAAAAAAGCTCAAACATGCTTCATGGTAGAGAAAACTAGGACTTGCACTTCCTGGGGGGAGCATAATGTTGCTAAAAGCTCTTGGGTGTGCTAGGATAAAACTTTTATTGTTTTATTTTTTGGATCAGAGCATGTTTTCCCTCTTGGGGAAAGGAGTGCTCTCAGTTTTGGGGACAGAGTGGGATTTTCACGGTGTGGAAGTCCAGGGGCAGGCTCCTTATTCATTCCCTTCCACTATGGATATGTTAGTAACTGTCTGACCCCACAGAATCTAAAAGTAGTTCCATAAAAATGAGATAGCATAAGGATTTTCACTGAATTTTCCTTCTCACATGCGAAATGAAGTCAAACTTTACAGCTCCCTAGTAAGTGTTATGGGATACATGCCAGGATGTACACACAGCCATGCATTCCCACACCTGAGTTTTGAGGAGAGGCATAAGACCAAAATATTCATTTTCAGGCTGAATACAGAGCAACTGGGCAGCTCATTTTTTCCTAAATTAGCCTGAAAGCAGCACTTCTACTTCCAGGTACTTATCCTAATTTCTCACTGTAATTAATTCATGGCTCGTTTATACTCATTTGTCCTTATGCCAATATTCTACTGGTTGCTTAAGTAATTTTTCTCTCCCTTCATGTTTACATACCCAGATATATTTATAGGGAACAGTCATATCCCTTCTTAGCTATTGTTTTGAGAAGCTGAACAAGCCAAGCTCCTTTAATCTCTACTTGTAAAATAAATTATCATTTATTTTGCTCGAGCACACTTGTTTACTAGGAGGTTATTTTTGTTCCAGCCTGCGCTTTAATTATTCCTTGACTTTCTTATTTGTCAGGAGCAAACAAGAAAGAAAAAGAAAAGGAAAAAAAAAACAAAACCAGGAAATCTTTTTCTGTACCAAAGCAGGCCTGGGACCCACAATGTCATATGTAAAAATGACAGCTGGATAAACACATGCAAAAGCTGATACTCTTATGCCGCTGGAGTGCATTTGGGATGGATTCTTTCAATGCATAATGGTACAGTGGGTGTGAGAAAGCATCATTTGCAAATTCCTACCAGGAAATGCCAACTCAGGAAAACAGTTCCTTTCAAGAGCTAAACTAAATAAGTTATATCTTTTGTGTAAGTCCATCAGGGAAAATTTCTGAATTCTCTAACTGTAGAGACTACTTGCTGCAGATACAAATTTGTTTCCTTGCTGTATGTTAAATTTACAATGACTTAGTGTGAATGAAAAGGATTATTTCCCTTCTGGTGAATATTCCAAAATGTGTCTTCTCCCAGACATGTGTTCTCCCAGACATGTGTTCTCCCAGAAAATGACTTGACTGCAATAAAAGGCTTAGTGTAGAAAATGTTGATGAAGAAAGTATCTCTTTTGTAGTCGAAACTGCTTTCTTTCTGTAGGTCAGATGAAAACAAAACATTTTCTAAAATTCATGTTTTCATTAAATTTTCATTCACTGGCAGTACAAACCTTTGTGTAAACTGCAGTGTCCCCTTGTCCTCTGCCAGGCTTTTTTGCCAGTGCTGTCACATCACCAGGGATGGAGGGCATCCCCTCTTGGAGATCCTGCCTTTGGAGCCATGGTTTGACTGAACCACGTCAATAAATGGGACTCCTCAGGTAGAACAGATTTTTTTGCTCAGTTGTGTTTGGTGCTATCCTACTTCAGTGCGCAGCGTCATGCAGCTGCGGCAGCAATGACAGAAATGTGGTGACAATTAGGTGGCCTCTTCTCTGGAGTTAAACCTTCTGCTTGGCAGAAATTAGTGACAAGTGAAAAGCTGCAGGCAAGAGCACCAAAGCAGGCTCTTTTCCTCATTGACTTACTGCCTCCAGTGCCCTCTTCCTCAGCCCCCAGCTGTGCTTCTGGCTTACCAGAAATGACACTACTTTTCTTTTCAAAATTCAGAAACAGGGGCAGATAGGCTTTTGGACACCACAACGCAGGACACAGAAAGTAGCCCAGGACCAGAAACAGTGGGATCAGTCTGCAAGTACCTGCAGTGTGTCTGTACAAGCCAGAGCAGCTCAAGGAGTAACATGGCCATGTTTCGCAGCAGTACACTGCATTTAATTGGCTTTGGGTTGATCAAAATGTTTATAACCTTCACATAAATGTGCCCCCTCACACGGCTGGCTACACTATTTTCTGATGTGTGCAGAGCAGCATGCTGTCATGTGGATTTATCAGCTCAAACCTGCAAAGGAGACATTTGGATTCAACAACAAACTGCCAAATTTCCAGTGCAAAGGAATCTTTCACGTGAAACAATAAAAAAATGTAGATAATTAGAAATAGGCACACATTTTCTCCAACTCCCAATTTCTCAAATACACAAAGTGGCTCAAACTAGAAATTCTAATATTTCACAAGTATAGCCTATGTGTAATTATAACAACACCATATTAATTTAAATGTCATCTATGAAGTGTTTTAATATTAACAGAATGCAATAAAGCTTACCTGGCAATAAATAACGATTCAAGTGCCTCATCTTTACCTGCCAGCTTAGAGATTTTCCTTAACCCGCTCTCAGATCCATGCTTTTAGGTCATTCCCTCAGATAATTCTTGCTTTTTGTGTCTTTAAATATTTAGATCAAAGTATGGCGGATGAAATTCAGGTCAAGACGTGGGTTAGGTAGGGATTAGGTGGCAGGAATCTCAATGTTGCAGCACCACATCTTGGGAATCCCATGGTAACTGTAAGTCCACAGGGATGCTCCTGGAGCTGCTGCATCTCCTTCTTTCCTGGGACTTGGAATGTGAAGTAGATTGCAGATATTTCCCAGGGAGAAAAATGGTGTGATCCACAGATATTACAACTTTGTTTGGCAGCCATCATAATGATTTGGTGGGAAGGCAGCTGGAGAAAAAGCATAAACTCCTTTTCTCCTTTATGGGGTTGCCTGGTGCTGCTGAGGGCACGTGAAGAGATAGGAATTAAAAGCACCTACTTGTTAAATACCTGTAACTCAGATCCTAGGAAATATTTATCTATGGCTCTTACTCTTGAGCTCAGTTATTTGGCTGACCCACTGTAATCAGACTCTTCTTTAACTTTGGAATTTTAGATGGCCGTGTTTTGGTTTGCTTGTTGGAAGTTATTTTAGGGTTTTTTTGGTGTGGGTGGTTGTGTTTTTTTTTAATTCTGTTTTGTTTTGTTGTTTATTTGTTTGTTTTGTTGTTGATGCTGTTGTTGGTTTTTTCACCTGTTTTGCTTTGTTTTTGTTTTGTTTTTCTTTTGTTTTGTGGTTTGGATTTTTTTGAGGGGCTGTTGCTCTTTTCTGTTTTATACTCCAATCCATGATGGAAGCTATAATTCTTCTTTTTTTCCATAGGCAAACAAAGACTGATGGAAGCTACAGGAGTGATGGTTGTCATGAAAACACACCAGCAACCTGAGGAATCTTTCTCTTCTTTTTATCAAGCATTTAATTGAAAGACTGTGATAAAATTGAAGTACATTCTGTTGTTCTCCTTTGTTTTTTTCTTGTCGGCCCTTATGCCTTTTTTAAATGGATGCCACTATTTCCTAATGCTCTACTTTACATCATACTACACTCCTTGTACAAAAAAAAACATAAAACATACTTAGCCAACAAAAGTTACCCCGTGAAGGTTGTACAGACAGGCAGCATAATAAAATCATGGTGAGTAAACCCCAAACATCAGTACATTGTACCTCATATCAGGCTTCAGAAAGGTCATCAGTCTAAAAGAAGCAAAAGAAAACCCCACAGATTTCCATTTCTTGGCCTGGTATCAGCATCCAGGCTGTCAGGACTGGCCTTTAGAGACAGGACTGACCTACGGTAAAACAGGTGGCTCCAGGGGTGCCTCAGCACAGGGAGACACTTGATAGGCGGCTTCTAAAAATATTTTCTGGAGCAGGAATTTTCTGTGGGATGCTGTATTCATTTAGCCTCAGCCATTGCTTCCCTTCAGAAGTACTGCTGGCCTGGTTCCCTTCCCATGCTCGTGCAGCCCTACTGAATTAGTGCTGCTTTGGACACCAGTGCCAGTGAATTAAAGAGCAGATTTCCCAACAAACGTGAGCATCACTGCCGAAAATGTTTTCATGAAGGATGGGCACGGCACCAATTCACTCACTGGGTTAGAGTACAGCAAGCTCATGCTGATTCCTTCTCCAAGCATTTCAGCTGATGGAGAAATTCAGCTGACAGAAACTCTCCTGTCTGCCTGCACCCTTGCTTTGTAAATTGTCTCATTGGTTTCATGGAGAAAGATGCTGAGAATTTCTCTTCGAGTCTGGGACTTCATTTGGAAAGGAATAAACTAACCTGCTGCTTGAGCAATTTGCCCACTTTTGGGGGGTGTGGGGCAATCAGACACCTCTCTGAAGGCTGCTTTGCCTCTGGGTGTGAAAATACTGCAAAGTGAGTGTTCTGTATGGGAAGTGAAAATATGACTGAGAACGTGCTCCTCAGTGTGCTTCCCAGAAAACAATGGGAAATGACACTGCTGATGTCTTCCTAATTCTTAAAATTAATACATCTTTACAGTCCATCCTTTGAGCCAACTAAACAATTTAAGTAGCAGTATTGGATTTAAAATAAAATTATTCTTAATACGGGCTTTCCTGGATTTTCCTTTGGAAGACAAAATATTTCTTTGCTAGGAAGAAGTATAAATAGAACTTGGAAATAGTTGAAACATCTTGTTTTGTTTTGATTTGATTTTTGCTGATCTTCATTTCAAAAATAGACAAGCTGATTTAACCATTTTTCTTTTTAGCTGACAAGAAATGCGACGCTTTTTAAGAAATGAGTGTTTTATAAAGGAAGCATTGACAAGCTGTCTCACTGCTAGGTGCTGCCTGAATATCAAAGCAGTTATTTTGAATGCCTGTACTACAAGAGGGTTTTGTTTTGCAATCCAAACCAATAAATAATTATTTTTAGTGCGTAGTTTTATTTTCTGAGGTATTTAGCAGCCTGGCATTTTAATGATGGCTGCACAGAAAGAGAGAATCACGTCAACAGCAAGCCAGGAGCAGTCTCTCTGTCTTGCTTTCTCCTTATTTCCCCTCAGCCCTGTATATCTCAGATGACCCGATACATCATTATTTTTGTAACACAAGACACAACATATGTCACACTTCTGACCTTAAGAGTAAATTGTGCTCTTATTAAGAGTGAAAACAACTACCCAAATGCTTCTCTTTTTTTTTAAAAAATTTTTTTAAAAATAACCTACCAAAATGAGAAGCCCGAATTAATTGCCGCTTCCACAACTTAATGTGAACCCAAACCCTGAACGCAGAACTAATTGAGCTTATTTTTACATTGAACAACATGGGCTGAGCAGGAGGTGATGTCAATTCTTGATTACCATTCTAATTGCCCTGAATGTCTCCCTGTGGCTGTCAGCGAGGTGATGCTCACATACACGACTAAATCTGGCACACCGTGCAAACCCAGTGCCACCAGGACTATCAGACCCTGAGTGACAGCCTGGCTCTGCCTGCTGCTTGCAGGGGAAGGTGCTGCTGTGCATTTAACACAGGACACAAGACACTAAATCCCATTAGGAGTGGGGACAGTGGCATGGTTGTTTATGTTCTCAGCAAATAGAAGGGCCAGATGTGGTGGCACAACCCTAGTGTTCGGTTCTCTAATTAGCAGCATCAGCAATAGAGGGTAATCTTCAGCAAATATTTGCTGTCTAAAGGAGCATTTTTAAAGAGACAAAAATTTCACAGATTTCAGTTTATATAATTTCCTCCCGAGTTCACCTGCAGAGTTAAGCTGAAATGGATTAAGTTGATCTCCTCTTCCCATTACTTGCATTTCCCCCTTTTTTTGACAGAACCAGCATATGAATGAGCAAGTGTCTTTCTGGATGAGCTTTCATTATATCAGAAAGCCTGATTAGAAAGCAAAGAACATCTGGGCTACATATTTTATGAGTTTCCTTTGAAAGAAAGGCTTTTTTGAGCATACTACTCTCATTCAGTATTTCTCTGGCTCCTTCAAGTTTCCATTTCTTTCCATCAGTGTTTCTTAATAATAAGGCATACAGAACTTACCAGAAAAAGGAGAATATGCTGAAAAACAAGGAGCAATTTGATACAAACTCTTCTGATTTTTTTTCTCTAAGAGAAGATATCTGGTTTTCTGCCTTGAGCCTGATACTAATCTTGCACTGCTGGTTGGGAGTATGGGTCCCTGAAGTACTGGATCTTCCTGCAGCTTCAGAGTTTCAGATCTATTTCTGTCAAAGGGTTGCTGAGGATGTATTTATGCTCAGCAAGTAAAGACTTTTCTGGTGTCACAGGAGTGATCACAGAATATTGTTTCAAGCCTGTAAAATTTTACTAAAATAGAGAACTACACCAATAATGACTCAAGGGCATGCTACTAGCCTGGACTAAGGAAATTGAGGTTGGATGACTTTCATGGAAGAAGGCTCTTCCCCACTTTTTGACAGTGCAAATCATTTTGTCTCCTCCATCTCAGCCCTCCCAAAAGAACAAGTCTAAGGGCACTTATTGGCTCTCTTTATTTGCCTGTCTCAAATACATTGGCCTGCAGGAGAGCAGCTCTATCTTTTAACCCTTCCCAATTCAGGCAGCTGTTTTTCCAGCTGCGTTTTCATTTTTAGCTACCTTCTGGAGACTACTGATGCATTAAAAAAATAAACTTGTATATATTTATGTGTGTGTGTGTGAAATCATACCTGTGAAGAAATGGGGTGATAGTCTGATTTCCTAAGTCCTTTTTTTTATTCTGTTTGTGTGGCACAATCCGAGTGTCAGAGATGCTCGGAATGTCTCAACTCTTAGGAGCTGAGTGAACCTCATGACACAGGGAGGTGGCTAGATAGGTTATTTTCAAACAGAATTTCACTGAAATGTAGTCAAGAGTCAACTCTGCCAAAGCAGCAGAGATATCATCACAGGGCACAGACAAGGGTGTCAAATCCCTACACTGCTATATTCCATTTTTAATTTTCACATGCTAATTACATTTCTTTCATTCACATCTAGAATGTCGAAGTTGGGTCTAGCTAGAAATCCAACTTTTAAATCTTTCAATATCAAGGCAACTTGGTTTGTCTCTGGTGTTTCTGGAAATCTTTCAAAAAGAAAATAAAATTGTGTCCTGAAATCTTGCATCTTAAAATGTGATCTTGGTGTTAAATGACTCAGGCTGCACATCAGAGAGGGATTAAATCTTTTGCTGTGGAGTTTTCTATTAAGCAGCTCTTTGTAATGTAGAAAACATGACCACAGATTTTTAGCCCACTTTCACCTCCCCTTCCCCCCATCTTTTTAGAAATAAGCATTTTGACTTGCAAGCTTAGCTGCAGAAAATACCTTCACTGTCAATTTTGCCCCTAATGAGCTCTTATTTTACAGGAGCTTTAGGTAGTTTGCAGGGCTAAAATTAAACAGCACGAGTTCTGAACTGCTTGACTCCACAGCCAGCAGCTCCCAGGTGCACAGGAAGAATCCCTGGATCTTTTGTTTTAATAAAAATACAGCTGGAGACCCCAGCTTCAGAAAAATCAATGTGTCAGAGTTTTATGGCAGCTCCTGGTGGTTTGTCAGTGACATCTCATCGACGCTGCAGCCCCAGAAGAGAGAACATCATAGGCCTTGCATATATTTTATTGATATTATTGTGTTTCCATTGATTGCCTGCCACTTCAATGGAGTTGCTGTGATATATGGTCTTCTGCTGCTTTTCCAGAGAGGGACTTCTTGACCTGAAGGGCCTGTCAAGCCCAGGGGGTCTTTTCTTGCAGCCTTCTGTGCAACTTGACTGGTGAGCTTTACCCCGACAAACTCATTGTCGGGTGAAAAGCACACGAAGAACAGGAGAGATAAAAAGGAGGGGTGAAGAAATAGGTGAGTAATTTTCTGAGATTCCCAGAAGAGGGGATTAAGTTCAGGAGCCTGCCTGTGTAGAGAGCATCTGGAGGAGGCTCTCTTGGTGCTGTTTCACACGTATAAGGTGATAGAGGCTGAGCCTTCTCGAAAAAAAGGTGTTAAATGACTCAGGGAATCTCTTTCATGAGAGGCTCAGGCTGTGAGGGGATGGCAAGGAGGCAGTGGGAGGGGATTTGTGGAGAAAAAAGCACTCTTGAACTGCACTGAGGCACCCAGGCTTATATTTGCTCTGAAGTGCCCACTCAGAAACCTAACTTCACAGTGCACAAAACAAATACAAGATAAAAATATTTAAGATGCAAAATGGAGCATTAGTCACAATGTGATGATATTTGACACTGCACTGGTGATGTGCTTCCTTAAAGATATGCCAGTTTCTTCCATCCTTTCTTGTAATGAAGAAGAAAACATAACATTAAACTACTGACTTTGTCCTACATAAGTACACATGCCATTTTATGTAAACAGTAAATTAAAAAGGAAGGTGTTAGCTTTATGAGAACATGTAGCCATTCACAAGAAGATTTTAGTTACATAAAGCACCCTTGCTTTCAGGAAAATTAGAGCAAATAAATCCCATTCTCTTGATTCCCTTACCTCAGTTGATCCTGTCATAGCAGAAAGTGTTCCTGTTCATCTTAAACACGCTGATCTAGAATGCAGTTCAGCAGCACTCAGATTAGCAGGCAACTTCTAGTTTTGAAATTTAGCTATGATTAAATCTGCTCCTTAATATTACTTTCATGCTGTATATTGTTACAGGCCCTGGGATGTGGAGATGGCTGAATGGGTACAGCTGACATGCTGTGAAACAGAAATTCTGCAATGTAATGTACGTGGGTAATGTCATTAACACTCTGATCTCCTGCAATTCGGAGCAGGGGGTGAGAATGGTTTTCAGCAGCAGCCTGAACACAGATGAAGAAAAATCACCCAGCTAAAACTAGCTGCTCTATTATTGATAATCTGCAATTTCTGGCTTTTGATTTGTATAACTGAATTTTTCCACAGCCGTTTTCAAAATTTTGCCACTATAAGGAACTATTTCTCATGACTGATATTTGAGATATACCTCTTGACAAGGATTGTGGATACTCTAATTCCAGTTTAAAATATTTTCCTCTCAAATTGCTTCCATCAATTTTGAATCCAAAATAAGGTAATCTTTTTTTTTCTTTCTTTGTTTTCCCCACTCTCCTAGATGGATGTCCCAACAAGAATAATTGATCTGTTCTCATTTCAGGCCTTAATATATCAAAATTAATGCAATTCTATTCAAGAATTTGGTGGCACCAGAATTTCCGTGCTTGAAAGGAAGTCAGGATAAGAGTTGTATCTTTTACTCTGTAAAATGTACACAACCTTGCCTTGTTTTACAACAATCAGCATGGGACTTGAAGTATTAAGGATTTAAAAACCACCCTGCATTGGCAGAGAGATGAACTAACACCTTTGTGTGATTCTATTAATCTCGTTTTTCCATAATTTTATACAGCAATCAGACAAGAGCTTTCCAAAAGAGTGCCTATGTGTAATGTAGTCAGTGTTGTTTTGTCTCACTAGATTGGAGAGCATTAGAAAGCTTGTTTGACATTAGCTTTGTTCCAGTTTCTTCCAATAATGTTAAAAATAACAAAACCCTGAAGCCCCAAGCTTTTTTCCGCTTAAAATATAGCTGGTGGTCATCAACTAATACTTCAGTGGTTTTATTCATCAAAATATTTTAATAGAGACATAAATAATTATTTTCAAGAGTGTCTGAAGGGCACTAGAGATCAGTAGCAAATGATAAATAACAGAAAAAGAATTTAACTTAATGTCACACAGTGCAAATAATAGTATGAATTACTCTGATTGTAATTACCATTTAAAAAAGAAAACTGGGATTTACATAGTGTTATAATAGGCTAAATTTTTCTCTTAGAAACAGATCAAGCCTGAGAAAAAGAAAAGTTCTCTCTTTAAAAAGACTCCCTCTCCCGTTCCACCTCCCAAAAGTGCAAGAAACTGTTTTATTCATAAATATGTTGTCAAGATGCCAAATGTCTCAGTGGTGACCTGATTGTCAAGGAGCAACGTGGCCATGGGCTAGAAGGTCAGGATATCTCTGTGCCCTGTGGATATCTCTCTCTCATGCTGAAAAAGACCCAGCCACGCTGCCTGCCTTGCTGCCAGCCCCCTTCTCAGCTGAGCTGGAGGAGAAGCCTCAGCCATGGGGAGAAACCGAGCAGTGAGGAGTTTGGTCTCTCTGCCTTCAGCATTAGCATGGAAATTACACAGATATAAAAGTAACCACAGCATTACAAATGCATACTAATTACACAAGAATAGATTGCAGATGTTTTCTCCTGATGAATAGCAGCTCACGCTGCAAGGATGCTGATTGGTTTGAATGGCAGCGCTTTGCAGGGCCCCAAAGTGCTCCCTGGACAGAAATTCCAAGGAGAGTCATGCTAAAATATATATCCAAGTTTCTTTTTGGAATATCTTAAGATGATAAATAAATGCATTGTTAATTGTTTCTTGAAAGTATTGTATTAGCATGGAAATGTGACCACGTCAGCCCAAACGGAGTGATTACGTGGCTGTCACAAGTAAATCAAGTTTTATGACCATGGTCTATAAGCTGTCTATAAGCTGGCTTGATCACTAGTAGCAGACACAGTTTGTAAAGGCTTGATGGTTCTGCTCTCATTTGTGATTCATGGGGATGATTTTTGGCCAAATCAATCAGCTCATCAAATTACTTTTAAATATCTGCATGGCAGTGTTAGAAAAAAGACCAAGCTCACATCTTCAGCAGGAAATCCTCTAGCAATAAAGGTCAGCATTTTGCTCCGAAGTTCCTAAAGTAGTCAGATGATTTATTTTTCCTTTCATGTAGTGCATACCTAACCTTCTTGAGAGCAGAAGTATTTTTTTTCTGGTATGGGTTGCATGTTGTGGTGCATCCCAGTCACATGGCAATTCAGTTAAGCAGGAAGAGTGGTGAGCTTGATATGGAAATGCTTTTGCCATACTTGAAAGGAAAGCTTCAGCATTTATTTTTCTAGGGTGGAAAATGAAAATGTGAAAGCTGCGTGTCATTTAATTCTGAAAAATGACCTGACCAGATGTCAAAATTATTAAGAAGCAGCATGACAGCCCTTGGATGCCAACCCTTGAAAATAAGACAAGCAAGACAAGGAGATATTGAAATAAGTGGACTGAAACGAAACTCTGTGTGTGCATTTTCTTAAAGGGGAAACAAAAGTCTGTCTACAAATTTGGCTCATTCATTTCCTTCCAGCAGTCAGGAATACCAGGTGAAGTTTGCCAGATTATATGTGAATTTCAGCCTGTAACTTTGATAGTTTGTTAGCTTGGTTTTCTCTAAGGGAAGCTGTCTTGGTTATATCCCCCAGAGATGATTTATAAAATCATTAGACTTTCTAAAATGGCTTTAACATATGGGGGTTTTTTTTGCCTATTCCTTGCTGGGATTTCTGTCCCCTAACAAAGCTCCTGGGTTGCACAAAATGGACTGGAGGTGGGTGAGGATGTTCAGAGACACCACTGACTGTCATGCTGATGATAACCATGTCTGAATGGCCCCCCAAAAACAGCTTTTATACCTCTGCCATGTATAAGTAATGTACAGTCATTTACAGTCTCACCCATAATGGTGGCATTGGAAATAGACAAATTATTTCATGACAATGCTTACCCTTCTACTGAGAAACAATTTTTATTTGTTTGTTTTTATTTGGGTTTTTTGTCTGCAGAACACCTTATAACCATTTCTCACACTCCACCTTTCTCAGTTACGTTGCTGGGAGCAGATGTTTAGCTAAGGTAATGGGTAATAAGGTACTTTTATCCTCTATTTGGAATTGAATCTCTGCTCCATGACAGAAAAACAGACTGGTTAAACATTGAGTCCTTCTGTAGCACTGCTGTTCGTTCTATTTCTATTCTGGCAAAGCTAATAAAAAATGCTGGTTTAGATCTGCTGTTCTATTCTTAATTGTTTCTTTGGTGTAATCAGATCTTTAGTGATTGACAAAAACATGAATCTAGCATTTTTCTGCAAAGATAATTGATTTTTACCATTAATTTCTGAAGGAAAAGTGTAAGACAAATTAATTTCTCTTAAAACTTTTTATAAACTATTTATTCTTTGCTACTGAGAGTTAATTAGGAGGCAAATTAATTTTTTTTGTAGCATATCCTTGCTGTACATTTGATTTATGAATTATAATACACTGTTTACCATCTTTCATCACTGATGTCAGTCACAAGCTTTCTGGAACCTATAAGTTCAACAGAGTCTAATATTTGAAAGTTATATCCAGAAACTGAATATCAAAGTTTCCTTAAAAAGAAAAAGGAAATAATATGTAGCAATAATATATTTGGTTTGAGAAATCTCGTAAAGGACCAAAATTTTTTTTACTAAGTTTATCACATGCTTGGAGGAACCCATAATTTCCTCTGGATTTTCCTGTGGTCATTTTCTGCCAACATTACTTGATTCAGATCTTGCTAATACTAATATGACTTTTTTTTTTTTTTAATTAACAAACTGGTTTTTTTTCATTTATATCTACTCATATTTGTGTCTCTTTAGTGGTGGAAAGGGATTTATGTAGTGTCAGTACACTGAGATCAAGATTCTCAAATGTGCTGGAGAGTATTAACTGCCATTGTAAAAAAAAAAATCATAATTTCAATAAAAATACTTTTTTTTTACTTAAGAGAAAAAAACAACCAAACAAAAGTCCTTTACCATGTAACTAGTAACATTTTGAAGTCAGAGATGTCACTAAGTTTGTGAAGAAATAGCCTGAGATATCAGTTGACCTCTTCTAAATGGGTCAGACTCTACAAAGTTCAAACAGTGGGACTCAGCTGAACACCAGTGGACAGGAAATTTTCTCATGAAAAAAATATGAGCTTTGTGCTTGTTACTTTCATTGCTGCTAATTTCTGGAATTCTGGGTTCCAAAATCAGCATTTAGCAGCATTCTTATTGGCAGTAGTGGTGGTGGTGCAGTGGTGTGTCAGGGGTAGGTAACGCTCAGTAAACCAGGTTTTAATTCGCATTGCAAAAAAAAAGAACAAAAAAAAAATCATTGCTTGACTTCAGACAATCTCAAGGGTGCTGTGCCAGAAGCAAATTGGGCTCAAAAAGCTGTCTATGGCCCAAATTCAAAATTGCAATACTGGGTCTATTCCAAAGAGGAGAATTTGAAAATTTAGAGCTGAGATTCTGTGTTGGACACATGCTTAAAACCAGTCATAGCATAAGAAAATAGGAAAAAAACTATTACATTTGCAAAAGTGAATGGAATAAAACAGAATTAGAAAACAATGCTTAAAAAGAGGCAGATTGTCTGAATTGCTTGTCTGATGAACAGTGAGTCTATGGATACGGTGCCATTCAGAACCATGTTTAAAAAAAAAACTACACTTTTTTTTTTTTTCTCACTGCCTCTGGGTCCTTGAGTACATCCTGACAGAAACATTTTGATGGGCCTGATACTGCCTGTCTGTGGTCATGTCTGATTTAAGCACAGAGTTCTTGTAGAGATCCCCAGACTGCTGTGAGTGTCTTCAGGAGCTGTGTCAGCCCAGAGCAGAGCCTGTGTTGGTTTGTGCTGGCAAGTGCCAGGTCTGATTAGCGTGCGTGGGGCACAGTGCTGATGTGTCTCTGCTGCTTTGTCTCTGGGAGAGCATCTCCCATGGCATTGCTCTTGGCCCTGTGCTGCAACATCTCATATGGGTGCTGCTATGAGAAAGTCTCCGCGTGGGATAAACACACCCAGGATCTAGAGGCACTGACAAAGCGGCTTTTTTTTCTGTCTTCTGTAAGCCCTAAAGTATTCTGGACAGGTTATTGCAGAGTTATTTTCAATTGAATGAGCAGGTGATGAACTTAATATGTGGGGATATGTATGATGTGGTGAACCAGAACTCCAGAATCCTGGTGCTTTGCCCAATTTTTGTGTGCTTGTCCCTTAAATTATGCTTGTCTGCAAGGCATTAGGTTTTTTTATAGCCATATAACTGGGGAGGAGAAGATCTGAAGAGCTCCTTTGTCCTCTAATTGCCATAAAAATGGTCATGACTTAGCCTAGTGACCTATACAAGAAACCTACATCCAGGTAAACCTGAGGCTGACCCCCTTTAAACCTTAGTTCGTCGTCCCTTGAATTCAAGGAATTTTTGATCCTCTCCTACTCAAAGGAAGCTGGGGTTGATAGAGTAGCAAATAGCCTCGGTGCCCTTAACAATTTTTGGATTCAGGCCCCAAAATTAAGGTAGAGCCCTCACCCCCTGAAGAAAAGCATCCTTTTGTGCTCTCCATTATGTCGTGTGACCTTCAAGGATGCACCCTCTTGCTGCTTCCTTTTTCACACAGCCCCTCATGTAGACCTAATCTAAATGCCACTGTGCAGCCTCAATAATCCACCAAATAAAAAGGAAACGTAAATATTATGATGGTGTGAACACTAAATAGTAATTCACCTAATAAAATGCTGGCTGGTGGAGCACTCTCACTTGCTGGAAAATGGCACGACCCATATTATTCAGTGTATATTAAACAAGCTGTCACCTAAGCATATTTGTGAGAAATAACACTGGGTGAAAAATGCTCTTCGGGTATTTTGAATGTCTGCAGCATTTAATGTGTGCTCGCTGCACTTGCCAGAGCCAGCATAAAGTGTACCAGACTGCAAGGACGGTGTCCTCCTGTCAGCTGAGGTACCCAGATATTGTCAGCTCACAACGCACCAGGAATGCAGATTGTCCCATAATTTGAAAGTATTGTACAGCACAGCAAGATCACAATTTCTGAGCTCTCGAGTACGTAATAAAAACCACACTGATAATCGTCCATAAAATAATCAACAGCTTCAAAGTATGAATTTCTGGGGTGAAATCTATCAGTCTGGGGGAAGGAAGATATGGAAACATTCCATCCTCTCCTTTTTCTAACCCAAACAATGCAGGGGAAAAAAAGGCATGGGATTTGGAATAGAGTATACAACATTTTTTTGCTTGTGGACTCCTAGTTCAAAATCAATTTAGGCTACCAGTCAGGGAAGGTAATTAGCAGACAGCTGTTCTGTGACCTGCATGGGAGAAATTAGCTAATGACTGTGGTCCTTTTTCTCCTCAGCAGACAGGAGCCTGCATCTCATCCAGAACAGGTCAGTGGCCACACGGGTGGCCCTGCAGCAGCCAAGGACGTCCTGGCCATGGAAACAGAACTCATCTCCAGGTGCCAACACACACACTCGTACAAGGTCACTGAAGGCATGGAGGAGAAACTCTGCACCTCTTCCAGGGATGCAGGTTCTTCCCCTACTTTTGAAAATGTGGCAGAAGGAGGCGGGGTTGACCCATGGCCGTGGTGATGAAAGCGGTGGCTCAGGAGCAGAATCCTTGCATGTCTTTCACTGCCACATGGACCTGTCCTGTGCAATGCTTGATGGAGCTGAAATCCATCTCCTCTTCCCTGCTGGGAAGGCCTGAATCATGAGGAGGGGCTCTGCCTCAAAATAATACTTGGGGGTGGGAGCAGAAGGTAAGGCACTCCCTAATTTGACAGATATAAAATCAGACTGCAGTTCCAAACATTCTGCCTGCAAGACTTAATAGTTTTATTTATGTTATTTATGCTTGCATTTCCACAGTGCTGGTTTCCTTTGTGTTTACTTTTCATTATAAATGAAACCAGCAATGTTGGCTTAGCTGTGGTAAAGAATTCTCTTCTGTCCCCAATTTTGTGGCATTTGATCCTTTCTGTTATTTTTCAGCTACAGTGGTTCACAGAAGTAAGTTTCTTATTTGATTTCTCTCTGCTTTAATTCATACTGTGTGCAAATACAGAGACAATGTGGTGATGTTGACTTCACGTCAGACGAGTAGATAATTCCTAATTTTATTCTCCACTACCAAATCTATTTCAGTTTCTGTTCCATGTCTCCACAGAGTCACTCAAAGGCATTCATTACTGGAGAACCGTCTTTGAAAACTTGAAATAGACTTAAACACTTTTTCAGTGAATAAGCAGACATTACTTCATATCTCAGTAAGGCAAGTACTGGTTTGACATTTAAATGTCATTTTGACACACTCCTGACCTCTATGTCTTTTTTCCTATGAAGTATTTCAAGGGTGATAGCCCATTTAAAACAATTTGAATCAATCTTAAAGGGAAAATAACCCCAACAATAGCTTGACACATTCTAGAGACAACTATTTTTTACATGCACAGAGAAGTGGCGATTCTTGTTCAGCATTAATATTTAGTAAAGATTATAAAATTAATCTTGGTAGATAAGGAATTCACTTGAACTCTGTAGACCCAAAAATTTCCTTTGAGAAAAAAAAAAAAAGAAGTAACTTCCCAAATATATATATATTTTTTGAGTAGCTAAAATAATTTGCTTTCTTTTTTAGCACCAGAAACTGGTGAATGTATCATCACAAATATCTTTCATCCCACAAAATTAATTAAAGAAAACTCTGAATTCAGTAGAATTTGGCTCATCTTGAAACAATCCATTAGGGAGATGAGCAAGTCTTTGAGTAATATCTAAGACCTGATCTATTCTCTGGATCAGTCTGCCCAGAGATACAAAGAGAGATGTTTTCAGGATTAGGGTCCTCACATTTTCACAGAGGGAAGAAGGATGACTGAAACTTGTAGCAACAAGATGAGTTCAGAGATGAAACCCTATTATTACCTGAAAGCAAAACCAAAATGGTAGTTAAGGACTATTTTTGTTCCCTTTAGTAGGTCAGCATGAAAAAAAACCCATCTATTTGTGATTGCCTATAATCCTTTAAAATAAAAAGAAAGAAATGTTTAAATACATAAACAACTGTAATGTTGTCATTATTTCAGTCATTTCCAGATCACACAGGAGTAAATATACATGGCAGGAATCTTTATGCACGTATATCCTGCTAGGCTGTGTATTTTATCTCCTGTCTCTGCAACATCATTTGCAATCTTCTTCTTCCTGCTTGTCATCCAGTTGGCAAGTTTTATATTCTGTATGTGTTGGCAGGGAAGATTTGCATTTTGAAGCAAAAGCCAATTTAAGTGCAATACAGCTTTCTAAAAGACTTGGCTCATTTTCATAACCCATGAGGGCATGAAATGAGATAAAAATAGTTGGGTTTGCTGGTTTCTCTGAAAATGCTTTTGACCAATAAGACATGTCTAGTAGTTATTAGCCATTCTTGTTTTTCTCCCAAACTCAGGAAAACAGTCTGTTGTGAAACTGTTAAAAATAAATCTATTGAAAAATAATTCTTTTGATTTCCAGTAAACAACTGGAAAATATTGTTACACACTTTACGTCAAGTTTATTGGAAAGTTTATCCCATTGAATGCTATTTTCCTCTACTCTAGGATACCAGGTCTGGAGAGGAGGCATTTGTAGGTCTGGAGAGGAAATATTTGTAACTGAGCTTCCCAGTAAAGTTCAATGAAACGTTAAAGGCTCAAAGAACTGCTCTGGCTCCAGTGCTGTTCCCTGAAATGCTGTGGGGTATCACTTGAGATGCATTAACATTTTTGCAAGGCAGTGTGGCTCAGGACAGAGGTGACAGAGCTAAACCTCACTCACACCCATCTGCAGCAAAATTAC
Organism: Pardalotus punctatus; assembly: GCA_013400915.1. Lineage (NCBI taxonomy): Eukaryota > Metazoa > Chordata > Aves > Passeriformes > Pardalotidae > Pardalotus > Pardalotus punctatus. The sequence goes on from VZTX01024201.1 coordinate 142,028, forward strand.
AGCAAAATCTCACAAATGTATTTGCATTAGCAAACATCTATTCACGCAGTCAGGGGCTGTTGGAGAGTTTTGGTGGGATATCCTGTGTTAGTTCAAACCTTTGTACCAAAGTGATTCTTTTATCAGAGGATGGGTGTGCAGAGTAATTTTACACTGGTGCTGTTAGTAAATAAGAAAAGCCCAGTGTGTGGTGTTTGCAGATCCAAACTGCAGAGAGCAGTCACAAAACATAACAGAATGTCTTACAAATGAAACAAAAGAAATCACCATGCAGAACATGTATGAAGGAGCAATTTAAATGTTTATGGGAGCCTATAAACTTTTTTTATTCTATAAAAATAGGTTTTCAGCTTGTCTGCTTCTGAATAACTCTTAAATAATAAAATTTATTTTGGATGACTGATTAGAGGACTCCAGCTAAGGCCGTTTAAATCCCATCTCCTGCCCACTTTAAGAAACAAACTGAGTTTCTAGCTTTGACATCACATATCCTGTTAAGTTTGAGCCATAATGCAGCGGGGACCCAGCTCTGTTAGTCCAGCACATAGCCACGAGGTCTGTATTTTTAGTGTCTTTAAAGCAGCCTCGAGCACAGCAGGATAAACCTGTTCATCCAAGAACAGCAAGTTACTTTTGGTCGCTTGGTGAATATATTTGGTGGTGGTTTGAAAGCAGGATGGCAGATGAGGACATTGATGGTGCATTTGCAGTGGGATCCCTTCTAACATCTACCAGGAATGTCTGCAGGGAGCTCCTATTTGGCTCGTTCAGAGCTGTATTTGCAGGAAATTCCTATTTGACTTGTTAAGGGTTGTATCTCTCAAGCTCTCCACAGCTGAACTGGCAGGCTGGAACTGGAGTCAGTCTTTTCAAGGGACGTGGAGGCATAGCCATGTAACTGTAAAGGTAGATTACAATTCGTTATTATCTCTAGGCCTTGTCAGATTTCTTGGTAAGCCTGTTTTTATTAATGCATTTATAATGGACAGTGATAGTCAGATGAAGTTTGGATAATTTTTCCTTCCTTTTGCAATAGTGTAACTTAAGATTTGTTTAATTTATAATGCACTATAAATGTGGTACTTCTAATTCCAAGGACATCATGATATTTTTTGGTCATCTTTTTCTGTTTGGAACAACTAAAATAAGATGAGATGGTGTTTTATTTTCCCATTTAGGAGGAAATTCAAGCAGCAGTACCTCTCCCTCACAGACTGGAAGTAAAAGCCACAAAGAGCTGATTACTGAGCAGTCCTTCCCTTCCGGTGCTGGACTTGCTTTCGTGCTGCAGAGTCCCTCGAGCTGCCATCCCTCTTCACACTCACTGGCCTCACACTGGAGCCCTGGTGGGGGTGGGGGAGATGATTCCTCTCCCTGAGGACACTGACATTAGCAACAAGCAGTCAGTCATAAAGGATGCAACCAGAAAGGCAGAGGGGGAAAATGACAGTGGCCCTTCATAAATATTAAAGAAGCTTCTCTAAGACAGAGACAGAAGTGTGTGTTGACGGTGTCAGAAGATGAATGGCTCTATACAATCAATTCCTTTTAGAGAAAGGATTATTTTTTCACAATTACCAATGTAGAATTGAATCTTTTTTATTTCCTCTCTCACTCTTGCCTTTTCAGAGCACCAAACCCCCCATCTGGCCTTTACTTGAGATTGTCTACTCTGGCACTTCTGTGCTTTTATTCTGCTTATTAATTTGTTGTCCAAACTTCTTACAGTTCCCTAGGAAAAAAGAGCATCACGTAGGCAATGGTAGCATTTCTGCCTGCCTTCCACTACATGCTTCTGCTGAGCATCCATTTAACACAGACACTTGGATAAAAGCCAATTACTCGTTTCCTCATATTTCAGGCTCGAATATACGTGAGGTTTGTGGTTTATGTCAGATTAGGCAGTGAAAGAGATACTTTGCTACTTACATTTCCAGGTTAAAGGTTCCAAGTAAACCTCCATGGTTCTCTCTTTATGCAGGTAGCACATCACCTGTAACTCTTCCTACTGGGGAGAATAATTTTTGAAAGAAATTATTATCATCACAAAATTCTAAGAGTATAAAATTGAGATGTGACTGCAGTGAGAGTCATTCTAATGTTTTCTTGACTAATGTAAAGCCAAGTTTCAAAGGAGGGGAAATTCACTTTTGCCTTACATTTGCAATCCCCAGGCATGTTCAGTCACTTTAAAATTATCCTGGATTGTTTAAATGAAGTAGTAGCTTGCGTTCTTCAGAAACAGCTTTTGACACATTATCTAGCCAGTGAAGCCTGTGTACTTAATGAGTCAAAAGGAATCATTTCCCAAAACCCTGCGATATTTTGCATGGATATTCATCATTATCATTATCACCAGTCATCCTGGTGAGCAGCAGGGAAGCTGTGTATTAGTCACTGTGAAAGGTGCTAGGTTGAGCTATACATCACTGCTACCTTCTAACAGACTTCGAAACAGGATGGTGTGATTTACATTCCTTCGCATCCTGGAAAAGCGGATGAAGGCTCTTTTTCAAGTCCACATGCAGTCATCCTGCTGAACTGATTCTTTGCCTTTCATTAGGGTAGGTGTGAAGGAGCCTTTAGGTAGGGGAGCATCACATCCTGGTCATAGGGAGTCAGCAGTTGGGATTTGTGATATCCACCCACTGGAGCAGTCAGCACAAGGAGCAAAAGAGATAATAAAGATCTTGGTAAGAATGTCCAGACAGACTTCCATCCGTAAGCGGCTCCCCTCAAGCGATGGGAGCTCATTACCCATCTGGATAAATTCTTAGTTATTTGAGGGGAAACAGGAGAAATCCTGAAGTTCCTGAATCAGCAGGACTGCAAAGTTTATGGGCAGTCCCAGAAACCCAGTTTCGGGGGTTCTTAATTCTTAAATAGACAGATAAGTCTGTCATCACCTCCAGGACATTAAACACAAGAATTTTTCTCCACTCAAAGAAAACACTTCTTAAAAAGTTTTGCTATATCAGGTCCTAGGAGCCAAATATGTCTCAGACCTCTATTTCTCCACTTGAATTCTTGGTGCCATTTTTATGTCTGATATTATCTGAGAAGGGTTTTGCAGTGGTCGTAGATCAGTCATCTCAAATTGAACTTGGAAGAGATTGTTGCACAGAAAAAATAATTCAAATAATTTATCAGCCTTTACTAATTTGATTGAGTTTCCTTGGCTATAATTCAGATAGGTAGCCACAAAATGTGCAAGTGATAAGCTCAATGGTGATAAAATAGTTTTAAAATATGCTGTCAGGTATCTGAAAATTCCGAGGTGATGCTGTCAAAAAACAGAAGATATTATGTGTTCTTAACTAATTTGGGGCTTATAAAAAGATTTATAAGAACATTTTCAAACTATCCTACATTGCTACAGCACCATTACAGACACTCATGGTTTTCATTTTCACAAGCTCCAATGTTGTTACACCTTACTGATTTTACAATCTGGATGAACAACTCTAAAGTCTTGATCACCTTTTGGAGAATTAGAAAAAGTGATTACCCTTTGGTTAATGTGCACAACATTGTTATCATCATTGTGTTAAAGCCATTGTTATTGCAGTCATATATTATTGCTAAAATGCCACAGGACTCTCCAAGGCTGTGGATGGAACCCAGTGAATGATCAGCTTCTGACTATCCCAGCCTTCTGCTTTCTAATATCTCTGCACAGGAATTAACAGTACTAAGAGGCCTCTACCTGGTTCATCCTTTTTGCAACCATGTAGAAAAACAAACGATGTTTATTTTTAAAGTTTATGTTTTGATTTAACCAGATAAATGATAAACATCCATTCTCAGAACTAATTTCTCTGAGACAATAATCATATTGATGGCTTAACAGCAAACCAGATAGGATTGGAAAATGAATATTTATAAATCTGACCCATAAGTCTGACCAGAATGCTGACTGCTCGTGCAAAATAACTCATCTCCCTTTACTACTTACTGCTCTCTCTTCCTTCCTAACACTCAGAATGTTTCTTCCATCTGTTTTACTTCACGACTTCTTGCTATATTAACCATATTTCTCTGCTCTGCAGTGAAAGTGAGAACTTCCTCTGGCATCCTGTCTCCGTGGTGCTGCCATTCTTGTTGAATGCAGTCTCAGTGATTTGTGCTGGCTGGATTCACGTGCTGCATCTCGTTGTGAGTGTTCATCTGATGAACAATTTATAGATACCTCAGTGAAATCAACGTATCAGTATCAACTTCACCCTTACAGCACAGATTAAAAGTTACCAGAAAACAGATTCAGAAATGGCAGTGAAGCCCTCATCTATGCTTCTACAGTAAGGAGCTTCTGCAGTCTGCTAGCAGAGTACGAAAAGTATGTAAATGAAGAAGAAGAAAAAGTTATCAGAAGACACCAGAAATGATGATATTAGTTGGCTGGCACTCCTTATGAGGGAATTTTGTGGTCTGGGATTCTCTTAACTATTGAAACATTCTGTCAGTGAGACTGAGAAACTGTAATCACTTAAGCCTTCTACTGTAACCACCCGGTTGTAGCTTTTGCCAGCACTATGGATTCTACAGAAGCAGAAAACAGTAATTAACAATAATTTTTAAAAGTCATTCTTCTTATATAGATCAATCTGAGGTGGAGGTGCAATGATTCACCATGGGCTTGGGTGGGAGCACATCCTTTTATTAGTGGGGCAATAAAACAAAACTAAAGGAAAGAAACAAAACAAGAAACTGTGGATTGTGTGGGAAATAAAAAACATTTATAATCCACTGTCCAAATAAAATGTTAGTTCATTTAGACTGGATTAATGCCAATATTTTAACATACTTGCAAGGTTAGGCTTTGCTAATGATGCAATGGATGGCTTTATTGATGTACTATTTGACAGTAGAATAACAATCCTAACCATATAATAAGAAAAAACTCCACATAATAATGACAAATGAATGTGTAAATTCAGTGGTTTCAGGAATAACAGGCCATTTGAGGTTTCTGTTTTGATGCTGTTTTCTCAAAATTAGCTGAGTGCTATCTGTCATTCATCTTGTACCTGCTGAAAAAAAGTGTTTGTGAGCTGGGTAAGAAGCTGCTGAAAGTTTTGCTTTGTTAGAAGATCTATTGATTTTCTCTGTAAAGAATGTTGAACTTGCATTGTGTTTTATGTCTGTGGCACAAGGGTGCGGCGTTCCCTATTTTAGCTTTAGTAAGTGCCACTTGACTACTAAGAAGAACAATCCCAGGAGAAAAATAAAGACCCATTAAGCACTTAACAGTAAACAAGGGTGTGTAAACAAACATGGTGGAGAAAGACAAACTCTTTTCCCAGCTTGGATTCATGTTGGAATAATGATAGAATTAATATGAGGGGATGCCTGTGTAAAGAACAATTTTATTCCACAAAATCGGTGGCCTATCAAAATCTGGAAACTGCAAGAGCAAATTTATTTCTAACCAGTACAACTTCCTCAGTATTTATAAGCTGCAGTAACAGCCAAGTGTTGCTGAAGGTGATGAAAAGGAAATGATGAAGGAATTTATTCCAGTACCACACACTTCCTTATCCAACTCAGTAGCTGTTTAATAACCATGACTTTACATAATTGGATCTGTATGGGTAACTTATTCTCACCTAGGAATGAATCTTGCAATGGTACGCTGACCAACCAGCTCATCGTTCAGCTCACATGAACGCCCTTCTTTTAAACCTTTAATAAACACCAGCTCAACATTCGGAAAAATCCTAAGAGACTAAAAGGACTTAAAACCCCAGCAATCCCAAATGTTTGCATATTGGGATTGCCTGAGTGGCCCACTGGATGGGACACTGAACTGTGACTCTGGAGTGGTGGCTGATTTACAGTGACTCACTGAATCCCTCACTAGGAGCCCCAGCGAGTGTTCTGAGCAGCAACTCCATCCTGGATTACAGCCCTTACCACAATAGGACTGTAGTTAGGGGTGAGACCTCTCTGGGAACTGTAATCTAAATAATAATTTTCTATTAACCAACCTGAAACCCAGAACAAGTTTTCTTACTGCATCAGTGATGAAATCCATGCAAGAACAAATCTTGGCTGTCCCGGTATCTTTACTTTTTCCAATAAAGCAGCTTCCAAGTGAGCTGCTGCTACTCCCTCACTGTTCCTCAGGACTCAGCAGCTGAAAGAGAAAAGGAATGTAATTTTACATTCCTATGGCAAAATCTTAATCCAAACAGCACCTTAAATATTTGTATGCCTTTCTTAGTAATAAATATGTTTGTTTTTCTTTTCAAATGCTCATTGGAGAAGGACTTGAATGAATGAGAAATGTGAATTGTTCTTTGTGCCAAGTTCTGAATCCATTTTTGTCTAGAGCTGGATGGACTAAACACAGAGAAGTTCCCTTTCTTCCATACATGATAGAATGTCAAATGGAATTCTGTGTTTGTGCTAGAAAAATACACGTGTAGCAATTAAAGGATTCCAAGACTGAATAATTGTTTTTCCCTTCATATTCTGGTCCCAACTTTTCTACAAGGAAGCACACTTCCAAAAAAAAAAAAAGAAAAAAGGTCTTTCTTCACACATCTGTCATACAAGGTCAGAGTATTTGTTTGATTAGTGCTTTTACATCCAAAATGCTTTCTTTAGGTTTAAATTCTGTTATAGTAAAGTGAAAATTTCCTCCTTTTTATGTCTGTGTTCTGCTTTCTTAACAGTGATTCTGGTTCATGATGAGCTGTAACCTTTTCTTTTGCAAGCAGTACAAAATACTTGTATATTTACAGAAATATATGAGCCCCAAGAGGGGATTTAGCAGCATTTTCCCTCCCAAATGCAGAATCGTACTACAACAGGTTCTGTTTGCTTTTCTCCACGTTTTGTGTTTTTTTACCTCTCAGACTCTTAGACTTGGTGAGTTTTTCCACAGTCTGGGTTGCAGTAATTCATTCTGAAGCTTCCCTTGTATCATTTTTACTTGTATATGGCTTTCTAATTATTTTTTTTTTTTGTAGTGGCAAGGATTTTATGTGTTGTTGTGGGACTGCATTCTTCAAGTTTATTTGTTCAGGAGTCACAGACATAAGGAGGGGATATTTGAAATTTTCCAGCCATGGATGGATGGATGATTGGATGGCTAAATTAGAAGGCTTTGCTGTCACATCACAATGCAAATTAATGACAGCCAAATAAGATGAAAGCCTCTTCATGAAGGTCAATTTTGATGTGAAGCCAAGTCCTAGTACCTTCTTTTGCAGGGGTTTTTGTTCTCCCATAAGTGATTTGTGTGTTTGTGTTCATATCTGTGTGATCTGGCTGATGCTGGGAGTGAGTTTTTCTGTATGCAAATAGTTCAGCAAATGTGCCAATTGACTTCAAACAATACAGAAATGCTAAAAATCCCTATTTGCTGGATAATTTAGTTCTACCTTTATAGCTCTGAAAATCGACCCCAAAAATCTGAACAGTTTTTTGGCCTTCATTTGTTGTTTGTTATTAAATAACAATAATAAAAAACAAACTACAAAGATGCAATTTAAACTCCAGCAGAGAAGAGAAACAAAAGAAATAAAAGCAACCACAGTGTTTTCCTTAATTTTTCCTCTTGTTTTGTGAAATCAATCCCTGGCTTTCATGATCAAAGAGCTCTCCTACTGCTGCCATAGCTGCAATTTATAAGTTTCTAACCTTTAGTAAAATAACAGTTTTCCTAACATGGCATCCTTTCTACACTCCTAGAGGAATTAATCTAAAAAGAAAGAACATCTTCTAAAAATACAACTTTAAAATCACTTGAGGAGAATATGATTCCATTCCTGTAAATAAAGTAGAAATGTTGGAATGTTTGGTGATGTGTAGTAAAGAAGGTGGATATGGCAAGAAGCAGACTTTTCTTTTGGAAATCAAATATCGGTCAGCTTGTGTGTATGCTCCCTTCTCCACTTCTTTCCTGTCAATGAAATAACCTGGAAAACTTAAGAGTTCTTGCTTAATATACTAGTACTTAAATTTTATCCAGCCAGCCTAGTTGAAAGCTCCTGTACTCTGCTCTTTGGTTTTTGCATTGATTCTGGTCCCAGAAGTGTAGAGCTCTAACAGAATGGAGCAAAAGGTGAGCTACTTCTATAGGCCATAAAGGTGAGGCCTTTGAACACAACCCAGTCTGATAATTCTGAGTGTTTCCCCAGGGGAAAAATCCCTCTGGGCAGGTCATTTACCTTCATCTTTCATTGAAACATCATGTATTGCCTCCTTGAAAAGATATGACTAGTGGAATACCTGACCTGAAGCGCTGAACAAGTACAGGACTTCCTTGAATCTTTGATTTTAAGACTAAAATAAGCTTTTTGATCTTTCAACAAGTGTGTATGAGGGGGGATTATTTGTTTTAGAGGGAGACTTGAAAGAAAATAATCTCTATGCTTTGTGTCTCCTCTGCTGTGGCTCAAAATGTAATATAAATTTAGCTCTGTGGTGGTTCCTGTCTGTTTTCCATTTAAGTTGCTTCTTATTTTCTGAGAAAAAGAAAAAAAGAAAAAGAAAAAAGAAAAGTTTCCTACATGTATTTTGGAACCAAGCAATTACACTTTCTTTAACAAGTTTATACTTTGATGCAGCATGGATGTCTGAGAGCGCTTGTTTATTCTGAGGATTCAATTTCAGGCAACACCAGCTTATGCTCAGGCTGAAAACTTTACAGAAAAGTTTATTTTACCAAACATATAGCTTAGTTATGTATTTTATCTACCTGGGAATCATAGGGCTTCTGTTTAGAGCATCTAAAGGGTGTCTTGTGCAGGAAGTTTTCCAGAGCAGGATCCAAAATGAATCTGGAGATCTCTGCAGTAATCCATCCATTAAACACAAAGACCAGTATTTTAATTCAGGTGTCAAAGAACAGCTATTAAAAAAACTCTCCTCCTGGAAGTGATACAGAGCCACATGCCACTGTGGCCGGAGAAATTTGTCCTTACAAACAGATTGCTTTTATTACAATGCTAAATCACAAAGCAGGAACTTTGATTTGTAATGGAGACTTGTGTGCACTTTTAAAACTCAAGGGACCAGAAACTGTAAGTGGAAAAAAGGAGAGCATATTTTTCTGATGCCTCAAACACATGAACTCTTTGTTGGATCAGGTACCTCTTGTTTATTTTCCTTCCCCAGATAACAAAAGAGTAAGAATGCAAAATGAATAAACCCACCTCATTCTTCCAGGTTGTAAGCTTTCAGTTTGTCAACCGCATTGTAGGGGAACATAAAATTCAGAGATAAATTTTACACAAAAATAAGATTATCTTTGTTCTAATTACAGTACCTTGAATTTGGTGTATTAAATGAAAGAAGACTGTGCCTGCTAATCTTGATTTTGAAAGAACCAAATGAAAGACACAGCTAAGAAGCATTCTTTTCTAAACACAGCACTCTACAAGAAAGAGGAATATTAAAAAAAAACACTTTCTTTTATTTTCTTGAAGTTAAAAATATTCTGCCTCATAATGCTTCTAGAACACCCCAGTGAGCAACATTAAAGAGTACAGTACAAAATATTTTTTAGACATAGCTGGAACTAAAACCCAAGCACCCTACGGAAGGGACCCATGCTGGAGCAGTTCATGAATAACTGCAGCCCATGGGAAGGACTCACTCTAGAGAAGTTCATGGAGGATGGTTTTCCATGGGAGGGAAACCACAATTATTCAGGTAATATAAGAACAATCTTGAACTTGACCTGAACACTTCAAAAATTAAAAATAAACAAAAACAAAAAGAAAAATCCGAGGATTTCCACCTTGAATTAGTGTTCATTACTTTCACTCATGTATCAGTCATAGAGAACTAGTACAAGAAAATTCCTCTTTCCAATGCTTCTTCATCTTGGCATGTGAGTTTCCTATCTTGCTTCCATTCTTGAATCAAAAGCATCACAGGCTGAAGGAGAAAGTCTCTTCACACGAGCTGTGGTCGAAGTCCCAGGACTCTTTTGAGTAGTTGATAACAATAAGGACATAGAAGGCAACATTCAGCCTGCTGGAAAGGAAGGAATGATGATACAAACCCATTAAATCTTACACGTGGGTAATGCTGTAGTCTGAAATTTCTTCAATTTTTAAAGGAAAAGAAGGGTGTCAACAATGTTCCTTTAAGTCCTAGAAACTGGGCTTTCTTGAAATAGAGGGAGAATTCCTCTGCAGGATTTAGGGTCCTAATAAAACACACCAATATAATTTTAGGTAATTAAGCACTATCATGAAAAACTAGGAGTAGTTTCTGAAAAATAATTCAATAATAATAAGAAGAAAAGGTTAGACATTAATTTATTATAACACTAATATTTTAGAAATGGAATGGCCTACCTATAATTCTCTGTCAGAACAAAAAGAACATGTAACAGAAAACAACAAACCTCTAAACTTAGACTTAACTATAATAAATATAGTTGCTCAGTCAAAGTTATATTTCATTTTACTCCACTGACTTCAGGTAGATTTACTACATCAAAAATTAATTTGGGCTCATAGCTGATTTTTCATAGCCTAATCTGATGGCACAGATTTGTGAGATATAAAAAGAAGTCCTAGCCAAACCATTGGAAGCACATAAAAAATCAAACCTTTGCTTTCACGTAACAGTCAACATTCAAACATTAATGTCACTGAAATGCCTTCAAGCTTGATGGCTGATTCTCAGCCTGGATGTGAACAGCCAGCCAGGCATTTCCACACAACATTTTCAAACGTCAGCTGCTTTCATTTATCAGAAATTAGAGTGACACTTTGTAACATTTTATGCAGACTTAACCAAATGTTATGGAAATTACAGATGCCAACCACCATGACAGGGTTCAGCTCCAGGTTTCTGCTCAACCAATGAGCTGAAAACAGATTCTTCTATAAAGTCATTTTTATTAATTTTATTAATCCATACACCTGGGGTTTAAGGAATATAATGAATTCAGAATTAAATTTATTCCTATTCCAAATTCAGAAAACATATGGATAACATGGTAAAACTTTGCTCTGCAGATGCAGGAGTTTGCAATATGCTTCTTTTTTGTAATAAAATGTGAGATTTTTACTTCTGGGGCTGCAGGCTGAGAAAAAAAAAAAAGAGGAGAATAATCCACGATCTCCCTCAGTTTGAACTCTCTGGCACAGAGAAGAAGGTGGAGATAGTGGTATTTTTCTTTACCAATTTTTTTTCTGGTGTTAAGGAGCTGTTTAAGGTGATGGACTTGAAGTTCAACAGGAATGTACATTGTAAGAAGTAAGGACACCAACCACCAAAGTACATTTTTTTCTGCAAGTGCAAATTGACAGCTTTTATTTAAAAAATGTTCTTTGTCATGTTATATAATCTGAACAGTATGAGACTAAATGTAATGGCTTGAAGAATTTTTTTCTCTCACCATTACAAGAAGAAGGAAGTGGTTGCTTTTACAACGTGAAGTAGCTATTAAACTAAATTAATAGATCTAATATGTCTGGGTTTGTAGAAAGCTATTTGACAAAGTTTCTCTTGATAGACTATTGTTAAAGTTCTCTAAATATGGGTGAGGTAATACATTATTAAGATGAATAAGGAATGGTTAGAAACCAGAGACATGAATTAAAGGTATCTTTTATTCATAGGGGCTGGATAAAGAATGAAACCCCATTGGGCTGTAATTGTGTCAACACTGTTTAATACTTGCTTTAACATTTTCAAAAGAGCTGTATCATAGTCTTTCTTTATATCTGTGGGTGTTTCCTGAAGAAGCATAGCTCAGTGAACTGCAGCATTTATGGGTTTGAGCCAATAAAAGCATTCCAGAGCAGTGGGTCAGACCACACAGGATTTTTTGCATCAGAGAAGTGAATGTCTGCATGAATAGAATTTAAACATTAGTCGGCCAGAGCATCACCAAACACAGGCACACGTGGAAACACAGAGACAATTGTTAAAGTACGGGTAGCAAAATGTCCCAAAATGCATTAAAGCAGTAGTGAGTGAAATTATCATCCCTGGAAGTGTTTAAAAATACGTAGATGTGGTGCTTGGGGACATGGCTTAGTGGTGGACTTAGCAGTGTTGGGTTGATGGCTGGACCCAATTATCTCAGAGATATTTTCCAGCCTCAGGGATCTCGTGATTCTGAAACACTGGAGAAGTTTTACAAGTGTAAGCAGGGCCAACATTTTCACATTTGGGCAGCTCTGCCAGCCTTGGGGGAAGGAGTTTGGAGCTGCTGTGCTGATGACCGGCTGACAAAGTGAAAACATCCCGTCATGGCAGCTCAGAGTGCAGCACGTGCTGTCCTCTGTTGGCTCTCGCAGGTGATGGTGTCCTTGCCATGTACAAGTGCTCAGACCAAGCTGTGGTTCCTCAAAGGGAAGCTGGCAATTTAGATGGACAAGACCACGAGTGCTCAGCCTCCCACACAAACCCTCCCAGAGTCAGCTGCAGTCTAAGCCCCTGTCATACCTGCTCTGTCACAGGCCTGACTGGAATCCCGGTGAGGTCTGAAGACCGCTCCTGCTGGATTTGGTAGAGCTGGATCACGTTTCTCATGACAGCCACAGCAGTTCCAGGCAGCTGCCTGTGTTTCCATGCTGAGCTACATAGGTAAAAGAGATTTGGAAGGAGTGACTTTCAAAGAAAGGAATGATTTTCACAGAGGGAAGACTGCACCAGCTTCCTTATGAGTGCAACGATTGCCTGACAGCTCTCAAGAAAGCTTTCTAGACATTTAATTTTTCTATCATTTCCTTAATAAAAAAAATCCCTTTTTCTATGTAATGAGATCAGATATACCAGCTTTTCAGACAATTTACATTGCTGATGTTTATTCACGTGGTACACATTGACAGTGCTTGAAAATCAAACCAGCAGTTGTGTTTGATCCACAGCAGTGTCTGAAAACAGTGTGTGCCTTCTAAACTGGTATATACAATCCCCAGGGGTGAGGTGATGTCTGAACTTTAAGGACACCATTACTTTTGCAGAGATTGTGACATGAATATTTTATGTGTGACTCGGGATTTTTTTTCTTTTTTTTTTCCTTTTTCTTCACTCAAAAGAAAGTGAAATGTAATTTGAATGCATGCTGCCAGATGAGTATCATCTATGGGGAAATTATAGCACGAGAATCAAAGTCTGAGACAGAGAAACACTGTATTTGACCAGAGAGGAAGATATAACTCTGTCATTAATATAATAGACAGGAGTTTTTGTACTTAGTACCAGCAGTCCTTTTGCACCTAAATGGGAGAGAGACAGTTACAGAGAGAAGAATTAATTTTGCTCCGTCTCTTGGATTTTTCAAATGTGCCTGACACTAAAAGTGACAGGTCCCTTCTGGTTCAAGCATAACATAGATGTACAGAACAAAACACTGGAAGAGGAGAATTAAGTGATTGAGAATTTGATTGCATTTTGCTTTTCCATGTTTATCTTTAAAAAAGTCTTACTTGCAAAAACTCTGAAAAAAGCAATGTGATAGCCAGGAACAGGATTACATGGGCTAGACCTGGTAGAGACAGCAATGTAACCATAGTGACCCAAAGCATTATTCTTCTCTGCTGTGTATTCATGACCAAACTTTTTGGATGACTGTATTCATGAAATGTAAATGTGCTCTGTGTTGCTGATTTTTTCCATTTCTCTGATGTCAGTGATGTCATTGTAACTGAAAGGAAGTTAATCAACCTGATAACAGACCAAAATTAGCGTTACAGTTTGGTTCCCTTAGCCACAATGTATATATGTGGAGTCTCTGCTGACTGGTGGTTCATTGTATCTCATGTCAGTAAGAGAAAAAACAATGACAGAGCCATGCACAGACTGTCCCAACTACCTGTGTATTCTGTGAGCATAGCTTCTGTGGAAATATTGGGAATATGTGCTCCTTACTGCACATGATATTCTGACTGATTACTGAAACCCAAGGAGCTGGGCTTGACCATGCCAGATGGGGAGGACTGAACTGTGGTTTTGCTGGATAACATTTTTAAAAATGAAGCTGATATTTAATTTGTTGGGGAGGGGGACAAAGCCACCTTCCCCAGCTTTGTTTTAAAGCTGTCGTGGTTTGACCCTGGCCAAATGCCAGGGACCTACGACGTTTGCTTTCTATGCTCTTTCCTGCTGCATTTNCTCTGCTGTGTATTCATGACCAAACTTTTTGGATGACTGTATTCATGAAATGTAAATGTGCTCTGTGTTGCTGATTTTTTCCATTTCTCTGATGTCAGTGATGTCATTGTAACTGAAAGGAAGTTAATCAACCTGATAACAGACCAAAATTAGCGTTACAGTTTGGTTCCCTTAGCCACAATGTATATATGTGGAGTCTCTGCTGACTGGTGGTTCATTGTATCTCATGTCAGTAAGAGAAAAAACAATGACAGAGCCATGCACAGACTGTCCCAACTACCTGTGTATTCTGTGAGCATAGCTTCTGTGGAAATATTGGGAATATGTGCTCCTTACTGCACATGATATTCTGACTGATTACTGAAACCCAAGGAGCTGGGCTTGACCATACCAGATGGGGAGGACTGAACTGTGGTCTTGCTGGATAACATTTTTAAAAATGAAGCTGATATTTAATTTGTTGGGGAGGGGGACAAAGCCATCTTCCCCAGCTTTGTTTTAAAGCCCATGTTTAAGGCACTATGAACTGGTTCGTTTGGTGTTGCTTGTAAGATTAGTACAGGGAAAAAAAGCAGGATACTGCGGACTTGGTTGGAATTTGTGTGCAGAGAAAATACTAAGTTAGTGAGTAACATTAAGAAGGAGAAATTTCTGCACATGCCTGGACGTATCCTTGGAGCTCCATGGTTAAAAATCAAACTGAGGACTTGAAACACTTCCAGAGTTAGATAGGAATATAATAATTTCTGTGGAAGGTGGCTTTGGTCATCTAAATTTACATCCCAGCTAAGCTGCAAGGACAAGACAAAAGATCCAGCTCCTGTGAGGTGTTTAGGTGCTTACTGCCCACTGGTTGCTACAGGAGTGAGATGTCAGGGGATGTCAGCTCCAAAGTTCATTGTGTTTAGCTCAACCAAAGAGTACAAGTATTGTGACTGTACGTGAAACAGCATTCTAGGCTAGATTGTATATCTGTGCTTAGAGCCCACATGCTGTGCATAGTCCTGCCACCAGAAATGTTTAACCCACACACTGTTCTTTTAAAGGAAAATTTATGTTTTCTTTACACAGCAGCAGGGATTTCACAGTTGAAGGCTCAATAATGTATCCTTTAAAAATAGTACTTTATGCTTCATCTCCCAAACCTTTTGCTAACACTGGGCTCAGCCAGGCATTCCTCCAGGTATTGAACTCCTCTGACTATAGAGCAAGTTACAGATATAGGAGCTGACTGCATCAGTGCCATCAGTCCTCACCCCTCCTGTGAAGTAAATTATTGTCCTCTTGTTACAGACAGGGAGACAAACACAGACTGGGCTTGATTTGTAAGATTGCAGTGCTGGGTAACCGCTCACAAAATCAAGGCCATATTTCAAAACAGATTCTATTCATTCACTGAGATCACAATTTTGCCAATGCTGTACACTGGGAAAAAATGATTAAGTAATAGTCTGGCAGTGATCTGTTCTTTATTGGGATCAATATAAATTAATTCTGACTTTATACTGAGGTGCCAAAGTTATTAAACTCATTGAGAATGTAACATTATCAAGATCCCAATGGATAACACACATTTTCAAGTGCAAACCTTTACAATAAATTTGTTTCATTTAAAGAAAGGATGTTCTTTGTAATTATGTTTTGCTTATTACTTTTTTAAAAGAAAATGTATGGCATTTAAGATATTAAAATGTCTTCATGACAAAAGTATACTTAAAGGCTGTCTCGTAGAAATGTTGTTTCTGCAAAGTTAGAACTCTTTGACCTTTCTAGATGGTATAAAATTTCTGTTAAGTTGATTGCTATGACTTTGCTAAAAGAGCTGTTCTTAATTCTCAAGCTTTTTCGACAATTTGTTTTGAACTCTTCAGAATCTGAGCCTTCTTACTTCTAGAAATAAGAAATAAAGCATACTCCAGGCACATTTCTGGCCTTCTTACTCGTAACTGTTCTACACACAATCCTCTCTATTTTACTGGGACTAAGACCCAAAAAGGTGGGCTTGTGACCCCATATATTGATCCTTACTGTGTAGAGGAGTCTAAATAAATGCTGCTTGCAAAATGACTAGCATCTGAAAAATTACTCTGCTCCATAATTAAAGGTATGGATCATTGTACGTTAACTTTTTCTTGATGAAGAATTATATGATCATTTTTAATACAAAAACCTGTGAAGCTGCACTTATTATCTTAACAGTTGCCCTAATATCCCAAAAACACAGACCTGACTCCCACTGGAAGGGCCTCTCTGAATGCAGCTCATCGGGCTGTCTTGGCAATTCTTCGAGCTGTCTTTCATCAACCACATTAGGACAGGGGCTCAGGGTCTTCAGGGGCTCTTCAGACTGAAGTTGTGCCCAGACTCCAGGCTAGAATGCAAATCTATCCTGTTGGGAATTCCACGTCCAACCCATAACCTTTCTGTGGGTCTTTGTTATAGTGGCTCCTGGGAAAAGCCCCACTTCTTCGAGAGCTGACCGTGAACAGGAGTGTGCTGTGGCCCTACAAAGGGTTTCCAAACTTAAATGACCTTATGGACTTAAAAACTGTATCTTAGTCTGAACTTTCTTAGCTTCAACATACAGCTGATGGCTCTTTAGGAGAGATTTAGACAAACTTTTTCTTTGACAACCCAGCTGGAATTCTTGTCCGTGATTTTATACAGCATCCCCTTGAGTTCATGTAAGTGGCTAGAACCCACAGCATCCTATAATGAGTGTTTCCACCAGTTTAACTACATATTTTATAAAGATTCACCCCATTTTTCAAGTGTGAACTTTCTTCCTAGGAGCTTCATTTAATGAACTGTAGTTAATCCATTGAAAAAGAAAATAAACAGAAAGTTTATTGGGATATTTATGGGTTTATGTATCTCTGTCACATATTTGATCTTTGCCAGGCTGAAGAGTCCTGGTCTGCAAATTAATTTTTGAATGGAAGATACTCCACATCTGTGATCTTTGTTATATGAACATTTTTCAGTTCTGTCAAAGGAGGCGTTTTTAAGATCTGAGATGAGGCAAATAAAACTGCATATGCAGTATTTGGGTGCAAGACACATTTAAACAGTTATTCAGAGCCTTCTGCAATTCCTGGCAGTTGCTCCATCCTGAATAATTTATTATTTGTTAACAGGGATACCTCACCTCTCATCGATACCTGTTCCTAAATTGCTTATAAAGGTGATGAACAGTTTTTCTGACCGCTTACTGACCATTTACTCTTACCTTCTCTTTCCTGTCTTTTACCCAGTTATTCACCCATGAAAGTACCTTTCTTATACTGTTAATTTTCTTCAGGAGATTTAGTGAAGGCCAAAACTGTTCTGAAAAAGCAACATTCAAGCCCATATCAATATCCTTCTCAACTTCTAGAAGCTTTAGATTTGTGAGACAGGACTGCTCATCACAAGAGCCACATGGCTCTGTCTCAGTACCAGAGAAAACAGGCCAAATCTACATTAGATAAAAATTAAACTTCTAATATAAGAAAAAACAAATCCAGACAGCTGATGTGGAGAAAGAAGACAAAGTCAGGACAGAGCAAGTAATACTACTGAATGCTTCAGCAGAGATGGTGAAAACTATGGAGGACTAAGAAACATTTCAGAAGGAAACAGAAGTAGCAGACAGGAAAGTGCAACTTGAAGTAAATAAACACGTATCAACCTAAAATAATCCCATACATCAATTACTGAACACAAGCACTATGCTCAGTAGGCAGAACATCTCTATAGGAGCAAACATAAATAAGAGTATCAATTTCTGCCCAGCCTCCATCAGAAGTTAACAATACAGATAACATATTTTCAGATGAGTGGAGGAAAATCAAACATATGGCATCTTTATACTCTTCAATGCTATTGTTACATCTGACACACTCTTCTAAATGTCATTGATTTTAAGGCAGTGGGACTAGCTCAAATAGTAGCAAGAAAAAGAGGAAGTCTTTTTACTGTAATTGTGAATAGAGAGAAAGAAAAAGAAGAGACACATTTTAGAAGTATAGGAAAATATATTTGACAAGTGAAAATAAACTGTGGGATTCGTTGGTGCAGGAGGCAAAATGTCTGTGATGGCCTTGAATAATTAAATGATGCATCCCAAAACTGGGTGAATGAAATTATATGGCCAAGGTAATAAAGACATTCTACATCAATCGGTAATATTATAGAACTGATTAGCTGAAATAAGAATTGTTTTTTGAGGAGCTGCTCACTGGATGGAGCATGGTGGGGTCCATTGTTTTCCATTTGAAGACTGCAAAATGTTTAAAAAGTTTTTATTTTTCAAATCCTGACTTAAACCCCCTAAATTATAAAAGAAGGTAAGCTATGCAATGTTTGTTCAACCAGTTGGTTGTCTGCAATATTTATGAGTTTCATGGGAATAACAGTAAATGTCAGAAATAAATGTAGGCCCTCATGGCCAAGTCAGAGTGACTCAATTTTTCATGTCTCCTTTTTAGTGATATAAGGCTTAAAATGCTTTAAAATGCATTTGGAGGGTTCTTTGTTAAAAACCTTATGGGTATTCCAAAGCTAGTATTTCAAAAGGTTTTGGCATAATGTAATATGCTAAAATGTCTGGGAATGGCTATGCATCATTGTAAGGATCAGTCTGGCTTATTCATCTTCCAGACACTCTTTGAATGTGCACAATGAAGCCAAATCCAGAATTCTGATTTCATTGTACCTGCTCTCTGACTTCAGAGGAAGACCTTCCTAAGGATGATCACAGGATTAGCTGAGTGATACAAGCAGGAGCTAAAACAGGTTTTCTTCCTGTTAAACAACTTTCCTATGAGTCAGAAGCAAGACAAAGGATGAACAGAATACAGGAATTTAAGAACACATTCTGTGTAATGTAAAATGTGTTAACTTGGGTTGCTTTTAGAGGAAATTTGCTTAGGAAGAGCTGAGATCCTTTTAGAAATTGTTTGCAAAAAAAAATTTGGAAAAAAATCCCTAACAATATGTGTATAAGTCCTGATTTCATGATTTTTCAACTTTACAAAAGAGTTATCAGCACTTCCTTGAAGATTATCATACTCTGATCTTTGTTCATTGATGTATGAGAGTTTGAAAGATGCCCAAAGAGAGCAAATAATTTCACTGCAATAATGATGAAAATAGGAGATGTTTTGTAAGGATCGGATTATAAAGTAAGTAGCCAAACCACCCCCTATTTTCATATTAAAACAAGTGTGTTTTTTTCCTTTCTGTGATTGCTTTGTGAGGAATAGAACCCCCAGTTTGTGATACCTGAGGTAGTTTGGGTATTTCCCAACTCAGATCTGCACTATCTGGGCTGTTATGATCCAGTCACTTGTCCTACATCTTGATAACACTTCAAAATTTTTTCACTGTATGTTAAAAAGGCAGTCTGTGTGAATGATTAATAGAGGATTCAGTCATGGAAGGCTTGTCCCTCTCCAGCAGAGGAGGGTGCACTCCAGTTAGTACTAATATTATTTAAATGTTAAACCTGTACTTATGTTGAACACTCTGCAGTAGATTGACAGCATGATAGCCTTAAAAGTTTTGTCTTGTAGAAATCATTCTTATCTCTCAGAATGTTTTACAGTATTTCTTTTAATAATGTCATCTTAAACCTGAGCTTTTATAAAAAGGCTTTGGGGGAAAAATTCTGCAGAAAAAATAGAAAATTCTAAAATGTTTTATGACAACAGTTTAAAATGAAACTGTTTCAGCATTAAAAATCCATTAAAAGTTAAATGAAACCTCCCAGCACAAAGACAAATATCTAGGGATTCAATTACTGAAACTGCTTGCAATTGACTTATTTAAGTGGAAGATTCTTTTTTCAAGCTTACAAGAAAAAAGAATTCTTGAAATAAAATAAAGAAGCCAACGTCAAAGTTTCTGTACATCACAATGCCATAAAGGAATTTAATATGATATTAACATATGAAACAGAAGTTAACTATGCTTTTCAAAGTGTTCTTTAAACAGAAATGGAAAAAAATGGGCTGATGATACATTCTTAGGCTTCTGATTTAAAATTGCAGTGTTCCATAGTTTCAGATTAATAAATTGAGTAGAAAAGTTGGTTGTTATGTACTATGCTTGTGCTTCTGGACCTAAGCCCATGCAGAATTAGAAATAGAGAACATTTGCTAAAATTTGCCACATCTGAAAATAATTTTGAATTTAGGCTTATCTGACTTACAAGAAAAGTGTTTAAGTCTTTATTTCCTTCCTAAATAAGATGAAATGGATAGAAATAGTAAATGTTCACTCATATTGATCCAGAACAGATTAAAATAGAGCACTGTGAGAATCTGTTTTAGCTCTCTGTTACAAGAGGTCTAGAGTTCAAAGACTTTGCACTGCTATACATTTACTAAGAAAATAATACCCATCGTTCTGTACAAGCTGATGATTTCTTTTTTTCTTCTCCATTTTTTTCTTTCCCTACAAAAGAATCTCACTTTTATTCCATAATGTTAGTTCTCTTAGGAAAGTTTTTCAACTCTTATTTCTTATCCTTCTAACAAAACTGAAAAAAAAAAATAAAAAATTCAGCAACTCTTCTCATTGCTCATAAATCTAGCCTACATATAATCATGGTAAGAATTGTTCTTTTCCTGCTTTGTATAACCTAGGCACGTTCCTCTCATTTGTTTAGAGGTGGACATTTTCAGCCCAGGAAGACGACTGCAAGTAGCCTGTCTGGCCTTCTGCAAATTACAGGCTTGGTAACATAAACTGGTCTCTTCATCTGAGCTACCAGTGTTTGAACAAGAGCACACACTGGTTTAAATTTCCTAAATGATGAAAATCTTCCACTTAACCTGGTGAAACCTTCCTCTGATGAAGCAGTGCCTTTACTAACAGTGTTATGTCCTTGAAATGTGTTCAGCACTTGGCATGAAATGCAGCTGTGGTCTCCATGACATATGTTAGACAAGCTAATAATAACATTTGTATTCCGCTAAAGAATCAGGTTGCAAAATGTCTAATTTACATAGTTGACTAAGTTGGGGTGTTTTTTTTTTTACTCTATATATGTACAAGCAAAGCAAATGTAGAAAACCAGAAGGTTATTAGAGGAGTTTGAAATGGAAGGTAAGTACTGACAGGAGAAGAGGATTATAAATTCCTGGCAAAGACCTGCCTTCCTGTCTGTAAAATAGACTGTTCTCTGGTGCCACACAGCAGAGAGGGAGGGGAGGGAAAAAAAAAACAGCTGCAAAGAAGGCACAATTATGAGAAAGGCAGACAAAGAGTAATTGCCATGTTAAGTAGCAAATTTGGGCATGTCTGCTGAAAGCAATTTGAGTTCACACGGGTGAGAACGAAGGAAAGCTCTGAGTTCGTATATAACTGACACAAATTAGTAATAAGCTATTTATTCTTGCTGCTCCTGTCACCTTTAGCCAATAACAATCTTTCACAGGAGAGTAATGATTAAAGTCATCATGACCAGGTTTAACCCACTGACCAAGAAACCGGCAAACGAATCCACTCTTGTGACCAAAGTCAAGAATGGCCAGTGGTACAAAATTAACCCAGTCTTAATGATATTTGGGAAATGTAATTTCATGCTCCACCTTAGCTGGTTTGCATTGCCTTGTTATAGCTCTTCAGAATCACTAATACTATTTTTGAAGAAGGAAGAAACCCTTCAGTGAATGGAAGAGAAAGCTGAGTTTCATCCTCAATTCCTAAATGTGGTAACCCTAAATGAAATGTCTAAATTATGTGGACATCAAAGTTAAATGACAGGATCCATGAGATCCATGACAACAAAGGCATCCATGAGTGTATTAGTAAAAACTGTAGATATTTTTTTTTTCCCTGAGTAAATTGCAAATGCAATTTGCCAGTGTTTTGAGGTTAGGCAACTGCTTCAGTCATTAGACAGGGCCAGGAAAGTCATCATCCCCCTATATTTGGAATTTGTGAGACTTCAGGTGGAATCCTGTGTCTGATTTTGGCCTTCCCTGCACAAGAAGGATGCTGTTGACATGCTGAAGGGAGTCCAGGAGGCTAACAGGGTAGTCAGGAGCCTGAAACACAATGAATGAGGAAAACTGAGTGAGTTGGACTTGCTCAGCCTTAAGAAAATGTTTCAGTGAGACCTTACCAGTTGTCTACACCTCCTGTCTCCTGGCAGGCTGTGGAATCCCCATCACTGGAGATGTTCAAGAGTTCTCTGGGCATGACCCTGAATAACCTAGTTTAATTAGACCTCCTTTGAGCAGGGGTTTGGACTAGGTGACTTCTTGAGGTTCCTTCCAGCCTAAATTTTTCTGTGATTTGAAATCCTCAGGGCTGCTTTGAGGAGATTGAACATGTCTCAACTGTTTATTCAAAAGCTCTCATAGCCCTTGTGCAGGGAATAAAAGCAAAGAACTGAAGTGAAATGCTTTGACAAATGAGATTTCAGCACTTATAAGTAAGGGTGGGATGCATTAAAATCGTAATTTTGACTTTGTAGGCTAGATGTGCTTTTAATTTGAGTGTGTGTGTGTGAACTGAAGCAACTGAAGAGCAGCTGATTTCTTAAAGTTGTTTTTATCTTCATATTAAGTCTCTTATATTTACTTTTATAAGTAAGTTTAGGTAATTCTTGTTTCTTTCAGATTAGTTTCATTTACCTGGTCTGCTTATTCACCTTTCCATCTACATAAAGAAGAAATTTAAGAAACCTTACTTAGTCTGAAATGCACATAATTTACTTGCAATTTTCCACCAAGCACTGTGAATTAACCCACCCTTATCATGCTCTTTTATGCCTTAATTGGTTACCAAATAATTTCAAGCCAGTTAAATTGCTTGACCCTCTTAAATTTTCCCAGTCCACCTTTTTCCCTTCTTCTGTGCTTCAGAACTTCCTACCTTCTGTTGAACTGGCAATTAATCATAACAACTCTGCTGGCAAGCAATGGCTTGCTCTTTATAGAACACACCGTATGTCTCTTGCTCACAGTTCTGAATAGTTTTTGGATATGTTAAAAATAAAGCAGGTTGCAAATAGCTGAGACACCCAGCTAGAAGCTGCTTTTGGAGTTCTCTGTGTGATAGAAGCAGAGTATTTTGTGTGTCAAAAGAGAGGATGCTGTTACAGGGAGAAGCATGAACAATACCTTTATAATTTCTTTATTAGCAATAATAGACCCCACACAGTCACAGAGTTTTGACTCAGATTTCCCTCAGATATTTCAGCAATGTCTCCCTTCTGAAACAGGACTGACTAACAGCCTGGAGTCAGAGCAGAAGTGCTGCTCAAAATGGAGTTCAGCATGTGTTTTAATGGTGTATTCAAACCCAAGGGGAGGCAGAAAGGCTTCAGCCTGTGCTTAAATCCATAAACAATCAGGAAAACATTTATATATACTTTAAGTGGACGACTGAACATCTTTCTGAACTGCAAAGGAAATACTTAGAAAGGATTCTGGTTGGTAGGCTTAATGTAACCTTGTGCCCAAAATGTGTTTTTTTTGGTTTTGTTTTTTTTTGGAGGTTGAGGAGATGTGTCTGACCAAATGTATCTCAAGTGGTAGTTTGAGAGCTGGGGCATTCCCAGTTTAAGCAATGACAACTTGATCTCTGCAGTGAATAATTTTAATAAATCCAAGACTTCTCTTGGGTCAGGCATCATCAATGTCACGGGCAGAGTAGATTGTTTTGAAAAGGGCTGGCCATTTATCTTCAATCACTTGCACTTGTCCCTCTTTGCAAACACAGGACTATTTTGAAAGGAGTATTAATAATTAGCTGAAATAGATACTAATATTTTTAGTCCAACAGTCAAATAGAACATATTTTTTAGGTATGGAGGGTAATTAAAAGTTTCTAGCATTTTTCTTTCTTACCTGAAATCTATTGTTTCAGTGAAAAAATCTGCTCTGTTTTGAACTGTGGGAAGGAATATGCAGAAGGATAAGACCCAAACTCATGCGGCATGAATAACAAACCATCCAGAAGAGCCCATGAGGAATTATTTTTGCCAGCATGATACTGCTGCTTGTTTTCATTTAAAACAAAATGACCCAAACCCCAAACAAAATACAAAGTATTCATATGTGCTAGGTTTCATCATGCCAGCACATTGAAACACAGGGAACCTCTGCAAGTCAGACTTGCCAAAGGCCCTTATTTTAGCAATATTCTGACTGCACCTCGTGGTGTTTTGGGTGGTTTAATACTGTGCAGCAGCTGATTATTTTTGGCTCTGAGCAGTGCTGAGTCATAACAGGAATTATAAGAAATACAGGCACACATGAACTTCGTGAGCATCACCCTTACTCAGGGTCAGAGCCAGACACGTCAAAAAGCAAGGAACAGCAAGGCCCAGGGCTTTCCCATCTGGGGAAATCTTTCTTCCTTTTCATCTGGGGAACTCAGCAGAAGTAGTAGTGAAGTAAATTCTCAGTCCTCAGTGATATAGCTGGCTTTTTGAGCTTTACTTGGAGGTAGATACATGTCAAAAAAAGAAAAAAAAATAATGGTTGCATTCTCCAGGGGTCTGAGGAAATAGTGATTTCCTTTTACAGTCCTGAACCCATTGGTGGCAGGAGTAAAACATATTTTTTTCTTACGCTTTACTTTCATTACCTCATATATGCATGTTTTGTGTAGACGATCTGACTGACTTTCAGCTTCATGTTCTTCTCCCCTTTTGGAAACCTTCTGCTTAGACATCACCCATGCTTAATCTTTGTAAACTCTACTCAACCCAGTCTGAACAAGGAACTGGTTTTGCAATACTACTATTGGATTTATTTTCTCGCTTTTCTATCTTTAGTGTGAAGAGATTATACCCTCTCGTAAATTAAAAATTGACAAAATATGCCACTGTGCTCCCATTTAAGCCACAAGATAGATGTTTCAGTACCGTGTTCGGTTCAGGATTATGTGAGCCAGTACTTTCTCTCCTGAGGGCGCTGAGATGCTGTCAGCATTAAAAAAACCCCACTCTACTTTGAGATGACAAAGTCCCCATCAGTGATTTTCCTGTGTAGCCTACTGGTATGGTTGTTTGAAATGATGCAGGAACGTTAGTTGATGTACCACCGGGTTAAAAATACTGAATTTCTCAGTTTTCTTGCTAATAAAAATAAGTTTTCATTCTTGTCTTGTATTTATTACCATCAAGTGGTGAAACAGTAGCATGTTGCCTACCTTTCGTGCCTTATATGTATTATCTGTCATGAATTTGTGAGTAGTTTGAATAAAAAAACCTGAAGCAGGAGTATTGCTTCAGCCAGGAAGGTTTTAAATTTGCATGTTTGTTCTTAATGCAGACAGCAAGAAGATAGACCAGAGAGAACATTTTGTACCATTTGAGTCTAGTCAGCTTGACATTTGCTTGTCTAGTCTGGCTTTTTGATTTTTTGTTAACATTGTCCTTAAGATAGAGATAATTTCCAGGCAATTTAAAGGCCTTTTGAATATTTAAATATTTTGATGATTTAAAGGGTCAAAGCTCTGGAGGGTAAAGGAGGCCAAGAAAGATGTTTTAAATTAAAGGATCACCTCCTAAGGACCTCTAAGTTTACAAAGAGACTGGAGAATCTCTAATCTCAAAAAAGATTGAGAGCTGGGGTTGTTTAGCTTGGAGAAGAAAAGACTCTAGGAGGAACATATGGATGTGTGTAAATGCCTAACAGGAGGGTGTAAAGAAGTGAAACTTTTAGGTAGGTGATTTTTAACTATAAAGACCATAGGATTTGGTGAGAACATCTTTGTTTTATATGCCTCACTCAATACTTTGTATTGTTGTGTGAGGGTTACATTTTTAATAGGCAAAATACATTTCAGATATGCTGCATGCAAACACAGCATTGCTTTTAAAAGCTGAGAAACAAAGAAATTTTAAATTTTCCTACAGACATGTGAAGCTAATCTATTTTAATTATCACTTTAATTATTATGTAGATCCATACATATCATTCCCAATGTGGAGTGAGGTAGTAAGTTAAATAACTCAGACAATTAGACACAAAATGTACATTGTGAAGCTTTCAGCTCTCTGCTTTTTCTTCATAAGTCAAAATATCAGAAATTCCTGCATCCAATTGACAACATTTGATATAATAGTTATTTAGAGTTTATAAAGGGGAAATGGGGTTTATAGAGAATATGCACTTTAAGTGAATTCAAGGCAAAAAAGTTAAAAAGAAATAGCAGAGGAGCTGTAGATACGTTACTGGTATATAAACAGAAGGAACAAACGTAGGGGTTTTTCCTCCTTTCTGAAGGAAGAAAACAAGTACAGTGAAAAGAAGGATGCCTCATATTAAGTTATGACCAAGGGAATGGAGAATAAAGCATCAGGAAATAACAGCTTTGAGACACAGGGTTAGCAATCATGTTAAATATGTGAGTATTTGTATGTGTCCCCTACATTGTTTGGGTAATCACTCATAGTGTAATAGTGTGTTAAAAATTCTATTCATCTTGCACTTGCATTTCACATTTAAAAAATTCATAGGCAAGAAGGTTTTATTTTTTATCTCCCATAGTGGGAGATGAAATCCAGAGACTTAGAAAAGTCAGGAATCTCAGTAGGAAAGAAGAAAAAGATAATTTGTCTGTAATCTTTAAAGCTAGAGTTATTCACTAAAGCCTTTTTTGAAGGCAACCAGCTAGAACACTTCTTTTCCACTGGAAAATAATAAAATTGGTAGAAGAATGGAAGTCTTTTAAGAAAATAAAAAAGATGGTCTTGATGGTACCCAACAAAAAATTGTGATTTTCATGTCACATCTTGTGGTGTTTGGGAGGGTGTTTTAGTCCTGCTTTTTGTATTGCTCAAAGTCTGAAAAAGCTGTATCTTGAGATACAAGCTGAAAATACACCAGCTCTTATAAAATCTCTCTTACCTCCTTCTGTGTGGGATTGGCAATGTGGGTCTGATTTGCATTTCGTGAAGTTTGGGTTTCTTGGTGTCAGGAAAACAACTCGCCAGGTCTCTCACGGTGAGTGCAGAAGGGACCCTGACTGAAGAACAAAGAATAAGTCAGCTGGTTTCTTGGACAGGAATTCAGACACTGTGCAGAGAGAAAATGCTTCCAGTCCTGTGAGGAGCTAGGAACAATTACCAAAATACAAAGGCTGAAATGTGTTTGTGTGAGGAAGACTTAGATAGGAATTCTGGCACAACTTTACTGTTGCAAGTGGATTTGTTATTACTAATTTTGTTCTATCACACAAGTGGAGTTAGCCTTGGAACTTACCAGTTTTTCACTGGTCAAGCAGCAATTCACATTTGACCACAAGTTAAAATTATTTTTGACAGTGACACAGGTAATATAGTATGTATTTATTGGGTTAGATAGCTTAAATCCCATTTCTTTTCTTCCTAGGAAATTACTTAAATGGCTGCTTGAAACCAAGTCCCTGTTTAGTGTTTTTCATGAGTTGGGATGTTTTTCTGAAGCTGAACATGGCTGTCTGTGTGCTGTCAGAATTACCAGGAACTCATCCTAAGGCCATGAAAATCAGTGGAAATATTCCCTCTAACTACAAGAAACCTTGGAGCAGACTTCATTATACTCATTATTAGATCAGGGTCATAGGCTCATAAAAAATAAGATAAA
This sequence comes from Pardalotus punctatus, assembly GCA_013400915.1. Classification (NCBI taxonomy): domain Eukaryota; kingdom Metazoa; phylum Chordata; class Aves; order Passeriformes; family Pardalotidae; genus Pardalotus; species Pardalotus punctatus. The sequence goes on from VZTX01024201.1 coordinate 169,696, forward strand.
TAGAAATGTCCATGTTTGATGAAATTGTAATGATAACTCGTGCTTGTTTTGCATAGACTGAAACATTCTGCCTACTTTGTCTGCAGCTAGGACTGGTTAAATACTAGAAAGGAGTAATTATTTGAAAATACTGCCATTATTATCTGAATAATTTATATGAGTATGAATACTGCAAAAATGTTAATTGAATTCTATTATGTGAAAAATGGCAACACTTACAGGAAATAATAGTCATAAAATAGTATTGACAAGATCTGCTTGCAATGCAATCACCAGAATTTTGTTCTATTTGAGAAGAATGTCTTGAGAGAGAAGAAAGAATCTAATTGGTGTTCTTTCTTTTTAGTGTCAAATCTAACAGCTTTAAGTTAGCTTTGCACACATGATGCTGAACCTGATTACATGTTTTTGAGAACATAATTAAAAAAAAACTTCACAGTGTATGTGTCTTTTATGAAGGGAGAATAACTGAGAAATACTGTAACTGTCTACCTAGAAAATAATGGTTTCTCTGTCAGTATGTTCCGTTTTAGTGCTATTAATAATAATGTAAAGTTCTCATACGTTATTTTTCATCTGGAAATAAAAAACACCTTGGGAAATTCATCTCAGCCCTGTGTCACAATAAGACTCATGAAGTGATTAAAGCAAGGACATCAGTGCAGAGAGACAGCCCTTCTGTTCCAGGCTGGTGCTCTAACCAAACAATCAATATTCATTTTGGGTGCACTAGGTCCATCAGGGGACACAGAGCAGATCACAGCTAGTGATCAAGCAGTTTATTTCCCAGGAAGGGTTATTCAGAAACAAAACAAACAACTCCTCAACTCTGAGTTTTAATATTTTAGGGAGGCCAAAAGAGTACACTGGTAACATCCATGAGATCTCCAAAGATTTAATATCTGTTACACAGTAAATGCTGCATAAAAGTGATACTCAAGGCATTATAAAGATGTTAAATCACCACAGCATATCTATATTTCAATTAAATTAAGGGACATAAACCTCTTTTATGTGTTTCAAAATAGTTTCAACTTGCAACCTAGTAAATGTAACTGCTTACTAGTTGAATGAATTCATGCATCACTAGAAGACACAGTTAAACTCAATACACAAAATATTTGTAGTAAAGCAAGTGAGACAGAGGATTAAATTCAATAGCATTGCAATTATTGACCTCAACTGCTTTGATCAAATTAGGCATCACACTTCAATTGAACAATCAGTAGAAATATGTGTTATATGGAGTTATGGCTGTGTGGGAATGATACATCCAGGAAAATAGAATAAATACCAGTGTATTTTGATGGTGTCTTTGCTTGATCTTAAATGGTTATGCAGATTCTTTTTTTGGTGTTTTTCCTAACATCTCTATTATATAAGTGATGCTGTTTTAAGCTTTTCATAATGTGCTATTTTGTTGTCTTTGAATTATGCAGGTTCACAAACAGAGCTAATGTCTTAGGTCAGTTCATTTAGGAAAAAAAAAGGAAAAGGGAATAATCATTTATTTATAAGTTAAAGAGAATGAGTTATGCAGAATCTTTTTCTGTATCTGTATCACCAGCTCTTTCATTGTCAACACAATTAACCCGAGTACAGTCTTATTGAATATTATTTATTAGAGGCAATATGCACATTGCAGGTCCAGGTTTTTAAAGAGGGCTCACACACTAAATTTGTTGCATGGACCTAACCACACTAAAGTCTAATTTTGCCTTAATATTTAGTAAAGATGATGACATAGAGATGGTGAAGGTGGTGGATTTATTGCCACATACCTAGAGTTGAGGCAAAGGGCAAGAAATATTCTTTGTGCTAAATAGAACCACATGAATAGCTATACATTTGTAATAGTAAGTTTTATTTTAGTAATTCTTTAGTACCAGAGCTTCCATATGCTAAAAAATGGCAAATGTAGCAAACACACCTTTTAAGGAAGGGTGGAGGGGATGGAGCTGCAGGCAGGTGTAGCTCTGTTAACGTGACCTGAATACTATGCAAAGCTTTAGAAAAAAATTGATGATGTAGCAGATCTACAATAATAGATTATACAATAATAGACCTAGGGAATACACAGTATTCCTTTTTCAAAGGAAGGAAACAACAATTGTACTTAAAGAAGACACAGTCAACTAATTTATGACCAAAGAAATGCAGATTAAAGTAGGCAAAACCCCTTAAAGTCAAAATCAAAACAGCTTTTTTCTTTTTTTCCTCCCTGAGGCTTGGATCATGTAAATTATATTAGTGCTTTGTGGTTTTTACACTCTTAAATTATTCCAGTTCTAAATTCTTACCAAATCATGCACGGGAAATTTATTTCTAGTAATCGGTGATCTTACTACTTTTTATTTCAACATAGGTTTTAGCTTGGAATGTGGATATGAGTAAAATGACCCATTTTAGCTGAACTGGAAGCCTTTGTAGCTTTTCCAAAACGTCTTTGCAAGGCTGACTTTCATCCTGACGAATAATCACCAGGTTGAAAGATTCTTTGGAATTTTTGCTTTTCTATAATGGATTCAGTATTTCAGGTATCTGCTGTTATGGGGATTTGGTTGAATTACCTATCCTTGCCTGTTCTATTGCAGGTATAGTAACAAATTTTTACATCAGCATCTGTTGTATCAGCAGGGCAGGAGGTTTGCCATTAGGTGATAACTTGGTGCTCTCAGCCATTATGAGGTTTCCGTGCCACATCACTCAAATTAGGACTTCCCTGTTTAGAGACGAATTGTTCTCCCTGATCTTACATTTAAAAATCCATCTGCCTGGATGTATCAGTAGTTTGAAACAAAGTAAGGCAAAACAAGCTACCTCCTGTGAATTCTAGTTCTATGTAAAGAGAGTTAAAATTATACAGAAGTCATCAATAAAACAGATGGAAAGCCGATTTGTTGGGAATTTTTCCCCCTATTTTTATTGCGTACAGTTTGTACACACAGTTTATTTTTCTTACTACTTCTGTAAGTGCAATGCTGGATCTGAGGACACAATGTACAGCCACATTTTTCAGTCTTTTAGAATGCATTTCAGAGGAGTATTTATTTCACTGCAATTTCTGTTATGTGTTTTTGAATGTTCAATATTTTGCTAAAGTCTTATTTTCCCAGCTTGCCGACACAGGCCTAGAATAAAGCTATTGCTTCTAATGAAAAGGTGGAATCAGAGAAGAGAAAATTTGTGACCAGAGCCTTGTTCTTACAGGCTGGCAGGTTATTTTAATCACCAGCCAAAGCACAGAAGCCCCTGCTTGTTACCGAAACCTTCTTCACCTTTGGGAGCAATGTTCTGTGACATTAAGGAACTTTATGACAAAATCATACCACCTAATGAGCTACAAGATAACAGACATTGAAGATGAAGGCTAACATTGAAACAGACTGGAGTTCTTTGTCTCGCCTTCCTCTTCCCTTTGCCAAGTGAGTGCTGGATTGTGCCTGTTCATCCCTGAGGAATGAGCAAAGTGCAGCTGGGCCACAGCAGTTGTGACTCAATGTCTGTCACACCATTTTCCCAAGGAAAAGTAATTTGCTTGATTTTCTTTTGCCAAAGGTGGCATACTTTCTCCTCTCTTAGGATAAGGAAGCCTTTTCCAGCCCTTCCCTTCCTCTACTATTCATGGAAATGTGTGTGAGTGTGTGTGCAGACAAACAAACCTTATCATCTCATCACTCATCCCATCATTGTCTCTTTGGGAATGCTGCAACAATAATATTTAATTAGTTTTGGTTCAAAATTTAGCCTTAAACAGGACTTTTGTACATAAGTAGTTCATTTCACAGAGGGATGAATCATTTACTAAACACGTGGATCCACTAACGAGATGACAGGGAGAAGAAGGGACATTTTGTAGGTCAGAAGAACAGGCTAAAATTTAGCCTTTAAACTATGTGCAAAGAGGCTTAATAGGTTTTCTTTTTGTATCAGTATGATCTCCTTGACTTAGATGTGCCACTTATTTTTATGGCCAAACATGCTTAGACTCATGGCACAAGTCTCAAATTTGCATACACACACTGAAGAATCATTTACAAACAGAGCATGGAATGAAATAGTTTTCAAGACCAAACCCAGAGCTTTCAAATCTCAGTCCTTTGTCTATAATTCATTAAATGTATTTCCTCTAAAATCCTTACGTACACTGTTGTAACCATTTAGCTTTGATTATACTTTTTAAGAAGGGAGTGGTCTGGCTTACAGAAATTTGACTACCTTGGACTGAGATGAGGGTTTAGGATGTCTCAGTCATCAAATCTTAGGCAGTTCATATCGAATCACCTTCATCCCCTGCCACTCCACCAAGTTCCAGTACTTTCCTTGGCTTAGCAAAGGCAGAGGTAACTTGGGTGAGTCTGCAGAGGGCTACCTCAGAACTAAAAATCTTTCTCTGAGTGTCCCTTTATTGTCAGAACAGTACATTTCTATATCATAAAATATGGTTTAATGGGTAAAAATTACTTTGTACATGTTTTATTAGTGCCAGACCAATATAGATAATAAGGTCCCAAAATTAGATCAGTTCCCTTGATTACAACTCAGATAATTTAGACAAAAAAATATTCTTTCCATTCTGTAACATTTTTGAAGCATGAGGGAAAGATTTAAACAAGATATTCTCTGTCTTTTTAAATGGGAAGTTATAAAGATACTAAGTAATTTATAGCAAGATAAGGCTTATTCTCTGAAAGAATCTTATAGGGAACCTCCATCACCCTTCTCTCAGTGGGAACACAAAAAACACCCCTTTAGTTATTATTCCATTCAAAAAATGACTCAGTGGAATACATTATTCTTATTTATAGAATAACTTTCGTAACGCATTTTGTAAAAAAAACAAAGAAGTTATACTAAGGAAAAGTCATGCATTTTGCAGCCTGAGTGTATAGTACAGGAATGAGTTTTGTGAGCAAGAAGCTGCAGAGTCAGTAGGAAATACATGTATATAAACAAAAATTCCACTCTTTACTAGGAGTTTGACTTATGCTCTGGCATGTATGAAAAAAATAGGAGGTGATGTATGTAGGGTCAGAATATAATCCCTTGCATGGGCTTTGTAGATTGTGTTTACTTTGTGTCAGAGCATCAGGAGCTCCCATCACTTGCACTTCTGCCCTGCTGCTTGTACTTTCGTTTCTTTTTTTCTTTTTTCTTTTTTTTCTTCTGAGGAATCTAGAACATTTTCTCTTATTTTCACAAGGTGAAATTAATAAATGAACTGTGTTATCTCCATTCATGGTGAGGGCACAGATGACCAAATTGCTAAAATGTTGTCTTCCTCTGCCAAAAAGAGTGTAAGGCTTCCATTGTGTCTTCCTCCATTTGTACTTTATTGTTGAATCATGACCTATAGGATCAGTATATTAATTCAAAATACAAGCTGGTGGCAAGGAAAACTTTTGAAGATAGGTTTCTTTTCCCACATTTTGACTTACCATAAAGATTAGCTGGCAGAGTGTATATTAAATCTTGGCATTACTGGAGGGTATTTCTAGTTAGGTCTGTCAATAAAAAAACAAAGCTTAGTTTTAGGCCCTTCATTGCTTTGACATTTCAGTGCTAACTAGAAGCTAGCTGTAATGCAAATATGAAAAAATTCTCATTAAGTTTTATTAATTGTATCATAGGTAAATTTATTTGTCATGTAATTAATTTAAGATCACATAAGCAGAAAATACAGTTATGCTTCCTAACACATCAGCTTAATAATGAAAATTATATAACATGTATTTAAAGGGTATTTAAAAATAAAGCTGGGTTAATTTGCAAGTAACAGCGAAAAATTATTAACTGGTGAAGTGACACCAATGTGCAACTAAAAGAGCTGGATGAGTCATGAGACTGCTACTGAAATAAGGAATTTTTGTGGCTATTTTTCTCGCCTGTAACATTTCACTATTTAATGTTGATTTGGTTTTTAAATTGTCTATGCTCTTTGTCTTAATAAAGAGTAGTTTTCTTTGGTCTGAATAACCATGTGGATATACTTTAAAAGCACCATTTTCCCTGTTTTTCCCACGGGTGTATTAACAGGAGGTTCAGTGAGTGTGGACATAAAACAGGCAAAATACATTTTTGTATGTAGATCTGTACATTCCCACACAAACATAACTGGGATTAAACAGCTAGCAGAAAAGAGCAATCACTTCTGGGTACATAAAGGCAGGAGCTCAAATATTCCCACAGAGAGGAGCTTAAAGAATCTTTGGTTTTCTCAGGAACAGTGGATCTGTTAAGTGATTAAAAGTGAAATGAGAGTTCAAACCTTACAGGTATTCCTATCTGTTCACTAGCATAACCATCAGAGCCTTACATTAAAAACACTCTTCAAGAAATCTCAGCAGAGTGACAGCTCCTAATTTCTGTCGAGCCAAGAGAAGCAAAATATTTACTTTTTTATATCACCTGTCTTTAAACTTCACTCCTTGAAAATTTCTTGCTTCCTGCAACAGAGGAAACAAAAGGGACATATAATAAACTTCCTTTTGCACATGGAACAAAGCTGGATGTTACTTTTATCCTTAGTTTCTTTGTTGCTCCCCAAATCTCTCCCTCTTGGAATGATCCAACATTACTCTGTGCCAGCAGGAGTTTTAGAAGGCCATCTGCACTGCCTGCTATGTTAGGGGACAGATTATCTTAATTCCTGATGTACTGGAATGGAGATTTCACTCCGTGTCCAGAATGGGATTTCTGGCCATCATGTTTTGGGTATGGGGCAGGGGCGAAGATCCCACAGACCCTGGCACTGCTGCTGAGTGAGAAATGGATATTTCCCCCAGAGCTGCAGAGCTGGATAGAGCACACCCCAAGCCTACCCTTCAAAGGCAAATGCAAGTTCTGTTATAATTTTTTATAAGCACTGAGAAATAAATGGGAGATTTTGAGGAAGCTTTTCGCAGTGATGTTTTCAGTGGATCACTGATGCTCCGAGGTTCACTGCAGACAACGGGAAGCTTTCAGCTGCAGCGAAGGGTCAGCAGTTGTTTTTACAGTGGCAGTACTCAAGAGGATCTCGTTATGCTATGCAAGGATGGAAAAGAGACAGTGCTTGTCTGAAATGTGTTTCCACTGCAATAAATCACACTCCATCCCCGGTTACATCTCTGCTGTACACCAAGAGAAAAGGTTGCTTTGATTAATTTAGAGAACAGGCAAAGTTTTTTCTGTTTAATTTAGTCCTTCCAAATATGAGCTCTCCTAAGTCTTTTCTGGGCACACATCTTCCTATTTCCCTCCTGAATGTTCTCATGTGTCATTATTGCAAGCCCTGTTTTTGAAAAGACTGTGGGGTTATTCCCCATGAAACAGAGAGGACACCATCTCCCCAAACACCTCTGTTTGAGGAGAAAATTGCATCAGTAAAAGTTTTTCCTACCTCCTCCAACAAGCTCATTGACCTGTTTTTTTCCTCTTACCCTCCGTGCAACAGGTGAGTGGCAGATTGGCAGAAGCCATTCCCCCAGGGAGAAAGCATGTTTAAATATTTATTTTTTAACAGACTTTTGTCTGATTGATTATGCTTAATTGGAATTTCATCTGTTTTACTCATCCTGAGTCTTTGTAACATAATTGCCATTTTTAAAAGACAAAAGTGATTTTAGCAATTTCCTCAGACAAGTCCCGAAAGCCCTTCTGAAGATACAGATACTTATTGATCTGAATGACAGAGGGGAGGCAGCAAACATTGAAATTTATCTGTGTCCTCTTTTAAGGTATATGCAAGTCTACTTCATTGTAGTAGTTTAAAAATAGCAAATTCTCTGTTTGTCTCATTAAGAAATGCTAAAACCAGGTAGTGCCCTTTTGGGACTTGTTTCCAGAGTAGTGTTGGCCTATTCACAAGGTTCTCTTCAGTGCTGAGCAGAAATGGCATGGGTCTGTGCAGCCCTATAACCAGGGGGATCATAGGCAGTGCTAAAGTCAGACACAGGAAGGAGTCTGTCATCAAAAACACAGGACATCAATATTTTTAAGGAAACATGTAGGTTGAGGAGTTCCTTAATTAGATTTTAAGTACAGAGTTGAGTTTGACACCTTACTTTAGGTATTATGTCCAACAAGGAGAGAAATCCAGGTCACTGCCAACATAGGCTTGTTCTGCACCGGGGAACATTTACAGAACATTCCCACTATTGCAGCTCCACTGACATTAGAGGTAGGACGAGCTGCAACATTCACAGCTCTCCAGCACCAGCAGCTGTTTCAGCACTGTGCTAATTAGATTGGCACTGAGCTGGTTTCATAGACGTGATGCTGCTGACAGCTGCTGGGGTGCCATCTACACCAGGGCTGCCAGTGCTGATAAAGCTGTAGTAGTGTTGGGAGCTATGGCAATTATTTGTGAGTAAAACTGAGATATGTGGGCTGAAGTTATAGTATGTGTATGGATGCATATATGTGATTTAATTTATTCCCTGTTTTCCCCTAGCATCCTACTCACACGTATATGCTTTGCTGATCATTTGTGAAAAACTGAAAAGCTCATGAATCATGTATCTTCTGGCTTGATTGAGTGGAGGGATCAGGAAAGTTTCACATTTGGGATCAAGGATGGGTGATACAATGAGTCTGGGTAAGAGTAAAGTGGGGATAATAATGGTCTCAGGGTGCATTGTGCCAGTGGTGATGAGCTGTGTATTGATTGTTAAAATACTTTAAAAGGATTTCATGAGTTGGTTGTGGTGGTCTCATCCACATGTACCTGAATACGATACCTGCTTTCCTTATCAAATCAAGATCTTCTGGCATGAACAAAGCACATTTCTAATGGAGTGTAATTTATAAAGATAAAGGAATAGAAGGGTGTCTGTGCATGTGAATGTGTCAGATCATTCATTTTTCCTACAATGTTTTGTCATTTCTCTTAAAATTTTAAAAGAGGTAGAAACACTTTATTGAAATGATAGGTCTAATCTTTATTTCCATTTTCCTTATTCTTTTACTCAAAGTACCATAGTACTTGACAGTCTTTTTCTTTTGTTGGAAATAAGCGTTGCTTGGCTTGGCACAGGTGTGATGTTTCTTAATAAACTCGCAAAAGTATAGGTAATTAAAAGAATAATGTTGGCCAAAGAAAGAACATCATTGTCCCCCACCCCAGTCCCTTTTAATGCAACTTCCTTTGAACCAACTAGAATGAGATTTTTCACAAGTAGCTCTTGGACCTCATACTGAAATCTTTTTGAGACAAGGCACTTATAAAATATTTTTTTTCTCTGCATACAAAACCATGTAAACAAGTGAGAAAAGAATTTCAGAGAGAAGCTGTTTAAACAATCCTGTATTCCTAATCACAATGTAAAAGAGAGTTCAGATACTTTTCTACATTTATGGATGTCAGCAACATGACTTTTTGATTGTATGAAGTACTGACAAGAGGCATCAAATCCTTGCCCTCTACCCCACTTTATTTTGTATATATTTTGCCATTTACTTTAGCAAAACTAGCAGGGTTCCCTCTGCTCTAATGCCTATACCCATACAGAGGCCCAAAATCAATGCCCAGCTCCTTTTCCAGAGAAATGCACACACACTGAAGAAAATGAAATAGTCATTTGCAGCTAAATTGCCTGTGGCAGACATTCAGAAGAACTGTACTGGTTGCCTGATAAATCACCCACCCAGCCATGTGAATGCTTGGTTCTAACCACTCTTTTACTCAACCCTGCACTCACACAGAGTCTAGTTTAAAAAACCTTATAGTCTATCTTGAGTAAATTTTGTTGAATATAAAAGAAAATTCTGGCCTGTTGAAACTCTGTGTAAAATATCTATCAACCCCTTTGTCCTTGTTTTATACAAAAATTCCCCTTTTTTCCTGAGAATTAATTGCTTTGAAAAATGTAATATCTATGTTAAATGTAGATTCGCTGTGTTGATTACTTTGTTGTATTTGAAGCACAAAATAAAAATAACTGTGTGCATTAGACAACCTGTTCTGGATTAATTAGAAGGCAGTACTTGCCAAGAAAGTTTACTCCATTTTTTATGTATCTTAATATGTATTACCTGTTCTGGAACATGGTAAAAGCAGTTGTGAACTCCAGTCATTTGAGACCATTAGAAAACTGTAATGAAAAATCTTCAAAAAAACCAATGCTAATCTAAGATACCAGATGACAAGCATATTTATTAGAAATCAATACAAATATTTTGCTAGGTGATGCCATGCATTAGCTCTGCTGCTGTTTTGTGGAGTTAATTTCTAATCCTTAAGCCTCTGTAGCACTTCAAAGTTAAAAGAAAACTGTTTTGTGAAGTGGGCGTGATAAAACTACCTGTCATGTGCTATTCTTTGTCTTTTCCTTGTTCTTGTAAACATAATCCTCAAGTAAATATAAATATTTATATTCACAAGTAACCAATAAATATTCATACCTGCATTATGTGTGTGGAAACAATTGAAACACGTCATCAACTTCAATAGTGAAATCTTTCTAGAATTAGTGCATTCAAACTAAGGTTTCCCATGGTTTGATAAAGAACAAAATTTTACAAACCTGTACATTGCAAAGTGAACCTTGGATGACCTAAATTCTCTCATCCTTCACTCATTGTGGATGATATTTTATAATTGAAGATTTCTATAACCGGTGGCCGTTCAATAATTTCACGGTATATTCCTAACCCCTGTTATTATTCTTGGTCCTTTTCATCCCGCTAGTCCATATTCTTTTCCCAAGGGATTCCATCATTTTATTCCTCCAGAAGAGTGCAGTTTGCAGCTGTGACACGGCAAAGCTCTTTTTGCAGTGGGATCAGGCCCACAAAGGCAGAAGATCAGTGCTATTAGTAGGGCACCTTTTCCACAGGCAAGGGACAATTCAAAACTGACATTGCAGAGGGTTATTTTCTGATTTTTAGCTCCTAGACCTTGCAGCCAAGAGAAGCACAGACAGCAGCAGACCTGAAGTCAGCCACTTGCCAAGAGCTCTCAGCAAGCACTGTTTAGGAGGTGCTCCTCAGATGAGACATGATGGGACCACTCCAGAGACCAGAAATACTCCCATTTTTCCTCATCCATCTCTATTCCCTTTTCCATTCATCCTTTCTGATTTCACTTAGCTTTGCACCAGAATTCATAGTCATAGCATTGAGGAAGTGAATGAAAGAAATCTGAAACAATTCTTCAAACAATATTTTCGAACCTCACTGAGAACTAAGCATGTGAGACGTTTCTGACTAGAAGCAGAATCAGAACTCATACACCAAAAGGCAATATGGAATAAAAATTTCACCAGTAATTTATCAAGGTTTAAAAAATTCAAGGTTTTAATTCAAGCTGAAGAATAATAAACAATGGTTTAGTCTGATTAGTCTCTGACAGACAATATAATTTTGCTTTCTTTCTTACAATACCAAAAGAACTATTGAAAAAAATACAGCATTAAGATCAAGGTTCTTTCACCAGCTACTGAAGTTGTCATGTAACTGTCATCAACACAAATTTACAATATTGCATGTAAACAAATTAGCAATGGGCTTATGCTTAAAACCACTGAGAAGGAGTGGTAAGTGTAATGTTAAGTACAATTAAATGGGTCAAGGAGCTACTTTGGGTAATAACTTAATTTAGTTTCTTAAAGTGAAGCAATTTTGGTAGGATTTGAAATGCATTGAACTCAGTATTAAAGTGAGAAATGCAAGCATGAGAAAGCAGAAATGGAAAGGTAATTTTTGCAGTAATGTGGGACCTGTGAGTGTAATCTGCTCTTGCTGATATGCAGCTACAAAGTTAAGAGTGTCTTTTAGCTGGAGAATGTATTTTAAAATGGCTGCCACCGGCAGTAAGGAGTAATGATGATCTCAAATACAGGAGTAGGTGTCTGATAGGATGTACTTCTGTAAGAGCTGCTGGAAACCAGGTGGGAGATACTTAGAAAATGGCTTTTAACATAGTAAATAACTTCTGTTCCCTCTTCTAGAGGCATCTGATGCCTCTCCTCCCTTGAAATTCTAAAAATATCACAACAGTTTATTCATAGGTTGATTTTTTTTTTTATTTTAACAAAGGCAAGACTAAAGTGCAAGTTAAGGTTTTTCTTCAAAAAAAAAATACAAAACCCAAACACAATGTCTGAAGCTAAGTTTAAAGGGCTTTCAGTTTTACCCAAACTTCTTACCTCCAGCCAAATATGGGTAAGAGCAAGAAGTTTTACGTCCGGCATGTGGCCCATAAAGTGTCTGGGCGCAAACTGATAAATTAATTGCCACAGGCATTAAGTGTGACTGTCCCTCTATCTGCAGAGATAACACTGCTGTTATATATCCTTCAGCAGCATACCAGCTCTGGTGTTTAGTCTTTTGCCTGATATATCAAAATTCTAACCTGCAGCTGGGTGGTCCTGCAGGTGGTGCTATGAGAAGTGTTCGCAGTTCAGGGACGGGGCTGGAACAGGAGCAGAGCAGGAGCAGCTTCATTGCTCTTCAGCTTTTTCCAGAATAGAAATATTAAGTCAATTGTTTTCAAAAACTCCAAAGTACACAGTACTCATCTCCTTGGAGCACTCAGCCAAGGATCAACAGAGTGTACCATGGGTGCAAAGTGCCTTTTTCACCTGGTGGAGCTTTTAACCAACTTTCCCTATACTGTGAATGACTAATATTTGTATTTCAGCCACTATAACTAGGCTTTAGCTTCCAGTAATAAGAACTCATGGGACAAGAAAAGCAATGGAAAAGAATAGCCTGGAAAAAAGTAAAGAGAATAAAAATGTATTCACAGAAAAATTAATGGATGTCAACAGTAGAATTTTACTACCCAAAGGCAAAAGTAAAAGGAAGTTGTCTGCAAATATGAAGTAATATGTGACCTGACTTAGAGTTTTATCTTGTTTGTTTTGTGTTTTAATTTTTTCGTTGAATGTTTGAAGCTGTTTGCATCAAACTGATACAGTGTGTCACCTTTTTCTGAACTGTCAGCTGGCTGGTGAAGTTTAATGGCCTTCATATTGTATTAGCAGCAAAACTGTGTTGTAGTTCAGAAACCAGAATGGTCAGAGGCATTTGCAGGAAACTTCAGTGTCCAGCAAGATTAGTACTTGAGCACTTTTGGTAGGTTTTAATCTATAGGAAATGATGCATATCTATGCCAAAATGTCATATTTTTAATATTGTTTAAAATTGTTATGATTATAATAGAAGAAAGAATATTTTAGTGTTCTACATGCATGTACTTATATGTCTGTTAGAAATCAGGTATCTTATACTATCCACTAGATGGACTCAGGAATAGTGTTCAGAATCCAAACTCAGATTCCTGGTAAGTAGGAATATCTGCTGAGAAGCAGCTGCTGGAACCTGACACACAGCAGCAGAGCTGGGGAAAGGAGCTTCTGTACCTGCACCTTCTGTGAGGGCAAGGTCTGACTGTGGTCTGCCGGGAGAGAGGCTGAGGTGGCTCCCAGTGCTCTCCCTATGATGATATTGAAAAAACAGGATTCTAACCAGCCAAAAATCTTGCACATTTCTTAATATAGAAAACATTATATAAGCACTTGTGGTAATTTGAATTAGACCGCTCCTAGGTGCTCAGAGTTTATGTAAGGCTGCCATATGGCCATAAAAGTGGGGAAGGCATGTGCTGAAATGTGCTAATAATTAGCTTTAGCAGACAATTGAATATTCCACTTCAAATGACAGGCTTATTCACAATCATTTTCTTCAATTGCTTATTTCTGTTTCCAATCACAAGCTAAATTATTATTGCTCTTTGTGTTGGTTTGTTTCCTTACCATAACCAGCTGCTTTGTGCTTTAGCTGCTGTATTTGCTAAATGATGCAATACTTTCCCAACCCATAAAATGTGAGCAGGTAGCAAAGGCATCAGCAGTACCCATTTCATTAAAATAATTATTTTCAAATCACCTGGAACATCCAGCTGTAGCTATGCCTACAGTAAGGGATGGAAATGACCTCCGGAGAATGTGCCTGTGCTTCTAGCTAGCACAGGCTGTTAGAGTAGCCCTGTGCCATCTCCTCACTGCTCAGATATCTGAAACAAGCCAAGGAATAGTCAAAAGAGAAAACAGAAAAAGACATCAGCAAAGATTGGTGACTAATACCCACTCTTATTCCACCTTCCCTCTATTGCCTGCAAGCTGAAGCAGATTTTTAGCAGCTGTAATGACACTGGGGCTTGACAAAAGTCCTGGGATCCGTGACTACAGGACTGATTGCAGACTACACAATGGCTCTATCTGATGCTTGATAAAATAGTCAATGAAGTCGGTGGGTAAGGTGTCCCAGTAGTAACGAGACAATACATCTCAGAAAGCAGAAGTGCTTAGTCCTGTGAAAGTAAAGTAAACTTAATGGAAATAAATAATGCATGCAGCAAAGGAAAATAAACATGTGCTCCTACCACAGCCATTCAATCCCCAGAGTTGACTTTAATAATAAATCACCCCAAATGCTCCAATACTTTTTGGGAAGAGGATTAAACTTAATAGAGTTTTTCTTTCAAATACCAGTATAAGACCAAGTCAATTTTTTTTTTCTTCATATTTGTCATTGTTTATTTATGTGTCTATTCATAATTACTTTTGTGAGAAATACATGACTAAATTGATGTTGTAATATGTGCTATATGAGTACAAATTGCCAGATTGGTCAGGGCATAGGACTACAAGGAACTTCATAGGGTCACCTAGTTCAGTATGATAATATTTCCCCTATATCATCTGTGATGGATTTTCCATTCTTATTGCTATTAATTGCTAACCTTTCCTCAGAAACTGCCAAAGATAGCGACCTGGTACTTCCACAGGCGGTCTCTGACAGTAATTCATTATGCCTGTCATTGAAGGTTGATTTATTTTTTTAATCACAACCGCCTTCCTCTGTCCCGTTTGCTGTATCCTGTATCTTATGTCTTTTTTCTAATCCACACTCGTTTCTTGTCCCTGTCTGCTGTGGACGTGAAGACTAAGATTATTTCCTTCTTCATTCCAGTAGATTTCTCTGTCATTGAAAGTGTTACCATGTTCCCCTTTCCCCCTCCTTTCCTCTATTCTAAACAACCCTGAGTCAAATGATCATGACAGGTCTTGAGGAAGAAATCTTATATTTCAATCTAAGCCTAATATTAGTAGATACATCAAGTGGATTTGAGAGGCCAACTTCATTAGATTTTGAAATGAAATTGGGATTCACTGTTCCTTGCAGCTGTGGATGACTGATCACTCTCCACATCAAATCAGCTTGGTGCTATGGCCTTCTCTGGGATTTTTGCTGCAGTGATGATAAAATATAGTAAACTAAAGAAACAAAGACATGCTTGAAATACCACAAGACAGAGCAAGAGGTTTGTGGAGAGATTGTGTGTTTTATGTGGCCTCTCAATGGAGAAGAGCCAGCAGTGAGAAGACATCTCTTTGTGTCAAGGTTACTAATTGAGTCAGGAGGATCAAGGTCAAAATGCTTTAGCTGGCTCAGCTGAAGGTGGAGGTTTGAGAAAATAAGGCTCTTTTGTAACTCAACCAGCCGCACGTTCCTGACACTCCTCTTCAAAAAGGTAAAATCAATGTCTTGGGTAGGTGTTCAATATGTGGCATGTTGCGAGAGAAATCTGTGCTTTGTCAGTATTTCCATGCTACTAAAGCTGAGTTTTGCCAGATATGCAATAGTGATATCCAGCCTTAAGCATGTTTTGAAATAGTTCTGATTCACATTGCTAAGACATTGCTACTGCACCTTTCCAGGGTCCAGTTTAAAAGTGATGATGGAAAAACATCATCACTTGATATGGAGTGATCAGAGCTGCAGTCCCTTTGGGTAAGTCAGGGTGGTAAGCTGAGTAAGGGAGTTTCTTGTCTATGGTAGGCTTCCTTTGTGCTGTTCACCAAAATTAATAATCCATGGGTTAACACCCCTCTGTGAATTTGAGAGACAGGCCAAATGCAACTGGGATTTTAAATACTTTCCTAATTTCTCTCACTAGCCCTTTCCTATTACTAGCGCTGCTGATCTGAGGTTACAACCAGGCATTTTTTTCTTAATAAAAACTACAAAACTGAAGTAAGTTGCATGATTGTATACCAATATAATGCTACAGGCATTGGCACCGCTGGGAAACATCTAAATTATTTAAAAATCTGTGATAAAATTGCAAGAGGGGGCATCATTCTGAACATAGCACTATTCCCAGCTTACACCTTCACTGTCTGATGCTTTCAGGTCTGTCCTTGAATGCCTAGAAACCAGTGAGCACTAGGGAGTGCCAGTAGCTGTAGTTCACTGTATTCATATCATTAAAGAACACATCAGCTGTGACAATTTAGCAACTGTAAGAAAACATGATCACATTTGCATTTCTGGAATTCCTGCAGCTTTAAAGAGATGTGGCAAACGAATGTCTGTCCTCTGTCCTACACCATTGCTGATGCAAACTGACTGGGCCCTGAGATATGCACATTATGATGAATTAAAAATAAGATGCTAAACTGGCATTGCATTTTCTTAATTTTTAACTCCTGTAGAAGTGGTTATTAAATATTCCTCATTACTTTTCAAAAATCTAAAGGCATTTCTCTGGCCTAGCTTTCTGCTTCTTGCTCTCACCTGTATTTGGGTTTATGTGTACCTAGTCATATATACAAGTATATTGCTTTTACTCCTTTAGAACAGAAGAAATTCTAAAATTGATGCCCCTGAGTGAGCTTCTGTTGAATGCATAAAGCTGTTCTGTATGCTTGAATTGATGCTTCACTCATTAGTTGATGCAGAGGACTGAAAACCCTTGTGTATATACCATTCCAGCAGAAAAAAAAAAAGGAAGAAAAAAGTGCACAAAACCCACAATCAATTGCTTGCTCTGCTTAGTTTGGTCCTACAAAGCTGTAATAAATCCTTATTATTGTGCTGAATGAGTTATTTCCTTTAGACATTAAAATAAAACTCAATGATCCAAATAAGGCAACTTATAAAAAGTTCACCTCATATACCCTGAAAATAATTGTCATGGCCTTAGAAAAACCATGTGAATTCTGAAGGATTCCTATGTATTACTTCTAGCTCAAGACTAGTCCTGTGAATTTCCAAAATCGAACAGCCTGTAGTATAATCAGATATTCTTAGTGAAGGGTATTGGCTAATCAAGCCATATCTAATTAAAAGAGATATGGCCACTGATATTTTGCTGAATGCAAATTTTTGGGTCAATCTTCCAATGACTGTTGTTAAACTCTGTAATGATAGGCTTTATGGTGTTTCCTGAGCCCAAATTTTAATTCTCTTTCCAAGGGGTACTAAAGATTCTTACATCCTGAAAACTGATTAGAAGTGTGGCAAAATTTTCTGTGGAAAACCCTGAAGAGTTTAGGGTAGAAAGCGACACAAAATCCAAGTGCTTTTTGATGTGTATCATGGAAAAGGATCTTATTCTTTTAGTGCAGTTGAGCAAAAGTGGGTGCTTGAGTCAGTGACCTATGGAGCTATGAGTCAGTGGAGTTTCCAGAGGATGAGTCAATCCACTCAAGTGTCACTTCACTGTCACTTTCAAATGCTTTCTGAACGGCATGGCAGAGAAAGCTCCATCTCAGGCTTGTGTCTCAACTGAAAAAGCTGGCTGTGGGAATATCCTGTTCAGATGCTTGAAGTTGGACACAATTTGTATTTACTCATGTTCTTTCATAAGCAGAAAAATCATTTTTATATAGTGCATATGCATATTGCTCTATATGTGTCTGAGAAGAGAGGTGAGAAAGCTGTGGAGGAGCATTTAATTCCTTGCAATATTTGACGTTTAAATGGTATAGCAGTGTCCATTGTCACACTTTGCTCAGGCATTTTGCTCTGTTATGCAAACTGATCAAGCTGGTCATGTTTCCCCATCAGTTTAAAAGGAAATTAATTTTTGGTGATCTGATGAAGAATTAAGGGATTTTCCCTATTCGTTATTGTCCTCTGTATGCTCAGTCTGTGATTTCTCTTTGTGATACTTTAGTCTGACAGTTTTATTACAGCTTGATTGGGAACTTCTCTCAAATTGGACTAAAAGAGGCCTTTTGACAGTACCAATACAGGTAAGATTTAGAGTAGAGCAGCCAGCCAGCAGGCAAGGCTCCTTTTTTTTATATGGTCAGGTAGTTTCTTGAATAAAAAGGTAGAGAAAAAGCTCTTATTTTCTCACTTTACTCTTTGCACACTTTTCTTTAAAGAGCAGTTTCTTTCCGCACTGGCTAGACCTTCATCCTATGGCACTTAGGGCTGTGGGATCTTTTAAAAAAAGGATGTTTATGTTTTTATGCAGAACTTGTTGTCACCAATTTAAACAACAGAATACCTCATGTCACTTAGACAAAGTACAGCTGCTCATTTCTGTTTCAATCAGTCAGGCAGAATAAAATCTTGTAAACTGAAAGTAAGTATATTAGCAGCTGTTTAGGGGGTTTTTTAATACTATTCAGGATGCTGATTTTCACTAATATGTCTATTTTACACACTTCTTTCCTGTTCTGCAATGTTTCAGGATGGACTAGATTAATCTGAGGCAACTGAATAATGTAATCCTCATTTTTGAGACAGAGAATAGTATCATGAAGTAGCTGTGGATTTTTATGGTACAAATGTAAAATAAAATTTCAAATAATTTCAATTTTCTAAGAGGCTGTGTATATTTTTGCCTTTCAATTGCATATTTTTCCTCCCTGTTTCTGTTAGTTGTCACCTCTGGTCTGATTTCCATGATTTCCCTCCTGTTGTATAACAGTCTGTTCAATGACTTAAGAATAAGATCCAGCTGTGGAGGGTAGTCAGCACAATGCCATGTATTGTGGAACCTTTACCCATTTCTTTCTTCAAACTTTTAGGACAATTTTCATTTATTTGTTTATGTGTTTTTAAAAACAGATACTCCACAAGTATCTCAGCTTTGAGTTGTGAAAAAATTGCAACCATTTCCTTAGAGCAGTCCTGACCAACCTTAATAACCACCTATTTTTTCTGGCCATGAATTAGTCTGTCAGTCTCATGTGCTCTCTGCGATGATTCATTTTAGACTCCAGTTTAGCATTTTTATAAACATCTGCATCACTACTTAATAAATTACTCATTGCACCTTAAAGCAAAATGGTAATGCCTGCATCAGAACCTCAGTATAGTAACTAAGTGAATGAATAATACATGTTTGTGTCATGGGAAGTACAAGGAAATGCTGCTTCCTTCCACTCTTGGTGTATCGGATGTGCAATTATTGTATAATTAAGTTCAGCTTACATGACAGGTGAATGACATTCCCACATTGCTGTTCCAAGTTTGCTCCTCAAGCAGGTTAAATATGTTGTACAACAAAATTTCAAGCAGAAGCAGTGCAGAACAGCTACTACAGTGTTTTTGTAAGCCAGAGTGGCTCCTGCCCCACTTTCTGCTACGGTGGGTAGTTTTAAAGACATACATATGAACGAAGAGACCCAGTAAGCCAGTGAAGTAGCTTAATTTGAGTAATCACAACAATGGATAAGTGTGGAGAACTGGAGTTATGGTCGTTAGAATGAGCGAAGTTTAATCTTTTCCACAGTAATCTTTTCTTTTTTTGTCTAAATGTGACTGCACCCATTTGTCAGCTGACAAGGAGTCCCATACTGCATTTGCGATTCCAAATGACTGACTCCTATGAATCATTTTTCAAGAGAGAGATGTGTAGGAAGTCAATCTCAAGGGAAGGAAAATATTCCTCTAATCAAATTGATACAGCCTGTCCCTCACTGCAGCTCTAAGAGTATTGAGGAAAGTTGTATTTTTTTTAAATGATAAAACCTGTAATTAAAAAACTAAAAAAAGTCAGAGTCCTTGCAGTCACATAGGAATTCACAAAGCTGTGATGTTTAACTCTTAAACTGCTGTTAACTTGGGGAGAATGTTTTTCCTGTGATAAATCTGTTAATATTTACTATATGGAAGGGTGTTGTAGAACCATTGCAGTCAAGGAAAAGCCGATTTCAACTTATGAGCATTTCTAATGGAGATTCAGACAACTGAAAAGATGGGAACTTTTTATTTCATGGCAAATCTATGAATGAATTTTGCAGAGCTGCCATAAAATCACTATTTTTTGCATTGTGAAAATAAGCAGCATTCACCAAGGCAAAAAGGAACAAAGCAGAGAATGTTGTTTCAGAGCTCTTTTGTTCAGTCTGTTCTCAGTGACTGTGGCTTTATTTTAGTCATCCTTTCCCAGGGGTTTGTCTGGGCAGCATGGAACTCAAATAAGAGCTTTGCCCTTCATATCAGCCCATGATGAGGAGCTCCTTCTGAGAATAGAGAGAAACACAAAACAGTGACATGTTCTGTCTGGATGTGAACTCTGGTCCACACCTGTTATGCATAAAATGTGGAAAACCTTTATTTTTTTTTGTTTACCAAGTGCCCAAAATTTTTTAGGCACAAGCTGCGACGTGACCTAAGGTAATTCCCACTGCCTTCGGATCAGAAAATAGGGTAAATGGGTAATCAAATGTTTTAGTTTAATGCAAAAGGACTTGAAAAAGATTCAGAGGATTATTTAAGAAATCAGTAAGAAAAAATACTCACCAATTCTATATACAATGTCTGGAGATAAAACACATAATTTTTTTGGATCCTCAAGGACCTTCTCTTTCATTCTGAAACATTAAGCTGATGTTTTGATACACAAAAAGGCTGATTGCGTTGGGATGATGTTTTTTTACTACTGTATTCACTGAAAGTAAGAGGTGTGAAAAATCAAAATAAATAGTAATTATGCTTTTTTAGTGGGTCAGAGTTCCTATTTTCATTATGTTGGTTATAAGAAATATCTGGCATAAAATGACAACATAAGATTGACCAATAAAAAAAGTTTAGGTGTTAGATTAACTCAGTATTTGTTCAGAAAATGTCTCTAATTCTGTCTGTTATTTAGAATTTATTAATACAAATTCTTAGAAGAAATTTGTAACCAGTGTTTGACTAAAGGGAAATTTTTGAACAGTAGAAATTCTTCCCACTCTTGCTATTTTTGTTGCCAACATTTGTCATTTATTCTGTACTCATGATGCCTCCCAATAGCTGTGGAATCAACACATTCCATTAGTACACGCCTTGTGCCATGTTCATGGATATAGATTTTGAGTCTTATTTTGCACTGAAATATTCATGGACAAGAAATAATTATTTTACTAGATGGAAGCTTATTCCATGTCTTGAAATATATTTTCATATATATAATATATATTTAATGCATAAATATACATGTAAATAAATTATATCCATAACAGTTACATTCTTGTAATCCTCTTTACATAAAATTATTATTACCATTACTGTGAAATCACTGGTAAAACATTGCAAGATATTGGTACTGACAAGCAGAAAAAAAATCCTCCAAGCTTTTAATCTCTGGTTTTTCTCTCTGCGTTCAGTTCAGTTCACTTTCAAATGCTTATCCATCAATATTCCCTTGAATTAAATACTTTCAGAGCTATGCTTTCATGCCTGTTGCTCACAAAGGTCACGTTCACCTTGAATAAATAAATAATAAAAACCCCAAAAACAAGCAAGCAAGCAAACAAACAAACAAAAAAAAACTTTCATGGATTCATTACTGCTTATAGCATTAAATATGTCCTGTTCTTAATACTGGAGGAAAGACTGAAAAGTCTCCTTCGCTCATGGTCAACCCCTTGGGGTTTTTTTTAAGTATCGAGTGCCGTAAATAGATATTTCTTTACGTCCCTTTTGATATAATTTGTGTATCTTAACAAAGGTAACTTTGTTTCTGAAAGTTCTCTCTCTGATGGTGTGAAATTAAAAGTGAACACTTACGTCATGGCTGTTTGAAGGATCTGATAAACTGGTAAAATACAGCCTGATCTAAGGAGTGTCATGCTCAGTGAGGGATGGAGATAATGAAAAATGCCGGATTAATGATCATCTATTTCTCCAATTCATCAGTTAAAACTCCAGTGTGTACCTGGGTACATATGCATTATTCAGAAAAACTCTTCCAAGTACTTCATTGCCATTAGGATGATTTTGAAGACTGTGACAAATATTTTTCTTGACTTTCTCCAGAAACCACTTTACATTCATTACGTGTTTTCACAGGAAGTCAAATGTGTTCAGCTTTAAATGAGGGCGCACAAAATGTATTTATTCTTAGATTTCCATTGTTTTCAAGTATTTTCTCAAGTAGAAAACAATGGAGTAGCCTGTAAGTAAGATGACATAAGTCTGGTGTATTCTGTTTTGATGTGAGAATGCCACAGCATCCCACCTGACCATGGATATGGAAAGGCCTAATTAAACATCACAGCTCCATAATTTTCAAAAGCCCTTGTGGGTGCTAGATAGTCTCTCCTAAAGGCAAATTGAGAAGAGATGACTCTTTGGTCTTTGCTATTTGCATATTCATTGCACTTTTCTGAGACCATCTCTGCCTTCTGTTCTGGAAGAAATTATAGTGTCTTATTTTCAAGATTTGTGTTAGGCAGTGAAAAGTCTTACAATGTATATATTTGAGTGTCGTTTAGCACCTTTAACTGATCTACACAGTAAGGAAATTCTCAGGCATGGTGTGTAAAAACCCATATGTTGCATTTGACTATCAGTGGTTCCCTCCTTACCTGTGTTTATAAGGTACTATATTCTCTGCAAAAAAGAGCCCAACTCGTTAAATTCAAGATGATGCCTGGTATTTTCATAAGAAATAAAGTACACAGTCCTTTGTCTGTCTGCCATGTGTTAACCTCTGTTAGAAGTAAAGTAAAACCCAGACAAATAACAGGATCCAAACTTGTTTTTCTGGAGAATACAGCACTAATAACTAGGTAGGGAAAAACTACCAGGGTGTACTTTGTGTAGCTGCCATCTGGTAGCTATAAAGCACAGTTGTGGTGGTCAAGCAGGTGGTGATTAACCATGATTCAAAATGATGTTTCACAGCAGCCATCCCCAGCAGGGGAGGAAACGTGACATTCACAATATTCTGCTGGAATTCACACGCTGGGGAGAGAGAGGTGACACACAAGTGCTGTGGGCAAGAGGGACTGGGAGCACATGGGTGGTTCCATTCCTTTGAAAATTGTCAGTGTCACTCAACCATCTGATGATTCTGTAGGGCTGTTCAAAGAGTCATGGGAATAAGGATAAGCTGCCTTATGTTCAATTTTCATTGGGATTTGCATAGATGGTTCTAGAATGCTGAATATTTTATTAAGTAAAATTTAGACTTTTATTCTACACTGTCAGAATCATTCACTGAAAAACAGTTGTACGGGATAGAAGTACAAGTCTTCTTCAAATTTTTCAATTTTGGAATATGCAACAGGCCGAGTGTAATTAAGAAAGTAACAGGAAAAAGGTGTAATCTAAAAAATATCACAGTCTTGTTCCAGTATTTTGATTTTGGAACAATGGGTAAAATAAAACAAGATGCAAAGATAAATGTAGAATATTATACAATTTTGCAGTCTTGAAAAGCAGGATTAATGATCTTACTTTGTATGTTTTCTTTCACACAAAGGAACCTGTTGATCATCTAATTTGATTGAAGGTGAGTGTAGCGTTTAGGATGGAGAATATGGATATTATTAATTTTAATTCTATTAATATTTTGAAGTTGTAAATACACAAGTCAATAGCCTCTTAGAAGAGGTGAAGTGTTAGTACCACCCTGAAGTGCAGATTTATTCAGCATTGTGTGGAATTTTGGTTACTTGTGCTAGTGAACTATTAATACACACTGAAGCAGACAAAGAACAGCAGAATGATCAGAAAAAAGAAAGAATATCATGCAAGAGAGTAAACAAGCTTGGCTTGTTTAGTTTAGCAAAACACAGATGGAAGGAAGGATATGATTGTACTTGATAAATATGTCAAGGGAAATACCAGGCTGGGAGCTATTTAATCTGAGACTGTGTTTGCACACAGAAAATTTTTATAATGCTGGCTATAAGTATATTCAGGATTGAAATTATAAAATGCTTTTGAAATGTGAGATACTCCAGTTGTGAAGAACAAGAAGCAATGGGTACAAATTGAAATACAGAAGATTCCATTTAAACAAAAGGAAAAAAATGAATGTCAGGGTAGGCAAACAACATTCCACTCTAATTTCAGGACTGGGTGGTTACATGTATATTCGCCAAAGGAATTCAAGTGTACTCAGCAACAGATCACATGCTCTGAGTATTTAAGCCTATTTATCCCACTAATGCTCTCAATTTATTTTTCAATTGGCTGCCTTGGTTCAGGTCAAGGCAAAACCTTTCAAAACACACAACTCCCATCTATGTCAAAAAGACACCTGATACTGAAACCAGTTGTCGTACCTTTAAAGACTCTAGAACAGGTGATACCTTGGTTTGTTATTTCATGGAATTTGACTTATAAAAATTCTGTTTGTTTTGGGGCTTTTTTTATTGGTTTTTTTGTTTTAAATTTAGTATCATAAAATAAAGAAAAAATATTTGCTGAAAGACTCTAAGTTTTTATTTGTTGACTATAGACTATAGCTTTTTACAACTAGAGATTGCTAAAAACAAGCATCCATTTTATGAAAAGGATAAAAACAAGGAACTTTCACATCTTGCTCCGTTATTAGCTTTCCAGAGGTAACGCTGTAGACATTAAAACAAAGAAAAAGAAATTATTAGAATACCTTTCTGACGAGGATCAAGGCTTGTCTTGCAAACACTGAGGCTGTTGAAAATGCACTTATTTTGTCAATCCATATAAATTTTATGAAACTTTCCTTCTAGTATATTGAGAAGAAAATGGTGCCGTTCATTGATTTACGTACATGGACAGATGAAAAGATTGAGTGCATATATATATACACACATTAAAAAGTAAACTTTTTATATAAAGAGTAATTTTTAAATATGTAAAGGTTTTCTTTTTTCATTGCAGGAATATTTTGTCTTCAGTCATCAAAAAGAATAACAAATCTATCCTTGTGACTTAGAGTCACAGAGCACCACATCATGCAGCACACTGAGCTTGCATTTCAGAGAATTTTACCAATACTCCAGACTCTTGTGTGGTCAGGCAGATCAAGTGGATTATGCATTCACAGTTTTGCCCAGGGCAGAAAACAGTCCTGGTGCAAAAGGGGAGAAATGCATACAAGAAAGCTGGCAAAGATGCAATACACAGCTTTTTCTTTTCATTTTTTTCCTCCTGCCATTGACATCTTCTCTTTAAGGACTACAACCCCGTGAATGTTTGTCACAAATCCTACTGAGCATGTTTTCCTCCTCAGCAGTACAACCTCATAACTTAATTTCTTCTGCCCTGGCTGCAAATAGGTATCATTTTTCCCTATAAAATACTGCTTATTTTATTTCTAGTTATCTAAACTGGGCTGTGCAGTGTAGAGCAAACCACTGATCTTCTACTCCCACCTCCTCTTCCCTGTACAACAGCAAAGTAATATTTTAGTTCAATCAGTTGATGTTTCTTGGACACAGTCATAGGTTCAGCATTTGCTTCCCTGTAAGCTTGGTAAAAGTAGATGATATGAAGGCAGAGTTAGATTTTCTTCCAAAGAACCAAGACTTATAAGAT
Organism: Pardalotus punctatus; assembly: GCA_013400915.1. Lineage (NCBI taxonomy): Eukaryota > Metazoa > Chordata > Aves > Passeriformes > Pardalotidae > Pardalotus > Pardalotus punctatus. Next base: position 195,226 of record VZTX01024201.1, read on the forward strand.
TATCCATTTACATAAATAATCGTGATGACTTCAGTATAAGAGCTTGGGAGAAAACTTCTGCAGAACCAGATCTGGGGGGCTTTTTTGTTGGTGGTGGATTTTTTTGTCTTTTGTTGGGGTGTTTTTTGTTTTTTTAAAAATTTTTTTTGTTGTACTGGAGATACTTCACTTGTGAGGATCTGACTACGCTGATGATTTACAAAGGATTTTATTTTTTATATTACGCTTTTTGCCACGCTCACTGAATTAAGAAACCCTGTGTAGCAACACTGCATTCTAATTTCTGATTTAGATAGGCTCTATTTATTGCTCAGTTTACTTCATTCTAGGTCAACAGCTTTAATTAGAGTATTTTTAGCAGATCATGAAATACAAGTGCGCACAGACATGGAAATACATTAACCAGTGCAATCCCAACACTTAGTGCTACACCTCTGTTCCTGTATAGGCAGAAACAGTTGCTTTTTTGTAAATATCATGAAACATTTGTCATCTTTTCTTGCACTCACACTACCATTTATCCCTCTCATAGTTTTGGTTTTATTGGTTTTATTCTACTTTTATTTCCCCAGTTAAAGCATATTTCTTTCTAGTAAAACTTAATGAAAAGTAGCCTTCAAAAGTCATGTCTCTGCTTAAAATTTTTCACCTATAATGGAAAGCTAAACTGAAAAAATCCCTTTCTATATTCAAATATTATATTCATTCCCTATTTACCATGGACTGGAGCTGAATTAAGGTGTTTATGTTTCTAAATCAAGTGTTAGGGTGGAATGTGTGAATTATAATTTTGGCATGAATAACAGGAAAAAGTGGAACAATTGGACTTGATTTACTAATGTGTGATAGAGATTTTTTTGTTACTAGACTTTGCCACTTAAGTCATGTTTAGAAGGTCACATACATAGGCTGGGAAAAAAAGTCATTTCAGTTCAACAGTGGGGACTGTGGTCCTTGAACAGACCCTGGGTTGGAGAATGGAATTTTTTTATACTAATGCATCCATGATTATTTTTCAAGTGGAGGCCATTGTCTGCAAGTCCAAGGCCCTGATAAATCTGCAGTTCTTATGCTGATAGTGTTGCAGGCAGGACTATCCTGAACAAAATTCAGGCTGTTAGCACAATGCAATTTTTGTAAGGAATCAAGAGTTATGATCCGCAGCTCAGGTGTTTCTGGTTCTCAGGTCTAGTTACACCCATGCCCTGGCATCTGTGGGTCCCATCAAACCATGGGGCAAAGCAGGACTGCAATTCCCATAGTGATGATCTGGGAGATGCTGTGCAGGTAATGTTTTGTATCAGTTTGACAGGGGCTTAGGAGAAGGTTAAGTGGAGGACAAATTACCACTGCTCTCCAGCAGCAGTTAACACTGATCTTTATAGCATCTTTATAGCAAAATAATATACATTCTGGCACTACACTTTATAGATTCTGCATGACAAGTGATAAAAGTTATGAATTACTACTATCAGGCTTCATTTTTCCCTGCTTTTTAGTTAATATTACAAAGCCTGATGTAATTACCCATTTGGCAGCTCTCCTTGTCAGTCATCTGCTGATTCATAAGCCAGTCAAACAATATATTACACACCAGATCATCTGTGAGGACTTTGCAGACACAGGCCTGGCAGTGAGTTTGGTTTTCAAGGGTATTTCAGCAGAATCAGAACTGTCCACATGGCTCCTGTGCCAGTCCTGTCTCCTTGCTGTACACAGAGTTTTAGGCTGCACCCCTCTCATTGCCCAAAACGACTTTTCCTCTCCAGAAAACAAAGACACAGCTGTGCATCTTTAGGCATTACTTTGTCATGTCAGGAAATACGTCAGGTGCCAATTTTTCAGATGTTTTGGGGGATGTCTACAGTCAGGAAGATACTGAAACCTGCTGGTTCATCTTGAAGGCATTTAGTTGCCTTTGTTTCCCATGGTTTGATTGCTTTTACTCATTGGGGGCCCTGCTTCCCTGCAAATACCAGCAGAAAGGTGTAAATTACAACCACATCAGGGCCAGGGAGAAATTTTTCCATATTTTTACTCCTAAGAAAGAGTTAGAAAAATTTGCTAAGCGCCAGTTATTGGCACACTGAAGTTCTCTCCTCAGCATCTTTGTCTCCTTGGTGCTCTTCCCTGGTGCAGCTTTCCTCTTTGTGCAGCTCTGTGAGTCTCTGCCACTGCTCAGTCTTGCTGTGTGTATTTTGTCCTTCCAGGTAATTAAACATTGTCAAGATAAACAAGGGATGCTGCTCAGGCCTAGATCTAGGCTAAAAAAAGGTAATTGTTTTCACAGATTGCTATGAGAATGGCTTTCTTTTGCCTTTTAACAGAGCTAACTTCAAAGTATGTGGAAAATATTAATGAATATTTTTTTGCATTTGTAGGAGGATAGTTTTACAAATGATATTTTGAATAACGTCTTTGCTGACCATTTTATTAGTTGGGTAGGAATTCAGTGGTCACTTTCCATATTTTATTAATTATTAGCTCCATTTTCCTTAGAAGTCACTAAAACTGAAGAAAAAAGTGACAGAAATAAGTAAAAAATATGTGTCAAAGTTTGTCTTTCATCAATGTCAAAGAAAATGGGAAGCATGATCTAAGTTCCAAAGACATTGTTCTTTTCATTAGAGGCCTGAGCACTGTCATCTATATTTTTTCCCCCACATAAAGTCTAAGAAGCTTTGAAATGTATCTCATAGCCGATGATCATGACCTAATCATTAGAAATTCAGATTAGAAATGAATTGCAGATGTCTAGCTATGAGGGTTACGAACCTCTGGAGCATCTTAGCTAATGATTACTTCTTAGATTACCAGTTACTTCCAATATTTAAACCAAGTTAAATCCACCTTTGATTGAAATCCTTGGATTTTTCATGCCTCCTTGCATGTGAAAATTGTGGGTTTATTGTTGATATATCCAAAGGATGTCCTTTCCATCAAGTCAGATTCTGCACAATGCATGAGAAGAAACAGCACTTCACCACTCATATGTGCAACTCTTCTGCTTTTAAAAATAATATAGCTGGTTATGAACAGGATTGTGCTAAATTGTTTGCCTAATCCCAGTATATAATGTCTTCTTAGAAACAGTGAAATTTAAAATGCAGAAAGTAGTCTTGCCACGTGGGAAAATGGAACGTGCTTTTAAACTGATGAGCGTGGTCCTCTGTGGTTACGAATGCTGAAGAGGATTCCCTTGTTATAGAATGCTCTCATTCACTTTAACATTGCTATTTCATCTTACCCTCAGCAGGCTTTTCAATTCAGCTAGAATATCAGTCATAAGTCGAACTTTAAGTGCTGGAGTTGGGTTTTACCTTGTAGAATATATTCCTGCCCACTTCCATTCTGCTTTGGCCTCACACCTTTAATTGATGGTCTTATTTTCACTCTGCCATTTCACTATTCTGCTGATTAGCATTTCTTCTTGCGAAGGGGCATTTTTTGCTTTATTGATACTCCATCCACAGCAAAGCTCAGCTATAAGTATTTTCTTCTTTGCCAATGCCAACTCATTTTCTTATTTCCTTTCTGGTCTTTTGGTTTTTTGTTTTTTTACATGTAAATAGATATGTGCCTGTTGTCTATTATGTTTTGTGTAAATCATAGGTGAACTCCAGTCAGAAGAGTGGGGGCACTTTATGATCATGAAGCTAAGCTTGCCACTTTTTGGTGGCTTTTTCTCTGACAAACCAAGACTTTTTTTATTGAGATCTGTTCTTGTGAATCCTATTTCAGGATTAAATTTGTTATGCCATATTTGGATATTCCTGGAAAGTACTTCAGGATACATTTTAGAATCTACTGACAAAATGCAAACACATTATTTTTATGCATTCTGCAGCATTAGACACCAAATGTGGCAAAGACATTTCTAACATACTTGAATTCAAGAGGCATCTGCTTTTTGCTCTTTTGGCATGAACATTACTTTCAGATACAAAGAAAAAAATGAAATAAGGAGCTGGTGTTAGATTCCAAAGAAAGTTTAAGGTTCTGATTAAGTCTTGAAAGTTTTGTTTCACATTTATATTTGATGCCATCAGCTCATTAACTGTTACATTAACATTAGTGCTGCGTTTCAGTGTGGCTTGAAGGAAGGAGAGTTATCTTTGCCATTTTCATTGATTTCCATGCACAAGCAGGAGCGCTGTTGAACCAAAGCCTGTTTGTGTGAGCTCCCTTATTATTTTCTCCTTCTGGGGAGAGCATTATTAGCTATATTTTTAGTGCACATGGCCTGCTGATATTCCTCACAAGAAATTCATTTCTCATACACAGGACCCAAACCAGTTGTCTTGGGCATCAATAAGAGATATTGTGTTTATTTCAAAGAACTTTGGATTAGGTCCAGGTTTCCCTAAAATTCTATTCTTTCTGTTTGCATTTGACAAACATCTCTGTGGAAAAAAAAAAGAGAAAATTTTCAGTACTGTTGTTCTTATTGAAAAAATGCTTCACACTTCATCCAGTTTTCCACAGCTTCTGTTATTATATTCAATTTGTTTTCCTCTTACTTTTTGGAGTGCAGGGGGTGGGAAAAGTGAGGAATCTGGTACTCATGTATCGTTTGGTGACAGTTGAGTTCTTGTTGGTGGAGCAGTGGAGCAGTGGTGCAGCCATTGTGACACAAAAGGTCAGCTTCTGATAATTTGGCCAGCAATGTCACCTTTGAAAGTAAATATGTATTTATAAGCCCGAAGAGGGAAATTCCTGAGCAAAATTATTCCACAGATCATACTGTTCTGCTCTCTGTAAAAGCATTTGAACAGTTGCTTGCTTAGACTCTTTTTCCACTGCATCTTTTCAAAGCAGTTATTTTTTGTTTCTCCTGTCCCTAGTTTGCATTTGTTTTTGGAGGTTTACCCAGCAAATGTAGTACAATCTGAAAAAAATAGTTCCCTAGTTCTCCTTTCTTCCGGTTGTTTTGCATTGGAAGAGCATGACTGGTTGGTTTCCTAGCTTGGTTGGTTTCCATGATTGGTTGACATTGTTGGTTTCCTAGCTCATCTCATTTCACATCATTAATTAAATAACCTAAAATATATGCCTGATTTTTTAAAAAATGACATGTTAGAAAGTTTAAATATTTCTGTCTCCCCTGCGTGTCTAAGGTGCTCCAGAGATGGACAACATTTTTGCTAATTCAACACATAGGATGGTTTTGTATGACCCAATTTCATTCCCCTTGAAATCCATTAGGAGTTTGCTGATGAGCTCAGACACCAAGGTGTTTTTTTCCAAAAGCACATGAGGAAGAGGAGGAGGAGGAGGGAATTGAACGTGTTGTAGAGGCCCTGGTGCTGAAGCTCAGCCCTGGAGAAGCCCATACAGGTGGGTGGGTGGCTCCCAGGGCTGTCCCCTGCAAAACTGCTGAATGCACTGGTGAGTACATTTGAATTTTAAAGGTGTCAAGGGGAGGACTAAGGCACAGAAATTATTCCATAAATCAACTCCAAGAATCCGGTTACAGACCACAGAGTTACTGACTTAGCAGTTTTATCTAAACCATTGATTCTTGAGAGCTTTAAGGATAATTTACTTAAATCAAGGTTACCTTAATTATGGAAACTTGATTAATTGCTTCAGTATTTCAGCTTCTTGAAACGTATTAATCCTAATATAGACACCTAAGTACCAAAGCCTTGACAAATACCAAATGTTGTGTATACAGCACATAATTTATGATATCAACATTGTAGCTTTCACATTCAAAGACACATTGTTTCCACCAAGTGTTACTGCACCATTTTATATGTTTGTTTGTGACTGGCCTAGCAATGTATGTAACAAATGAAAAATAATACAATCAGATACTCAGGAATATGCTGTGCACTGTTTGCAGAAGTGCAGCACAAAATGAGCAAGAAAGAACTAAAGTTGAATTTGGTTGGAATGTAGGCGAGCAGTGTAGATTTGCTCTCCATGTAGTTTAAACAAAGTGGAAAAGCAATTTATAGCTAAATACAGTACTGTGTGTACTTATCTGAAATTGCAAAATAGAGCTGCTGAGTTCTGAAGTTCAGATGAAATTGTGCAGTGTTCTTTGTCTCCTACTCATTTCACTTAATCTCTTCTCCCACAGGACCAGGTGGTTCAGGTCCTTAGCAATGAGATTTGACACTTTTCCATTTTTTGGCGTATTTTTTTTTTCTTTTTGGTGACACGTTGAAAGCATTCTAAAACTGTGCTTCAGTTCTGGAATGCCATTCAAAAGAAGAAACAGCTAAGCAGGTAAATGCTTTATAAATATTCAATATTAATATTTTCCGCCTCTCTCTTAAATTTGCTACCAGTGGTAAAACTGTCATGCTAATATTCCCCCTGAAAGTCTGTCACACTGCTCCTGTCATACATGACATCACATTTCAGTGAGATGGTTGCCTTCAGCGTTAGATTCAGAAATGTCTGTTATAGCTGCCAGCTTGAGCAAACAAATTTCATAGTTTTCTGTTGACAAGTCTTTCTGAGCTTGTTAACTTTTTGACTGTTCGGCTGAACATAATGGGCATCAGTTTTCCTAGCTGCTCACCATTTTGCTGGTTTGAAAGACAGAAACACTGGGGGTTTTCAGCAGAAGCTGAGCAGCCAAAAACAAAGCTTCACAAGGGTAGGTACATGACTGATGATAAATACATGCACCCACTTAAAGCAAATAGTTTTATAGGGAAAATTTACAAAAGTACACAGGTTTACAGATGAAAAGCAGGAGGCTAATGGACTTCAGATGCTTAGGCACATTTGTCAGCCTCATTAAGCACCCTCTTGAATCTTATAGCATCTAAATACCCTTTAAAATATAGCCCTGAGCAATACTGTGCTCCTTTGATCCCCAGAACAAGCAGAACGAGCCTGAAGGCAGTTCTATATCACTTGGATTATTTGAGGTCCTTGTGATTTGTAACCAGTCATGGCACTGTTCCTCCTTTACCCACACTCAAGAGCTTGGGTGGCTGGGGCAGAGGGCGCTGCCATGTGCCGCCTTTGTGAAGTGGAGAGCCTCACTGCAGTGCCAGCTCAAGGGTCCTTAGGGTTGCTTGAAGCTGCCCCTCCTACAATAGAGATGAAATTCAAGAAAAAATTCCAGTCACAAATGCTGAACAATCAGAAAGTAGCAAGAAAAGGCACAGTATGTGGTTATATAATCTTTATATGCGTGGCAACATACTGGTTTTACAAGGAATTACAGTTTTATGAAGATGTAGGCTCGGGCTTAGTATTGCCAGTATCTAAAATTCATGCTATAAAAATATCATGCAGTCACCATGTTTGAAGATTACATGGAAGAAAAACTCTCTCTCTGTCTTCAGCTTTTTATATGACTCAAGAAATGGATTTACTATTAAAGTTAAACTGCAGCCAACATAATAAGGTGTTTCTATCTAGTTAGATATTTTTTAAAAAACAATTAGGAGTGGAGAAAAAGGTCCTGAAATCAATGACCTGCAGCCTCTGAGACATAAGAAATAACAAGTGAATGGAAAGTAGAGGTTGTTAGGCCTTATTTGGAGCTTACTTTGCCTCCTTCTTCTTGTTCGTGTCATCCTGGCAGTCAGATAGAGAGCCCTGCAGAAAAGGGCATCTGTCTGCTCCTTGCTAATAACAAAGTACTTTGGGATTATAAGGCTCTGCTTGGATTTCATTTGGCCTGTAGATGCTGTGCTAAGAAACCAGCAAAGTGTCTACATTTAATTTGAGCACATATACAAATTTTTACTTTAATATAAGTACAACAATGTTCATGTGGAGCGTGCAGAAATGCAACTTATAGATAAGTGTTTTTAAGATAACACAGAATTTAATAAAAAATAGAAGGTATTTATTTAACCAAAAAGATTCTTTCAAATTTAATTTAGGTGTTTTAAATTATTTTTTTTAGTTAAAGTTTTTTTGTTAGAGACCATATCTTCAACTTAAATAATGTTTAATCTTCTTGAATATTGAGTCTTAAGTGTTGTATATATGTTCCATGGTACCACAATGAAGTTAAATCTGTGCCTTACCCTTTTTATAAATATCCCAACTATGGCAAAATCACACATAATTATCTAAATGATGGAGTACATTGCACATTTTGGACTCCTTATATTTAATCAGGAATTACATTGTATGGGGTAAAAAACTGAACATTTCAGTTCTCCAAAGATGATAACCTATGTTCTTTCACTACACACAAATATGTGGGTGTGAATGACAGGCTCCTACCATGAGGAGTCTTCAAAAAGTCTGTGTATTATGGCATGTGGGAGGTATTTTTTGTGATGATAGTAGCTCTCACTACATAAATACCCGAGAACATTTCAAGACAAAGAAATATAATAATTCTCTCTGTGCTTTGGGATAAGGCTGCAAGAGCTCTGTTAGCCCAAACTGTTAGACATCTTCCATGAGCGGAATGCTTTCTTCAAATAGACATTTCAGCAGTTACTGTTCTTTACACAGCTTAGCTGGGATTTCTTTTATCCCTTGGACTTTTTGGTTTTCTCTTTCATTTAGGTTTTCACATTATGCTTATCACTGCAGGCTCTTTCTCCTGTGTCCCTTCGACTGCCCCCAGGCTGTCTCCACCTGTAGTCGTGGCTCCTTATGAGCCAACCCTCCAGTTAGAGGGGCTGTGTTTGTAAGAGAAACATTCCCCATATCCAGACCAATGTACCTGGGGTTGAAATCTGTCTTTGCTCATTGTCTGTGGGCTCCAGACTTCTTGTGTGCTTCAAAGAGAGAGGTGGAGTGTGAATTTCCAGCACAGAACCTGCCCCGAGCTAACCCCTGGCATGAATATTCATCCTACTAAACACAAGATAGCTTGTCCCATTTTCTGTCAGTGTTCCCTACCACAGCGGCACTCTCATTCTGACTGTGGAGCACTGTGAAGTCTCTTCCTTACTCAGGCAAGCTTGAAAATATAATTTTTAGCAAAAATGCTGAAGACAATTGAGTGTTGAGGGACTCATCCTCCAGGATATAAGTGCTCACAAGCCAAGGGGAGGGAACAACTTGGGAGTCCTGAACATCAATCCTTTCCAACACTCTGAGATATTTTATTTATGAAGAATAGTAGTCATGCATGGCAGTTTAAGCATTTACTAATCTGTTTAGTTCAAATGTTAGGACATTTGAACAACTTGCCATGCCACTCATTCCCCAATGACCCATAAAGTTATAGAAGGAAAAAAATAAAATCCAAAAAGAAAAATATGCTCAGGACCTTAGTTTTCCTAGAGCTCAGAGTAAGCCTTAGCCATTCAGAAACTGAAAATTGCCATGGGAAAGACACATCATTTAAATGAATGATCAATATAAAATATACATGGTGTTATTTCTTAAAATATTTTCACCAATATTATGTATTTATGTGCTGGCATAGTTATATTTAGCTTGCCAATCAATAGTATACACAGCAAGACACCTGAAATATTAGAATATAGATTAATTACAACAATTTTCTCCCTTCCAAACCCCAGATGTTAGAAAGCTTTGACAGGGATAGTCTATTAAGATCCAGAACACTGAAAGTGGAGGTGGATTTTATAATACCAGCTTGGAATCTTGCTGAATTTAAGTACTAGGAGAGTTTACCATGACTGTGTGAGATCTAAATTTGTACTGAAAAAAACGAGGGTCTTTTGAGAAGTTTAATTTTGAAATGACAACTTAATTAAAACCACTTTAATCTTATCCCATAAAAAAAAAAAAATTGAACTTGATTTCAAAGCAAGACCTGGCCATATTTCTTGCACACCATCCTATGAAACAAAGTTGTAATGCTTGCCTGTAACACAGCCCTTCTGAAACCAGTGCATCCATAACCATTAGCACAGGCAAGGAAGGGGAGGATTTCCCTGTGCCTGTGTGATGGGTGTTGGCTTAATTACAGAAGTCATCAGTTCCAGCCCACTCTGTACTTTCTACACGATGTTTTTACTGTACTGAAACGTGAATATTTTTCTCATATATTATCTAGGACAAAAAGGATGACATTTAGCACTTGGAGTGTGAATAACCTAAACCCATCCACGTAAAACAAGTCTGTTCATGTTGAGTTTTCTCAATGCTGAAGCAATAACAAATAATCTATTTGTCTGCTCTACTGCGAGCTAACAGTTCCATCAGGTTTGAAAATGTTTCTGCACCTGATGAGCTGGCTTTACACTGGACTATCACTAATCAATGCTCCAGTATCTTATTATTCGTAGATGTTTTTCTGTAAACTAATCAGATCTCTGAGTAGTCTGAGTAAGTTTGGGCTGGGCATGGAAGAGGGGCAGATGAAGACAAAATTGCCCAGTACAGCTACATGATGAGATATGTTATTCTTCATCATATGTCAGAGCTAAGGCTGGTAAATCAAGCCTTGCCTTTCAACAAAATTCAATGCCATCCTAAAAACAGCCTATGAATTTGCTTTTTTCAGTGTTGCAGAATAATATTCTTGCTATTCCCAGGATCTAATAGCACGTGTCTGTTGGGATTGCAGCCACCAAATGCTGATTTCAGGTAACTGAGAACTTTCAAATCATTTCTCATGCACAGGAAAAAATTGTAACCTTCAGTAAAGACCTCTGTCACTTGTCCCATTGACTCTTTTCCCTTTCTCTTTTTTTGATACCATCAGATCCCAGGGAACTTGTACTATATAAAATAGCATGTAGAAAGTAAAGTAATATGCTGATTCCCTGACTTCCTGCTGCTATACTGTCAGATAAAAATAAAGCAAAGTGAGATGAAAATGATTGTTTCAACAGTTTTATGATTGTTAAAAGAAAGAAAAAAAACCCCAACATGACGACAAAACCCGCTCTGACTCCCTTGCCTTGAATGGAATCTCATCAGTTTACCAGAAAGGGAAAGGACTCAGAACTTTAGAATCAGGTGCTGCCCCTCACTCTTAGTTGGTGCCTTCCAAAAATCATCTTACTCTCCTCAAACTGGATTTCTAAGGTATCTGGGCACTTCAGCTGCTGAAATCTGGTTGTCACTCATTTGTCTACAGACTCGTGAGTAGTTTTAATGATAGTTCAATTTTTCTGGACGTACTGTGAAGCTGTGCATCAGTGTTAATGTGATACTTGCACCTGAGTGCTGCCTGAGTGATGGGAGAGGATGCATCCCACAATGAGTTATTTTGCCTTTAGAAATGCTTAGGTTATGGCAAAACAGTGAAAACTGGATGCAACACTCAGTCTAATACCTGGAATAAAAGACAATTTGTTTATTTTACCACTAAATCATGTCAGATTAAAAACTATTCTGGAGAAAACTACCTGCTTTTTGTCTGGAGACATCAACTGATGAAAAAGTGCTTCCCTTTGAATATTGCTCAGTAGTTTCCAGCCTTCTTTCTTAGAATCTGAAAAAGCAGATCCATTTATATTTTCATTGAGCTTTCAGACAATTTCTGCAGTCTGGAATGTCCTAATCTTCCTTGACTAATTTTTCTTCCTGAACAAAGTCCACGGGAAAATCCTCAGAGAATGACAGTTCCAGCTCACCAAACACCAGAATGGTCACACTGAGTTAGCCTAGAAGGCTCTTTGTGACATTTGGGAGATTTTCATCTTGGGTCTAGAAGGGTCAATCCCATTCTGCCCAACTCTGTTAATATTTCCTCATTCCTTTATTACCATAGAGCACAAAAACCCTGTAGTTAAAGTCTGGGAGATTCCTAAATCAGTGTAGGAAAAGGTTCCCTTAGTGAGCCTTTATATTTATTTACATATTTGCATTGTAATTGTGGTAATTTTATAAGCATTTTGATTTGGGCTTGTCTTTTTCTAAGACAAAGTTTGAATTGCTTTGGTTCCTTCTTTTTTTTCTTTTCTTTTTTCCCCCATTTTATTCATCAAGAACACATGTGATTTTTGAAGATCTCAAGGTGATAAATACAAGGGTTTTTCCATACTGGAGACAGGATCACTGCCCACCTCCCATATAAAGGCAGAGCACGTACAGAGTAGTAAGAAGATTTTGGCTAAGGCAGAATTTGACACCACTTACTCTTACAATTCTATCAAAGCAGAGATGTGATTTTTCGTTTGCTTACAGGAACACAAAAAGGAATTTTTAGGCACTGTATCCCACTGTAAATAACTTACTAAGACTTCATGAGTTCAAGATAATAACTAAAACCATTTCAATTTATAGAGCAAATTCAGTCTATTCTATTTCCTGAGATGGGTGGTAACTTTATGAAGCAAAAATTGGCAGTTTTACAATAGATAATTTAATAGAAAATTAAGCCTTCTACTTCATTATTTCATCTTGAAAATGATCCCATGCAGATGTAAAGCTTCAGAGAAATGCAGTGTAAGGAATTGTGGTCTCTATCAAAGGCACTGCCCTTGTGCCTGTCAGAACAAAGCACATGATAAAGTGAAGGAATGATAGTTACCTTTCAGACAAACCCAGTTTAGGAACCGTTTCTTTCTGGCAAAGAAAAGAGAGTTCCTATTTTCCTTCCATTTTTTAACAATTTAGCTAATAACATTATTTGTTGTTAAAATCAGTCTTTGTTTTCATGGAATATTTCCAATTGGTAGAAAGTTGGTTACAGCAAAATATCAACCATTTTTTTTCTTCAGATGAGGACTGGTAATTTAGAATGGCACAGTTTAATGATGGGGATTCTATAGCCTGGTTAACAGTTTGACTCTGATTCTAAAGACCTTTTCCAACCTAAATGATTCTATAATACCACTGGAAAAAAATCTTAAAGAGTTATTCAAGAATCCATCCCCCAACAAAAATACAAGCAATAAAAAAGGTGACAAAACACAAGTCTGTCTGTTATTCTTTGGAGCAGAGTGTAGGACACACTGATACATATTTTCCTGAACTTAAGGACAGATTAGATGAGCTCTTTACACCTAGGAATGAACATGCTGAAAACAGTCTGAGTACTTTTAAGGACAGAAATCCATTAATTCTCACAAGAAAGAAAAATAAGGGAAAAGAAGTACCACATTGTTCTGATCTGTACACTGCTCCAAATTTTGAAAATGCTGGTTGATTCAAGGTGTTTACCCTGACAGTTAAAATCTCCATGAAGATTTTTCCTGAGAGGAATTTTCAGCTTTAAAATTGAAAGAGTTAGCCAAGAGGAAAACTCATGCAAGTGAGTAACAAATACCTCAGAGAGGCAAAAATATTACTATAAAATTCAGTGCAGTGGGAAATCAGACTGACCATGTGCCTTTTCACTCTGAAAACAGCATGTGGACCTGGCAGGTTTTGACTCAATGTTGCATTTTCATACCACACATGTGCTCACCAAAACAAGTCAAAATACATAAACCAGATGAGCTGTTTGCTGTGAGCAGTCAAGGAAGTATGAAGAAAGAACAAAAAGAGAGGCTTTAGTCTTATGTCTGAGCAATATTTTCATATTTCATAGAGATAAGCACACAAAAAAGTATAAAGAGTGCAAGTCCTCAGTGCCATATTTCTTGTTGCACACACTATGAGATTTGTGCAAAGGTATCAAATTCAATTATGTCTATTTTATCTCAGCCTTGTTACGTGAAAATTGTGCAGGGACCTACATCGCAATTTGCATCTTTAATGTATTAAATTCCCCAATATATCTGTGAAGCAGGAATTGTCTTCTTGCCCACTCTACAAACTGGGCACTAGAGCATAGAGAGCTATCTTTGTTTACAGGGGTCCCAGCATCTTTGCTGAGGATCCCAGTGATAAAATGATGGGTAATGAGATATTTAGAAATGTCTGGGCTCCTATTGTCACTTCCAGGTCTTGGTCTACATGGTTTGCTCCAGTCCCATCGGCATTAAATGGAATGGATGTGATTTCTTGAATGACGTGTCCAGGAAATCTGGCTGGTGCATCACCCGCTTTCTCTCAGGCATGAGGAAAGCCAAAAGCCACAGACAGCAAAGCACAGCAAGCTGACAAGTTCAGATTATGCAGCTCAGCCTGTAACTACAGCATTGGTTCTAGGTTCAGTTTTGCAGAAGGAAGTGGGTAAGAGAATATTGTATTTTAAAAGCAACTGTGGTTTGCCAACCCTTGTTTTCACATGAAAAGATTTTTGTCTAAGTGGTTCACTCATGCTCTCCTTTCTTACTGTGTCATGCATAGCTATTTTACATTCTGCAGACTGACATGAAACTGTGGCACTGTCCCCTGAACTGTGACATCTTGTCAGCTGGCAGCTGTTACATGGCGAGAACATGCAGCTCTTGTACAGGATGTTTGCCATGACCCCACCATGAGGAGGAAAAACCTATATTTCTCCATACCAGCTAGTGCTGTGAATGTGGAGAAGGTGTGTGGAAGTAATTTTGGTTATTTTTTATTTTAATGTCTGATATTGTATCTTCTTTGTAGCTCCTAAATGGACTTCCATGGAGAGCTGAAGGAAGACAGAAAGTTTGTGCTCTCAGATGCCCAAGGAAGGACAAGAACTATTACTACAAAAATGTATTCCCCACTGTCACTTTTACTGTCTGGAGAAGGCACAAATTTTCTCCCTGTACACCACCAAACAGAGGCTTGCTCAAGTTGCTAACTGATCCATTTCTGGAAAAACTGATCTGTTTCCTTATTCCTGTGGCTTTTTACAAGGGCATATAGTGATAGAGGAATGGGAATGGCTTCCAACTGAAAGAAGGTAGATTTAAGTTAACTGTAAGGAAGAAATCCATTATTTGGTTGAGGCATCAGAACCAGTTGCCAAAAGAAGTGGTGGATGATCTATCTGCCGCTGAAAGTGTTCAAGGCCGAGCTGGGTGGGGCTTTGAGCAAGCTGGTCTAGTGAGAGATGTCCCTGCCCATGGCAGAGGGGTGGAACTAGATGACCTCTTCAAAGTCCCTTCCAGCCCAAACCATCCTATAATTCCTTAATTCTTTACGGGCAGCCTCCCTTGTGGTAGAGTGTGTGTAGATGGCTCTGCTGCATCCCCAAATCTTTCCTGCTCCGCTTAACTGTGCACCACAGTGGGACCTTATGAAATCCACCCCTTTTAATCAAACTGATTTTGTGTTCAGGGGCAGAGCAATGGCAATACAGGAGTACATACAGCTATGGAAGTGTTGCTGCTTTCATTATTCAGCTTGGAGGTTTTCCTTGTTGAGTTTATATCCATCAAAACCACATTTCATGTTCATTATGCAGTATAGCAGGAAATGGATACGGGATTGGGAGAGAAAGGGGGGGAAAAAGCACACAAGAGCTAGCAGTACCCTCCAGCAAAAACATTTCAAATGTTTCAAATATGTTCCAGGAAGTGAAATTTCAGTTTCTATTATTGCTCAAAATTACTAAATATAGAAGTAAATGAAAAATCTGCCACAGAGGGATGCTAACATGAAGAGCATCTTTTCCCCCTCACAGCTTTATGGCCCTGCCTGAATGGGGGCTAAAGGGATGTCAGTGGAAGCAGCATAGGACTGATAATTCTTCAGTTTCCTTTCAGGTACAGCAGGCAAGCCTTAGAGCTGTGAAGCTGGCTTGTGTGTGAAACAAAATCACAATGAAATGTGAATAAAATGATAATAAATGGAACATTCCCTAACCAGGGTTTGCAATGCCATCTCCAGCCCAGGAGACAGCCTGAACCATGGTCTCTGCAGGTACCTCTGCTTTAGGATCAATCTGCTGCTGCTGCCCGCAGAGCCTCGTAACAAGCAGGAGCTCTTGGCTGAGCTAATGAGACTGGAAAGGTGCAACAAAATCCCTTGTACGCTAAGGCTTCTGCAGTAATTCCGGCTCTCTTCTGTTCATTGTGGCAAAAATGTAACAAACCCTGCCTAGCAATAACAAACACTTGCTGAATTCCCATTTTTGGAAACCACTGGAAGATTTTCATAGCTTTGAACTAAGGTTTTGCTCCGAGCTACAGAGAAGGATGTTTTCTTTGTTCTTTTCATACTGTTCTCAAAATCTAGACAACCCAGGGAAATTGAGCCTGTCTGCACACACCCCGCCCTCCACATATTTCCTAAACAATTGATACTGAAAATTAATACAGGCTTTATCCTAGAGTTCTTTGGTCCCATTGAAACTCTGATGTAACTTCTGCTTTTGAAGCTCTAAAAACGATACATTAGTATGGATAACAAAAGCATATTGCCAACTTTGCCACAATAGTAGAGTAGACAGGTCACTAGCCATCCACAGCCACTGAATTAGTATGTTTTACATGAATTTAATTTACAAAGAACTGCTTATCCATTTTCATTGTTCCATGCTTTGTCTTCCTATAGTGTATTATTTCAATGGTTTCAAAAGAAAAGCTTCACTTAATACGTTCTTAAAATTTTCACAATGAACCAAATGGTTAACGGTGTCTTGTTTTCCACAATCTGCAAGGCCAGATTTTACTGTCTCAGTGATACGAACCAGGGAAGGCATTTTGTCATGAGGAGATATCCTGCAGAGCCAAAATATTGCTGATCTCCATACAGAGTATGATTTACAATACCTGGATACACACCAAAGAAGAAATATTTTGCCAGATCTACTTGTATTTTTTAATCTAAGCAAGATATTAGCATTATGTAGATGCTTCTTACAGGTGTTTTATGGTCTGTATAACAAACTTACCTTGCCATAATGAGCACCAGGCTATTTGATGTGTTTGTTAAAGCATGAGTTCCCGGAGGCACAGGAACATGAAAGCCTTTCAACTTTTATTTTAAAACATCTGAAAATCTCCTCTTGTGGCTGCCAAAGAACCTTTGGAATATGTGTGTCATGCAGGTTCAAAAGTCAGAAAGAAAACATAAAGGAATGAAAATATACATTTAAAATATCTAGGAAAATAAAAGCTCAGGATTGTTTTTAGTGCCTGACTTCAGACATTTTAATGTTTAGAATTATAAAAATAGTAGTATGTTAGTAACTTCTACTGCAAGCAAAATATGATATCATAGAAGTGAAGGTTAATGGTGTTTCAATTGAAGTGTTTTCCATGATCTGCGTGTAAATCTGACATATGCCAGTGTTTATGTTCATACGCAATACAAGCTTTTTTTTTTTTTTNGATCTGCATGTAAATCTGACGTATGCCAGTGTTTATGTTCATATGCAATACAAGCCTTTTTTTTTTGTCCCTAAAAATCATGGTTTCTGGTAAAAAAACAATTCTGGTCACATTTCTTTAAAATTTCCACTACTCCTTGGAACCAAAATTGACCTTTGAAATTTGGAGGACCACTTAGCAGTTATTTTGAACACTTTAGACCCGTCAGCTTGCTAAATCAAGATAAATTATAGTCAGCCCTTGACATGTTTATGAGCTTGTCGAGATCACAACCTACAAACAGCGCAGGTATTCCCTTCCACGTGCAACTTCCAGGAGAACTTTTAAAGTCGTGAAGAGACACCAGATCTGAGCTCTCCTTGAGCCTGAGGGCTTTAAATGCAGAATGCTGATGGCTAATTACTGGGATGAAAATCCATATTTTCTAAATGCTTTCCTTAAGTATTGTGGCTGTCTGGTCTGGCAGCTGGGAACAAGAGGAAACACAGATGTGATGGGGGTGGGTAACTGTTGCCTGCCTTTCTTACCTAAATACTTTTACCGGACATTTCAGAGGGAATGAAATACTCCATGGAACTTGTGGGGATGAATGGAATCTTTGCTGAATGTTAAATTGCTTCTGCAAGTACTTGAAATTACATGGAGTTAATAGCCTTTTGAAAACATTACAAAATCTATATATAAATATTGTACTCAAGACAAGCAATATTTTAGATATAAACATTGCACTTTTACTGTCATGAGTCACGAATAAGCTCCTGTGATTTTCAGATTCCTCCCCCAACACCAGGCCAGCCAGGTGGGCTCAGAGTGAGGGGACAAATTGTTTTTTCTGTCACTTGTGTTACAGCCACTGATATGAATGATACATTTTGGCTTTTGCCATGTCTTTGAATATTCTGTTATTTATAGTTAGTATTTTACAGTCACCCTCTCTGCCTCCTTCCACCACAAAAAAATGAATGCTGGTGCATTTTGTTCTTATTTACATGGCACAATGCTAGAACAACTCTGTTAACACCAAACTCACTAATTACTTTACAAAACACCAATTCCTGCATTCCAAACAGCTTTCCAACCAACCTAATGGGATATTTCTCCTCATTGTGACTACAGAATTTACACGAGCAATGATATGCAGTCCCTGTTTTTTGGGGCTTGAACTGGACTTATTTCACAGATATACCTGCAGAAGAAACTACAGAATATATACAATTATCTCTTTCTGTTGTATGTGTAAATATTGGCTAATTCATCTCTTTATTTTCTCCAGCAGTAGCTTGCAGTATGGACACTGATGAGCCTGCTCTCCGTGGTCACACTGACGATAAAAGTGGAATCATGCTTGGAGGACTCTGCAGTTACAAAATCGGTGCCTTAAGGTCAGGGTAACTCTTCTTGCAGTGTTTTCCACCTGATGCGGTGAGCACTCAGTCTTCCACAGATGACGCAGTCACAAGTCAGCATCACGGGCTTTGTTTTCTCTCTGCCACAGAAAAAGAGTCAGAAAATCCGTGGTGAGCCTTTTTGTTAATGCTGCAGTAATCTGGTGGGTTAGCAGATGGTTTATACTGCTTTTGGATGCCCTTTTCACTGCTTACTGTGAGAAGGTCATAGCAGCTGATGTAGCTGCTTCTGTTAAGTTCACTGCCACCAGCTACCAGGGCATTTGTTTCTCTTGCTTATTTTTTTTTTTTTTTTTTTTTTTT